>OY720036.1:14242861-14761134 GCA_963082485.1 Eudonia mercurella | reverse complement strand
CAGTGATACGTACTACACTCAGCCTCTCGACGTGACTGCTTATAAGCATAATATATTTGTCACACCTGCTTATTACATCATCATCATAATCATCAGCTCATTTTATGTCCCCACTGCTGGGGCACGAGCCTTCCCTATGGATGGATAAGGAGAACGGGCCATAAACCACCACGCGGGCCCAGTGCGGATTGGTGGTTGTTAACGACTGCGTGCCTTCCGAAGAACGGAGGAGCTCGAGATGATACATTTTTGATCACTCATCCGATGACCGGCCTTTGCTTAAGTTGCTTAACCTCAGCACTCGCAGACCGGGCGCGTTAACCACTGCGCCATCCTTGCTTCCTTTTATTTGCTACCATTTTTTTTCATCTTGTAGGTAAGCACTTTGCTTTCATCTCACCTGGTGTTAAGTGATGATAAGGCCGAAGGAAGCTCACTTCACCCGGATTCCTCAACTACTGAGGCACTGGCTATCTTATCTCTTACTGCCGGAACACAACAATGCTACAAACATTGATGTTATGGCGACATATTTAGATAAGATGGTGGTAGCTAGCTAGACGGGCTTACAAGCCCTACCATCAACCAAATAGAGTACACAAACATGTACCCCCCGCTGGTAATCGAACCCGGGACCTCTGTGGTCTAGTGGCTTAAGCACTCGTCACACCTTCGTCAAATTTATTTAATTATTTAATAAGTTTAAATCCATAATAAAGCAATAACAAAAGACTGCATAAAAAGAGATTTCTTTTTTTAAGTTACTGAGATATCTTACGTCACTAGTGTTGGGCCACAATGAACCACCCTCACGTCTGTGTAGTAATTTCCTACCCCCATGACGTCGGGTCTAAAAGGGGAAAATTTATGTTTTTTTTAACCATACCTCGCAGCGTGTTCAAAGTTAAACGTAAAACCTTGCTCTTATTTAGAAAGCGCCGTTTAAACTGTTCTTTTTACATTTGACAGCTGTTGGCTCTCTTGTACTTACAGTTTTTTTTTAATTTTAAAGGCTAATGTTTTTTTTCATTCGTTATTTTTTTTTTGTTAATAATGAACAATACGAGAACTTTTTCTGAACTTTCAACGATTTAGATGAACCTAACAAGCATCCCTTCAAGTTAAACTTACATCGGATGTCTATGATGGCTATACGCGCCTAGTCTGCCATTGCTTAGGTTAAACAACTTTCGCAAAGGCCGGTCATCGGATGAGTGACCAAAAATTTATCATCTCGAGCTCATCCGCCGGCCTTGAGGAAGGAGTTGGATCTTGAGGAGGGAGTAGGAATTGGGAGGGGTGAGAGATGAGCCTCCGGTACTTTTACTCACCGGACGAAACACAACAGCAACGAGTGCCATTGTTTCACGGTGATATTCTGTGAGAACGTCTTGTTAAGCTATAAAGATCTCTCCCTACCCATTCATAGGGAAGGCTCGTGCCCAGCAACGCGGACATAAAAAATGAGCTGATGACCAAACCTATTTATAGCGAATTGTGTCCGACAACATTATCGAATATAGTACAAATATAATATGATTCTTCCTGCTTATTAACGATGAGCGGATGAATCCGAACAATACCTAGTTGGGTTTCTCGAATCATTCGGGCATGTCTCGGGAGACCGGACTACACAAGATCTCTCGACCGCACCGCCTGTGCGTAATAATGTACATGTTATTATCTTCCAATGCCCCTTGAGGGTTGGGCAAGAACTATTCGAATTAGAGATGTACCTACTTCTTTTAAGTAGGTACACAATACATGCTTACCTCCCTTATTCTGGATCACTTTCCGCAAGAAAAGTTTTTGATGCTGATATTATTTGTTCACGTCTAAAGTACGGATGTAAACCCAGAGCGTTGAAGAGTACTTTCGGCATGACTGTGAGAGAATAAGGTCCCAACAAACGCTGGTATTCTGCGGATACCATTTATTCGAACGCCTCTGTGGTATATTAGCTAAAACCACCGGTTTAGACCCAGAGTTCCCGGGTTCGATTCCCAGCGGGGTTTGTGTACTCGGTTTGGTTGGTGGTAGGGCTTGTTTGTCCGCCTGGCTAGCTACCACCATCTTATCTAAATATGTCGCCATAACATCAATGTTTGTAGCATTGTTGTGTTTCGGCAGCTACAGATAAGATAGCCAGTGCCTCACTAGTTGAGGATCCCGGGTGAAGTACGCTTCCATCATTGGCCTTATCATCGCTTAACATCCTGATGAACATCTCACCTGTGAGATCAAGGCACTGTAAAAAAAAATGAGCTGTTGGCTCCGGTCATGCACAAACATCAATCAACTGTCTTTGCTGCGTAACTAATCATGGTAAAATCTTACATTACATCTTGAGAATTCCATACCAAATTTTGTATGAATGTATGAACCGCAACACTTACAGCGTTTTCTAACTTTATTTTCCAACACAGTTTGAAATACTACCTGTAATTTCTTCAGAACAACTGTGACGTCGTAAGCTCCTCAAGAATGTAGGCGTCCCTACTGTTCGCCGCCGTGAAACAAAATGTTTTTAAATGGCCCGCGGTATAAAAATTAACGGCATCGTAAAGACACTTTATATTTCTGTCGAGCGTTCCGCACCGCGCGAAATATGTTCATCTGTGTTGTTGCACCTCTATCTGTATAACAGTAAGGCTCAAAATGCATTCGCTGTACGTGCGGGATGAGATAGGTGACAATGTTGTCTATATAATTTTTTTCTCGAGATAAACTCCATGAGATGATATTCCTAAGTAATTTCTTGTGTTGTTACGCGTCGGTTTCCGAGTCGGCTCGCAGTTCGCCATTGTGTTGGGCTTTAGCTTTCTTTCATATTTTTTTCTTAAGTACTTAAGTAAAGCCAGAGTAAAATTTCTTAGCAAAGGCTTAGCGGGAAGGGAAATGGACGAGTTTTTAGTGTACCGCTTAAAGTTAGCCGTGAACAGAATGCGATGCGATTTTAAAAGTAAAGAAATTAATAATAAAATGCTCATCGATATTACCATTCTTCATGACGAGAACCTTGTGAAAGCCGAGAAGGGCAAACTTATTAAGTACCTTGACTTGGCTCACGAGGTGACCGCTATGTGGGATGTGGATTCGACGATCATTGTCCCCATAGTCGTATCTGCAAACGGCCTTATAGCGAAGAGTCTCGACCAACATCTCAAGAGGCTTTCGCTGGATGGCTGGATCAAGGGTCAGTCTTAATCGCCGGTAGCTGAGTCCTGCTCCGCTGCTGAGAAGAAGAAAGAGGAGAAGCTGTACGTTATAATATATGTGTAGTAAAAATATCAGTTGATAAGTAATTGTAGTAATAATTCATTAAGTAATAAAGTCTCAAATAAAATTAATTAAGTACCTTACACAACAAAATAAACATAACTTTTTTTTTTTTTTTTTTATCATAGAAAAGATTTATTTATTATTGAAACATAACTTAACTGATTATTTACATATAATTTTACGCAAATATTGTTGCGAACAAATTATAATTTGAAAAAAGACAAGTGAAAGGGCTCCTTTGGCTTATAAAGTAAAAGTAGATAGTGTTGTTTAATTTCGGCGCGTTGGGTTGAGCCACGATAGCATAGTTGGCAGTGCACCTGACCCGGCATGTCATGGGGAGCGGGTTCGCTCGCTCGTGGATTTTTTTCAACAATTTGTCCTGAACTTAAAAAAAATAGAGAAAAATAAATAGCAGTGTTTGTTCCCATAGATATGATTGATAATACTTGTTTTAATTGCCTACCAACAGGTAGGTTGAGATACCTTAACCTAAAGATACGCGTAACCGCCTCTTTAATAGACCACCGGGCTTAGATCCAGAGGTCCGAGTTCGATTCATTTTATGTTCCCACTGCTGGGATACGATAGCAGCTTTACGCGATAGGGACAACGGGCCATAGATCACCACCCGGCCCCTGTGCGGATTGGTGGTTTTTACGCTAATGCAGCCGCGGTCAAGGGGATTACTTGCCTTCCGAAGCACGAATGATCTAGAGATGATACATTTTTGGTTACCCATTCGATGACTGGCCTTTGTGAGAGTTGCTTACGTACAGACTGTACATCAACCTATCTAAAACCGTCAAATTTCTTTAATAAAATTTCAACCATATGCCTTAGACATAAAGTTTAAAGTCTATTGATGAAGTTTGACAGTTTGTGGTAGTTTGATGTGTGGGTGTGTGTACAGTGGTGATCGGGACTCCTTGCAATAGCAGCTCTATGGCACACGACGTGACCTGAGTTTAAAAGGAGTACATTAGAGTTCTTGGCGGGAAAGTGAAGAGTCATGTTTGCGGTTTTGTTTTATTTTCGACAATTTGTGTTATATCGAATATTAATGTGAAATAATGGTGGATTATTAACCGTTACTGAGATACTCGAGGGGTTGGGGGGTATATCATTTCTCACTTCTCATTTCTATTATCATTCATCCTTATCATACAGGAAAAAAATATTGTTAATTACTTTTTCATTGACTAAATGCTTGTGTAAAGCGATGAAAAAAAAAACAAGGATACGAGCCTTTTCACATGCGCTCTATACCAGGTACAAACATGTACCTGGGCGCTTCTCCCCATCCCCACGACCCGGTCAACCAGAGCCGAGGTCCGAGCCTTTAGAGGCGCCCTCGGGTTGTTCCGTTCCGAACCCCTTTGGAGAATCTAGTAGGGCACGGGGACACGCATAGTGCTTGATGCCATTCCCTGTAGAAAACCTCTGACGGTGTTTCATTTCACATGTCTTGAGGAACCTTTTAAGTATCTCGGCGCCCCCAAAAAAGCCTGGTGAAGCTGAAAAGGCCCAGTGGCAATCAGCAAAGTCTCTCACAAAAAAAAAGGTATGCGAGCGACGATATGTTTAAGTAGCATCGCTTTTAGACGTCGTCTTTCCTGCTTTATCTTTCCATTTATTAACTAAAATTTTGGGGCCTGATGTAACAAACAACGGATCTTGTGCCGACAGCGTTTGGGAATAACCAGATGCTTCGAGAGGCGATTTTAGTCATCGGCTTTCCTTAGGGTTTTGTTTATAAAACATTATTACGTAATACCCTTAACCAAACAACCACAGACGCAGTCTTCCCGATTGCGACGAATACTTATCATAAGTTGAGAAACTTTTGAAAATTATAGCTTCATGAATAGTTTGTAATTTATGTTTTGAAACAACACCACTCTATTTACGTACCTAAGGCCCGATTTTTCAATCCTCAGATAAGTCTTATCCAAAGAATAAGATTGTCATTGTGACGTACTTTCTAAAGAGAACCTGTCAGCACCAGCACACGTTTTCCCTCCTTCCTATGACATTGGGTCCATGGGTGGGGTGGGTATGTTCAAGAATCAAACGAGGCGTGAAGAGGCACCTTGTGGGCCGGCAGGGTGAGGGTGACTGATGCTGCGTTGTTTTCACGCTGCACCAGTTGTCTTTGCGTCTGGACTCCGTTTCCACTTAACATCAGATGGAGTGGAGTCATTTACCGAGCTATGTATAAACAAAATTTAAAAAATCTGTCCAGCACTGGGTTTAAAGTGTCGAACATTGATGCCATTACCCTACAGTAGAGCATAAATTGTCATCACTAGCAAAGAATATATACATACTCGTAAAATCGCTCGCGGCTATGTGTGGGTGTCTAGATCGGCGCGGGGGCCTTGCGCGGCGCGCGGGGTGGGGAGTGGCGGTCTGGAGACCGCCTCGGCCGAGGACTGAGTCGAGCGAGCAAGCGTCTGTGTGTGAATCTGTATTGCGCACCGCACGCATGGACGACTATATCAACCCTAGCGTTTATACGTTCCGCTCAAGGTCACCGGTGCTCGAGCTCTCACGTATACGGAGTGTCACAGGTGTGTCACTAGCTCATTTTATGTCTCCACTGCTGAGGTTCGACGACCCTTTCCTGTGGATGGAAATATCACAGAGAGAGAGAGAAGCCATAAACCACCACGCGGGCCCAGTGCAGATTGGCGGTTGTCAATGTGTACTTATGCAGCCGGGATCAACGTCTTTATCTTTATTAGTCTTAGGCCACTTATCTATTATCTCGATCTTATCTATACCTATCTATTAATACGAAAATTGCGCGGATGGAGGAGTATGAAATTTCGCACACTTATAGTTTATATAGAGAAGGATTGCAGATTTTTTTTTTAATTATGCATAAAAATACATTAAATCAATAAAACATTACACACACTACCATGTATTTGACACACACGTATATGTATTTGACATATTTTAACTCTTTTCAAAATTTCAAAAATGGAAGAGGAGTGGTTGAAATCTGTCAGTGCCAATCCAAACTCACATTCTATCTTTTTTAATGTTTCATTGCTTAGGATACAATCCATGCAGCCTTAATAAAATTACGGTCGAATGTCGAGAACTGGGCGACCACTAGTCAATATAAAAGGCATGGCACGAATTCTTTGGTGGCTTTGCCCTACCATTGCATTTTTTTTGGGCCTTCAGTGCTTACATCTTCGTAACAAGATAGTTTGTTTCAACGAGCTTCTGTATATATGTATCGTATGAAAATGATTTCTTCATGTTTTCCATTTTTCCCTTCAAATGGAGATCCGTCAAGCAATGTAGGCGGATAGGCATACAGCGATACGATTTGCAAGTCGAAACAGCACGGAGTGGCTTTGAATATTTTGCGATTGTAGATTTGACTTTAAAATGGGATGCACTTGCTTATCTACGACCTCTCAATGATGTTTGGTTAAGTAATTTACGGAAATAATTTAAATGTATGTTTGATGACACAAAATAAGTTAGTAAGATTTTAAGAGTAAGCTTTTTAATTTTAAGAAAAGCTCTACAATACTTTTTTTTATTATGTTGTATATAATTAGCCCTTAAAGGTTTCACATCTAATATTAGATCTATTTTAGAGATAAATCCACCTTTACTCACCACTGTTTGTACATTGTTTTCTGTTTGTTTGTTTTTAGGCAATAAAGAATATATCAAATGTCAAATGAAATCAATGAAGTCAAATGAAGTCACCTTGGCACCCAGAGTTAAGCAGTCCCTCCGTGCATCGTTATCCTCATTGCTGAGGGTCGTGACCTCCTTCACCATGTATATGACGCTTAATGATAGAGCGCCATCTCGACCGGTTGCCGGCGACGTGCAGAGCATCATGCACAGAGGTGTCCAATGCGGTACGGATTTGATCGGACCAACGCATCGGGCTGCGACCACGAGCTCTTCTTCCTTCTATTTTGCCGGTGACAATTAATTTCTCTAAATTGTCACCACTTCTCCTGGCAATGTGACCGAAGTACTCCAAGACTCTTAAGAGGCAAATGGATGAGAGCCTCGATTTGATCTTCAGTTGCTTGAGAATCGACACGTTGGTTCGATGAGCCGCCCAGGGTATCCGCAGCATTCTCCTCCAGCACCACATTTCAAATGCATCAATGCGGTTACGATCGGCTGCTTTCAGTGTCCATGTCTCAGCACCGTATAAGAAAATGGAGAACACGAGAGTGCGCACTAGTCTCACTTTGGTCCCTAACGAAACGTTACGGTCTTTCCATGTCTTGTGGAGCTGGGACATAGCATTCCTAGCCATTCCTATACGCCGTCGAATTTCAGCCTCGCAAGAACCATTGTTGCTGATGCTTGATCCCAGGTAAGTAAAGTTATCAACGACTTCCAATTGTAAGGTTCCGCTGAGATCAAGCTTTTTCGCACGGTCCACCACCATAATTTTTGTCTTGGATCTGTTTACAAATAGACCAAGCTCGTTGCTTACAGTTTCCATCCTGCTCAGTAGAGATACCATTTCAGCCTCAGTTGCGGCTAAGAGAGTCGTGTCATCGGCATAGCGGAGGTTAGTGATTTTCATTCCACCAATGCACACTCCTCCATCCCAGTCGTCGCAAGTTCGCCTCATGATGTATTCTCCGTATGCATTAAACAGAATGGGAGACAAAATACAGCCCTGCCGAACGCCTTTTTCAAATTTAAAAGAATTGGAGGTGATTCCCGCCACCTTGACCACTCCCTGACTCCTTACGTACAAACTTTTAAGAAGTGCAGTAAGGTGGTTGGGGACTCCAAGCTCTGTAAGTACCGACCACAAGCTTCCCCAGTTGACACAATCAAACGCCTTACTGTAGTCTACGAAACACATAATGACGGGAGTGTTGTATTCGTAGGCCTTTTCTACAACCTGCCTGACGTTTAAAATTTGTTCACGCGTACCTCTGCCTTTTACAAATCCCGCCTGCTCCTGCGGTATTTGAGTTAAGCAGTACGCTAGTAAAAAACCCACCAATAGGATTACTCCATTTGTACACTGCAAGAAAAGGAAGCAATACTATTGGTGGATTTATTTCCACGCGCACCTCTCAGCTACCTCGCACAGCTCTGGTGTAAAAGTAACTTGAATGACTTTTCACTGTCTTAACTGATTTGATAACGTATAGCGGAGAGTCGTTTGATGCAACCGGCTGTAAGTCTCACCACTTCACTCATCCCACCATCGAAGTCGGGCACAAGAGGCCGTCAACTATAATTTTACAATAAACAATCCTTAACCCTGCGCCAACAAGGGTATTTGCAAAGCAAAACAGCGGCGGCCGGGCAAACGTGCCCCGAATACTCGCAGGATTAAGAATTTGACTTTAAAATTAAGGAGATAAGCCAAGTGCTGCTTGCTTCTTAAGCTCAACATTGATTTTCAATAAGAAATCCACGGGTTGTTATTATCGATGAGGCCTTCGGGGTACAATTTGCTATGGTCTCTTGAGCCGGATAGGTAAACTTTACGGCTAATAAAGCACGGGTTGGTAGACGGTTTTTTTTTATACCCTTCTAGAATATTTTAACCCTTAGAGCACAGTGTGTTTGAATTTTAACCAATTGAAGAGATAAATAACAATTTATTATGATAACTATTAGTTACCATAGGAAATCTTCAGGGGGTGTAATGAAACACTTCATCAATATTATGTACGCTACTAAATAAAACAAGTTCTACACAATAAAATAAACGCGAGTAGATGCGTAAAACTTGTTTTGTTTAAATGTGTGGTGTTCGCGTACACTTTCGAAAACAATATTATGTAGATACGCTACTTTTTTGTTATTTTCTTTATAGACACGGTAGCTTATTAATATAAGTTTTAGAACAACCAATAACTCACACATTCAGTGACTACGAACCTTATGTCGAATATTATGTCGAAAAAACGTGAGTAATTACATAAGTCAGGTTCAAAACCTTCGTGCTCTTCACACGAAGAAATGCCTCTTGCGGTATGCGAACTTGCAGCGGTGACACACTAACCGCCATACCACCCCAGGCCCAGCCATCAAAGGGGATAAATCTCAGAAAAGAATTTACCGTAAAACTCTTTCCATGTCTCACACTTAACTTAACACTGCGGTGTTCGATTATAACTCCAGTTAACGTATGAGCCGAGTTAAAAATGGCAACGAAACACCGATTAGAAAAGGAATCACGTTGGAAATCGCATCGACTTCCATTACCCGTTTAAAAAAAGGCTCGATAAATGGCCGCCATATTTCGCGCTCCCAATCTATTAAAACCCGTTTAACGGGTTAGAAACTCGAAAAGTAGTAGTTAGTGTCCAAGAGGCCCATTCAATAGATTCGGATAAGTGGTCCGTTACTCCGACTATATCCGGACTACACCGGAAAAAACCGGATTAAAAAAGGTTACGTTAATGGCCGGAGCCGTGAAAAGTGATGCAATTACGGAGGAATTGAGCCTTCCTTTTGTTCTACCTTTGACGGATTGCTCCCTATTTTATATTGTGTCGACGGCCTTTCGCGGTCGCCATTTCGTTTCGACTAAACACATTATCTTGCCCGCCGTTCCTTTGACGGAGGAACTACCAGCTCGTTTTATTTAATTCAGATATATTTTTTGGTATGAGCACCGACGACCGAGTAAGAACGTATTTTACTACGGCTGATCTGGTCCAGTAGTTCGATCACTGTTAGATTTATCATTTCAATACCTAGTTGATGATGATGATGATGTCATCCTTTTATCCCTTATCAGGGACATAGGGCTCGTAGAAGGGACTTCCACTCCTTCCGATTTTGCGCTACAGCTTCTATGTCTTTCCAGTCGAGACCAGTTGTTGCGGCCTCTTTCTCAACTGACCGCCTCCAGGTGGTGCGAGGGTGGCCTGGTCTTATTTTGCCATATGCTTGCCACGTCAGATTTTGTTTGGTGATGTGATTGTCGGGTCTTCTCAACACATGCCCAATCCAGCGCCACTTGCGAAGAAAGATCTCTTTATCAATGGGCTTTTGGTCTGCCAGCTCCCACAGCCTTGCATTTGACATGGTTCGTGGCCACCGGATCTCCAGGATGCGCCGCAAATATTTATTTACGAAGACCTGTTGTCACGGGGATGACCTCGTTCTTGGCAAGCCATGTCTCACATCCGTACAGGAAGACCAATTTGATGTTGGAGTTGAACATTGTGATTTTAGTGTTCCGTATAAATTCCTAGTTACTTCATTTATTTCATTACCAGATCATTTTACATCCCCACTGCTTGAGCACGAGCCTTCCCTATGGTTGGATAGGGAGAACGGGCCCTTAACCGTAGGTCCAGTGTGGATTGGTGTTGGTTAACAAATGCTAATGCAGCCGAGACCAACGTCTATATATGCCTTTCGAAGCACAGAGAAGCTCGAGATGAAGCTCGCTATTTCCCTCTATTTTCTTTTTTTGTTTTGTCTAAGAGTAACTTTCTTTCGTTTTTATTTCCAATATTGTTCAAAATAACATATCTTTATATAAATAAATCTTCTATGCGTGTGTATGTTATTGAACTCCTTCAAAACGGCTGGACCGATTTGGATGAAATTTTCTGTGTGTGTTCAAGTGGATTCGAGAATGGTTTAGATTTCCAATTGGACCCGGTAGGTGACGCTGCTATAGGGGTCCATGATGGGATACGGGTGTTCTTAAGCGGACGAATGATTTGTTTGTTTTGCTGTCATAGAAACTGTCAAAACGGTATGTAGTCCGCCGGTCACCTAGTTATCTATATTATGATTACTCTATGCATGATGTGATTACTTATAATTGTAAGGACAGTTAGCTAATTATCTATTGTACTTTTTATATATTATTGTAATTGCTGTTACTTATGTTGGTAATCCAATTATAAATAAATAAATAAATGATACATTTTTGATAACCCCCATCCAGTGACCGGTTTTTGCAAAAGTTTAACTTTGCAATCGTAGACTGGGCACGCCTCATAGAATAAAAAGAATAAAAGAATAAAAGACATTTATTGGTATCACATAACAAAACACACAATTAAACATACAACATATAACAAAAAATATAAATAAAAATAGTAACAATTTACATGTGCCCTGTTATGTGATGCCAACACTGTGCACAGCTCAGTATACGCAGCAAGCGGGGCCTGCTGCACTGGTATTCTGCTGTACACAGTAGTGACATCATGGCACGAAACAGGAAAGAAAAGGATCGTTCTGTCACTATAAGAACTGTTAAATGTATAGAGATAAGATAAGATAGTCATATCCTTAAGTTGAAGATTTTAGTGTGCGCTCCTACTTCTGGTCATGTTGAGCGCGCATGAAAAAATGCACCCTTCTGACATACCGGGTCAGGTGCTCTCCCAATTGAGCTATCGTGGTTCTAACCAGTCCGCCAAAATTATTCATTACTATCTACTTTTTTTTTACTTTGAAAGCCAACGCCCATTCAATGTCAACAACTACCGTCGTTAACATCCGATCATAATATTTTTACAAATACTAAAGATCAGTTAAGAAGTAGGCAAGCTATTTATAAAATGTTTTTGTTTTGTTTATATAATTTTTAACGCAAATTTTGATGCGAAACAAATTACAAAAACACGCGCATGACAACTTCGATTACTTATCTGGAAAATAGGGAGTGGTATATACGTGCTTATAGGGAGTCGCTTTTGAAACACTAGTCTTATGAGTACTGGTGAAGAACGCGCTTCGACGGGTTCTAATCTGGTGTTATAACCTAGATGGTCTCCTGCAGGTTGACTTCTGCTTCAGGGACATAAAATTACAGCATTCAAAGGAAGTTTTAAATATGCCACTGTAAATAGAATAGGTGGTTGAATATTGTTCCATATCTAACAATATTCAACCACCTATTCGCAGTTGATGAACTAACACCCTTTACTACATTCCGACGAAAAATTAAAGAATATGTTTTCATTTGCCAAATTGAGGGTGTATCAGTTATTATGATTATATGATTACTTAAAATTAAAATTAACTGCTTGTTTTTATTATATTTTATAAATCTATATGTATATATGTAATGTACATAGGTATAATTCAAAAATAATTATAAGTATGTAAGTATATTAATTTATTAATAATAAACAAAATAAGTAATACTATTTAAACATGTTATTTTATCACAACAACAGCAACAAGAGTTTGTTACAACAACAGATATTTTGTTTTTATTTTATATTTTTTATGGGTCCAGCTGAAAATCAGCGCTGTGGCTACAAGTTACAACATGAGCTGAGCTGGTCAGCCCTTTCAGTTGTTTCTCATTGTATCTTAGATATAAGAAACCTATTGTAATGTTAATGTATTGGAAGCACTGAACAAATAATTACTTACTTACTTACTTACTTACTGTACGAGTTTCATTTGCGCAGAGACGTGTGGCACCACTTCATATAACGAAACTACGTAGTCAATACTATTTTACTAGTATGTGCCAGTATAAATAAAGTTTGTCAAATTAGTTAGAGTAGGCCATCTTGTCGCTAAAGATGAACTGAAGATGGTGTGAAGAAGGCCAACCGTCTCTGTTGTCATATAACAAAAAAACGGGGAAGTTTAGTCAGCTTCAAAATTATCTGAGCGTTCAAACCTACCAAAAATATCTGAACGTTTGACAAAAATCAATCTTAGCCCAATTCGTGAAAGATGTACTTTCATTCAATGTCATTTGTTCTCAAACAACAAATAAAAATGAATTTCTACGTCTTGAGATAATGTTGATTTTTGTCAAATGTTCAGATATTTTTGGTGTGTTTGAACGCTCAGATAATTTCGAAGCAAATTTTTATAATTTTTTGTACCTACTCGTGTTGAATGCGACAAATCGTGTTTTGTAACTAGTAGAACCCCACTAGCTCAAGCGTGTTGACTTACTAAAGGTGTTATTATAAAAGTGGAAAAAGCACATAATATAGAAATATACGTTATAACAAATGCCAGCCATTTCAATTAAAATAAAGGTTTATTCCACTTGGCATTGTCGCGATGCGCCCCGTTCCACATCAGCATACGTACGTACTGCGAACATCTGCTTAACAATCGGTCCATATCCGTGCCATAATTCACGGAGTACGCGTCAATGTAACCCCCGTTAATTAATTCAGGGCACGGAATCTCGACAACCCGATATCCCTAAGGCTGGGTTTAGGTTTGCAAATGTACAGGGTGCGATGACGCAAAGTTCTAATTGATAATAAGGGAACATTGTAATGAAGCATGGGAAATGGTACCCAATTGTTCCTTTGTTGGTCCTTCAATTGATGTACGATGTTCTTTGTTTGACTTTATAATCATTTTATACTTGCATTGGCTATTGACTTACCGTTAAAACATTTCCTTTTTTTCTTCTTTCTCAAAAATTCTTTTAATAGATGGTTTTTGTAGAACAACAATAGAACTACTATTAAGTAGTTCAGTTACTTTAACGAATATAACAACCTCCTAGAATTAATGGCGACTGATTTAATAATACAGTTTATTGCGATTTTTCTCAACAATTCCATCGATTGAAAGTCAACTACAAATTGTATAAGAACAAAGCAGCGACATCTAGCGACAACTCATTTAAACAACAACGTCACGCAAAAATCTTTTCAAAAACAAACGAACTTGAAAGTATGCCCCAAGTCTAACAATGCTAATCAGAACCCAGCTTAACGGGTGAACGTAATGCGCGGAAGCGGTTCACAGATACATCCGAGTCGGTACAAATCGGGGGGCCCGCGAACGAACAATTCCGAGCACGTGCCCATAATAATAATTGAAAACGTACTTAGTTTTGGGCACATAACTCGCAAAGAAGACTCAATGGAGTGTTTGGTAATTCACTGCCGAATGCAGGGCAAGAGATCCCGTGGTCTCTCACCGACCAAATGGCCAGATCCACTCAGATACCGTACAGACAGGACAGACAGAATAAAGCGCGTGTAGAATAAAGTACGAAGACCCGGTTGGTCTTCGTACTCTTTTTCTACGAATACTGTATTGTAACGTTGTCGTTGCAATTTACTCAACGTTATATTTTTATGTTATAGCCTCCTTGGTAGTTTTAAAAACTATTTGTCATATTTATATGAACGGTTCTGAAAAAGAATACTTTGAATGTCATATCATTGTGATGGAATTTTATTTCGGTTTTGATATGATCAGTCTTTCAAAATTCTTCAGTCTTACAAAATTGTTACAATATCGATTGTTTAGTAAAAATGTTTAAAATATTTAATATGATGTGTATTGTGAAAAATCTGTAGCTATAAACAGGTTTTCTCTTTAGTTTAAAATTTATTCAATTAAAATTTTACCTGTGGATTTCCTGAGTTTTTATGGCCATTAGGCCACATGGCGCCCTAACAAGCTAAATCCAGGACAATTGGAAACAAATGAATACATTGGATAAACATTTTCAAGAGGCCAGAAGGGGCTGATATCACCGTACGACGACGACTACGTAAGCTCATCAGAGAAGATAACCTCCTCCGCTTATTTGATTACTTCATTTAATTTTATTTTTTTATTTTAATTTAGTAATAATATTTGTTGTGTTTATTTAATTACATGCGCTTAGTTTGTTTATTTCAGAACCGAACCATATAAGTAACTTTGTAAATTTTAATAATCCTAAAATACGTTTTCGTTAATAGTATATTCGATTTGAACAATTCATTCATTATTTCCATTATTTAGTTAGAAGTATTTCTTCACTCTATTAGGTACCATACTATATAAGACTATTCAAATCATTACACACCCAGTGATCATACAGTTACACAATCATGCCGTTTACGAATGGTAGCACCGTATGCTTAGGTTCAAGAGTTTAAACTATATAATTATTCTAAATTAATTATATAGTTATTCTTGACCTAAGAATACATTCAACTTGCCTTCTAGGACAATATCCTGGAAGTCGAACATTCGAGTAGAGGTACTCTCGAGGACTACGAGTCCGACTCAGAGGTATCGAAACCAAAACATTGCACTCACTACCTCCTCACTCATCCAGCTGCACCTCATTCATCATTTTAAAGTATAATCATACTAATTGCAATCTAAAATCCTTATTTTGAACTTTTACGAAATTTTTATTATACAACGTGTTTAGGTATACAACGTGTTTAGATGTACAGTGTGTATTACATCTATATATTAATACGCGAAGCAAAAACTTTGTACCCGTTTTTACGAAACATGCGCGAGACGGAGGAGTATGAAATTTCGCACACTTATAGTTTATATAGAGAAGGTTATCCGAACGTAATTTTTTTTTTAAATTATGCATAAAAAATACAATTAATGAACAAAAACAACACTACACACATTACCATGAATTTGACACACACGCATATGTAGTTGACACACACGTATTGGTTGTCTTTAATGCATCCGACATCTGTCAATGCCAATCCAAATTCACATTCTATCTTTTTTAATTTTTCAATGCTTAGGATACAATCCGTGCAGCCTTAATAAAATTACGGTCGAATTTCGACCACTGGGCGACCACTAGTAACAATTAATACCAAAACTTTAAAAGTCACTTAAAATTCATTAGAATAAATAAATATGGCTTTCGATTTCAAATTTAGATCAACTTAATAAACCTGAAATATGTTTTAAATAGGAGCTCGATGGCGCAGTGGTTAACGCGCCCGGTCTGCGGAGTGCTGAGGTTAAGCAACTTTCGCAAAGGCCGGGTCATCGGATAGGTGACCAAAAATTTATCATCTCGAAGTCCTCCGTGCTTCGGAAGGCACGTAAAGCTGTTGGTCCCGGCTGCATTAGCAGTCGTTAATAACCACCAATCCGCACTGGGCCCGCGTGGTGGTTTATGGCCCGTTCTCCCTATCCATCCATAGGGAAGGCTCGTGCCCCAGCAGTGAGGACATAAAATGAGCTGATGATGATGTTTTGAATTAAAAGTACGAAACAGAACTTCCCAATATTTGATTAAGGGTTAATTAAACTGAAACTGAACTGTGGAAGAAGCTGCACATTTTATTAATTATACTTAAAAAGTATATTATAATACTTGTAAGTAAATACTTATATAATACTTTATTATTCTACTTAACTTTTAATTAAGTTAGGAATAATTTTAATAATTTTAATTAATTAAAACGTAACCTATTCGTTACTTTAACCTTTTAATTCCACTTATTAACTTGAACATTTTTATAACTGGAATAGTGCGGTCGAATACATAAGTGTATTCGACCGCACTCAAGTTTCACTCAAGTTTCATTCACTAACCATTATTTTTATTACATTCTCAAACTTACTTTTAAAAGAAACGTGTGGCTCATCACACGCTAAATAAACCTTGATAAAACTAAACTAGGTGTCTTAGGTAGGTATCTTATATTTTTAAAATATCTTAATAAAATTTTATTTTACTTTTGCGTCTATCCGACGCATCGTATTGTAACGTGGTCGTTGCAATTTACTCAACGTTATATTTTTATTTCATAGCCTCCTTGGTAGTTTTAAAAACTATTTGTCAAATTTATATGAACCGTTCTGAAAAAGAATACTTTGAATGTCAAGTCATTGTCATGGAATTTTATCTCGGTTTTGATATGATCAGTCTTTCAAAGTTCTTCAGTCCTACAACATTGTTATAATATTGATTGTTTAGTTAAAATATTTAAAATATTTAATGTGTATTGTGAAAAACCTGTAGCTATAAACAGGTTTTTCTCTTTAGTTTAAAATTTATTCAATTAAACTTTTACCTGTGGATTTCCTGAGTTTTTATGGCCATTAAGCCACAGTCTGAATGGTATCAGAGCCGCCGATCACCGGCCCTTGACATAGAGGACATAGAGACATAGAGACATGGAGGTCCCGGTTTCGATTCTAAGCGGGAGGTACATAATTGTACTTAGCTTGGTTGGTCACGCCTTAACAACAGTGTTTGTCCTGAGTAGTTGAGGATTCCCGGTGAAGTGTGCTTCCACCGTCGCCCTTATAATCACACACACTTAAAACCAGGTGAGACTGATGAAAGCTGAGCGTTTACTCGTGGAGTATTAAAATAAACTAAGAAAATCGTCTGATTAAAAAGTAGATAAAATTCGTTCATCGTGATATAGTTGAAATTGGAAAGTAAATAAAACACATAAAAACACAAGTACTGAAAAACAAATGTACTCAGAGAGTACTTATATCATTATAAACCTCTAAAAAGACTTTTTACTGTGGGCGGTTATATAGCCAAGCGATTTATTACTATTACAAAATCAACTCCGAAAATCATTAAAAGGTAAAATATTAAAAAGAAAGTTGAATAATGTTTCAAAGTTTCGGCATAACTCAGATGAATTGTGAAAATATTTCTTTCGCTGAATACTTAAGTGCCTTTTATATTATCACCATTAAGTATGTTAATGGTACCTATTAGTTTACAGAAAGCTAAAGAACTTATAAGTGCGTTAGGTGTATTCTTTTTATAGAACTTAAAACATATTTTTAATTTGTCTTTATTTATAAACTGTAAGTGCTCTCCGCTAAAAGGCCGCTACTTTACTCCTATCAGAATATTTTTTTACGGTTTTATCGTTTTTTGTTCTTATAATTAACTTAGGATTAATCTTCTCAGTGCTGCGGTTAATTCTGTTAAATTAATAACGACTGCTGCCACTTAAATTGGAAAAAATGCAATTATTAATGTATTAGCTCCAGCGTCTCAGTGGCCAATTGGAGTTCGGCTCGATAACCGAAGTTTCTAGATTCAAAGCCTGGGTTTGTATCACCAATGTATGTGTTTGTTTCAAGCAATGAACCAAAAAAAATCATCGGTGTAATACTATTATGGTCTATCATAAAGCAAATGTCAACTGATTCCCAGAACGAACATAAAACTATACTGATCCAACTCTATATTTTTCACATAAGCCCGACTGCGTCTACTGGGATAAAACATGTGAGCATTAATTTCAACGACAAAAATCCGTTGCGAGTTGCGCGCTATGCAAGTGCAAATTAAGACCAAATTAATTTAGTCCGGAGCTCGAATACTGTGGGCCGCACAGCGGTTGTGATAAAGTCGTGTTTATTACAAATTATTGTGCGGCCAGTGGCCAACCAGTTGGTCTGCTTGGGATTTTGAAGCTATTAAGTAGCTACGCAGGCATTGCAGTTTTGGTTCTGCAATTGTTGGTCGTTGTAAAGTAAGATTTATTTTTTTATATATACTCGTGTTTGTCCGGAATGCCTAGCCTGGTTGTAGAATGACAGCCTGGTTGTAGAATGACAGCCTGGTTGTAGAATGACAGCCTGGTTGTAGAATGACAGCCTGGTTGTAGAATGACAGCCTGGTTGTAGAATGACAGCCTGGTTGTAGAATGACAGCCTGGTTGTAGAATGACAGCCTGGTTGTAGAATGACAGCCTGGTTGTAGAATGACAGCCTGGTTGTAGAATGACAGCCTGGTTGTAGAATGACAGCCTGGTTGTAGAATGACAGCGGCCGCAGCAGCTAATACATAGAGTTGTATTGAGCTAACTTTTGAGTATCTTTCCCATACAGGCTTGTTATAAGGCCTACTACAAATATTTTTAACATATCAAGAAGTTAAATATATATTACAATAGAAAGGATAATATTTACATTAAAATAAGAATTTGATTTATTAGTAACTTTTAGAAAAGATAGATTTTTACAACAAATTAAATGGCAAGTAAAATGACAAGTGGCATATCGAGCAATATATCGAGTGGATTGTTTTTACACGACCATGCGTAAGCGGTGCACATCTCTGGTGCGCAGGGTACGCGCCAGCCCTAACAGGATCCTCAAAATGTTTTCAAATCGATTTGATTGCCAGTACATGAATCATGCCGCTATGGTTCATGTAGTGACATCATAACAATATGCCCAATTTTGATTTTAATTAAATTGTAATTTTATTTTAGTTGAGATTTTTATTATTTTATTTAAATTTTATTTTTGATATTTTGTTTTTAAATTTGATTCTAATTGTTATTTAAATTATTTTATTAAATTTGTTTTGTAATATTATTAATAATGAATTGCCTGTATGATCTTAAGTGGTCGAAATAAATGTATTTTTTTTTTATTTAATATCAACTCTTATTCCTCAACAGTAGTCATGACTTGTCAAGGAGGATTTATGCAGCTGCCACACCCTCCTTCTGTCAAGTTTTCCTTGCTGGAGGGATGGGAGGAGAGTCCCATAACAAGGGGTCGCCAAACATCTATCTTCATTACAGCAATTCAGGTATCAGACAAAACGGCCTGATGATAAGCGGTTACTTTGGTAACTTTTTAGACTTTGGACATTTGTACCACCTGAGGTAGATCACTCACGCGTTGCCGACCCTGTAAATAACGAAAAGTAGAAACGCCTAAACCTAGCCCAGGGATGTATATAGGCTGATGGTAGATACATTGGAGCAACATTTGCAATAGCAACAAAGTACATGTAATACTGTTTTAAAACCGGCCAAGTAAGTGTCGGGCCATGCGCAGTGTAGGGTTCCGTAGCCCATCTCAATAATGCGGACTCTGAGAAGAGGGCTTTTATGAAAATTTATTTAACGATGGCTCATATACTTAAATGTAGATACTACCGGTTTCACACACCTGACAACGTTATTTAAGTAGTTCCCAATGAGGGACTTGTACGGCGCCAAGTACATTTTATAAGTTGGTCGACTGTTACTCGTAAACTTGTAAAGCCTACTTAGCTGTGATTTAACTTCGTCATATATACAACTACCTTGAATTTTTTCACTTATCCAAAAACAACCATTTGGCTAGCTAGGGGTACACTTGACTCTAACAAAATTTTGCACTTTCAAGCTAAATAGTTCAGAAACGGATGCCTCAATCTATAAGCTGTTTTTACAAACCCGCAATATTTTTTTAAATTGCTATCCAACGACACCCCCCATTATGGGGTAGACAAGATAAAAAAAAT
Organism: Eudonia mercurella; assembly: GCA_963082485.1. Lineage (NCBI taxonomy): Eukaryota > Metazoa > Arthropoda > Insecta > Lepidoptera > Crambidae > Eudonia > Eudonia mercurella. The sequence goes on along the minus strand of OY720036.1, from coordinate 14,740,862 downwards.
TACATCCCCACTTCACGTGTAGGGAGGTAACCTAAAAAATTTTACTTCACCACTTTGTCGGCGTTATATATTATATCCATGCCAAATTACAGCTTTCTAGTACTAAGAGTCTATGAGCTAGGCTGGAGACAGACAGACAGACAGACAGACATGGCGAAACTTAAAGGGTTCCTATTGACTACGGAACCCTAAAAACCGTCAGCTTAAATGCCAGAAAACAAGGTTTCCGAAATTTACGATACTGCTGCACCGTTTAGTGCAAATAAATTACTTTTATGTTGACTTTTCACTTGAGTTTTGCTTAAGTTATTTGGTATTGCGTTTCCTTTGTAAGCTACCGGGTATTTATTTATTTAAAAGATGCAATTTCTGAGTTTTTGAATACACCATCATCGTCACCAGCTTATTTTGTCCTCATTAAATATTTATAAAATACAGTGAAAAAATTAAATGCCTACCCGACCCAGTCATGATTCGAACCTGGGTCTTCCGCAATCCGGGCGGCTGCACTGACCATTATGCTACCGGGAAGGCTGACGTAAACACTGAATTTTTCCACTGCTTTTTCATGTTTTGACTGCTTTTTAGCGGCAGAGTGCCATCTATCCAACTGTGATTGCAACCGATGGATGCAGATTGTCCTTATTGCTGGGGCACGAGTCTTATCTGAGGACTAGCTGACTAACAATTAATACCAAAACTTTAAAACTCACTTAAAATTCATTAGAATAAATAAATATGGCTTTCGATTTCAAATTTAGGTCAACTTAATAAACCTGAAATATGTTTTAAATAGGAGCTCGATGGCGCAGTGGTTAACGCGCCCGGTCTGCATGCGAGTGCTGAGGTTAAGCAACTTTCGCAAAGGCCGGGTCATCGGATGGGTGACCAAAAATTTATCATCTCGAGGTCCTCCGTGCTTCGGAAGGCACGTTAAGCCGTTGGTCCCGGCTGCATTAGCAGTCGTTAACAACCACCAATCCGCACTGGGCCCGCGTGGTGGTTTATGGCCCGTTCTCCCTATCCATCCATAGGGAAGGCTCGTGCCCCAGCAGTGGGGATATAAATGAGCTGATGATGATGATGATGATTATTAAATTTTAGTTTTTTAATTGTTAATAGATTTCCTATTTTCAAAACACTATTCATGATGTTATCGCAGTTTCAGATTAATGATTTTATTTTTTACTAGCTGCTGCCCTGCTTTTTAAAACGTACTTCGATCATGAGTTGTTTAAAGAGCACTAGTTCTGCAATTATGTAAAATAATTATTACATTTTAGTATTTTAATTGTTAATAGAGATTTCTTATTTTCAAAACACTATACTCATTATTCTATCGCATAGTTTCAGGTTAATATTTTTGTTTTATGCTAACTGTTGCCTGCGACTTCGTTCGCGAGGACTACACTATCTCACTAGAACCTTTTTCCAGGTGAAAAGTATCTTATGTGCTAGTCCGGGTCATGGTCTGCCTATATGCGAAATTTCATCCTAATCCCTTCAGCCGTTCTTAATTTATGCGCTTACCAACGAACAGTATTGGATTTTTATTTAGGTAGCTATTTTTATTTTCATCCTATGATAACATTCTAAATACAAAAGTAACAATTTAAAAAGAACGTTTTACTCTAACATACTTTTTTGATTAATAAACAAACTAAGAAAAGCGATGTAACAGCAATTTTACTATAGAAGAGCTGTCAAAGACACTCGCATTCAAACACCGCATTTCTGTACTGTAACACAACTCAGCATATTCTTAATTGGAGTGAAGCAAATTATTCTCGGGCACGAATATTCCCCGTTTATGCACACCATTGAAGGGTTCTGTGATATATATATTTTTTAATTGACGTGCGGCACTCGCATTTTCCGGATATTGGTAAATAACTTTTGTTATATCAAACCTAAATAATATGCTGATGAATGGTTTGTTATTCAATGTTGTGTTTTGTGCGGATTTTTTGAGGTGTTTCGCTCTTTGTTTGTTGTGTATTTTTTTTGTAATGGGTATCAATTGTTTGAGGGCCTTTTCGTATATTGTCTGAAATTAAATTTAGCGTTAGACGTGTGCTCGTAAAGCATGCTTATACATAAACCATGTTGATACTGTATATTTTTTTCAAAGCGCTCAATATTGCCTCTTATTTTGCTTTGGCTGGTCACTGGATGGGTGATCAAATAAAATATCTCGAGATCTTCAGTGCTTTGGAGGCATTTAAGCCGTTGTTCGAAGTTGGCATCGTTAAAACCGCCGAACCTGCATCATTCCAGATTGTTGGGAGATGGACTATCTCCCTAAGTTTCGTTGTTAATTGGGAAAGCTCTGAGCTGCTGTGGGGGGTGGGTGTGGGTGTGGGTCGGTTATAATCGAACAGAAATGAGAACCGTACTTTAAATATACATTCTTTTACCACTAATAATAAGAAGAAAAGAGTATTCTATGTATTAATACGTGCAGCGCAAACGTGAGGAGTGTAAGATTTGGTATAATTAAAGTTTAGATGGAAATGGAGTCCCGAAAGACATTATTCAGGAATAATGTGTGTTATTTTTTTATTTTTTTTAAATATTAACCGATAAGCACAGTGCCTTGATCTCACCTGATGTTAAGTGATGATTGAAGCCAATGATATATCATTAGCTGCCGGAACACAACAATGCTACAAACATTGATGTTATGGCAACATATTTCGATAAGATGGTGGTAGCTAGCCAGGCGGACAAACAAGCCCTACCACCAACCAAACCGAGTACACAAACATGTACCCCCCGCTGGGAATCGAACCCGGGACCTTTGGGCCTAAACCGGTGGTCTTAGCCACTAGACTACAGAGACAGTTATATGTTATATATATTTTGTGAATTACGGTCTCATTGGCCGATTACTAGTAACTTCAAATGTCGTCACCTGCAAGTAAAAACATTGAAACTCACAGTGATTGCGAGTTAGAATGTTTTTCCTTCATCATCATTTATTTAGTGTTATCTTCATACTGAAGTTTGGAGATCAGTATTTAGTAGAGAAGTTTCTGCGTTCCCATATAGCTCATTTTTCCTTGCAGGTGCCGATATGTGATCAAAAATGGCGTTTTGTTCAGCTTTTCTGTTAACGGAGAGTGCTCTACCTACGCAATGTTTTGCGTTTGATACCCTTGTTACCTACCCTTGTTTAAAAACTATTGTATGTCATAGTGTGTCCTTTACGAACAAGACCTAAAGGTCTCTCGATGAGCGCTCAATGTTTCTCATGCCCGAAACAATTGATCGTAGAAAATGTTTCGAGAATAAAACTCGCTAACTTCGACGGGAACAAACATTTCGCCCGCTGCTCTATTAGTAATACACGATCTGATCTCTGTTGTTCGAGAAGTTTTACGGCCTTACTATGATTTCACGGCTGTTTTATCGCCTTTGCGGTCTAGTGGTGCCGATCTCAGACCCTGAGTACCTACATATTGCGTACTATTTGTTTGGTGGTAGGGTTTGTTCCAAGACTAGGCAGGTAGGCATTAATTATGTTTTTATTGTGTCTGTGTCGGCATCAGAGATGCTAGAAACAGGTGTCACTCAAACCTGTCTATTTTAATGTATTGAAGAAAATAAACAATTTAATTATTTTTTCATAGGTGCTTAGACAGGTGTTCGACAGACAGACAAGATGGTGGTAGATGTCGATCTGCCACTATTTTGTCTAAATATGTCGGTATAAAAAAATCAAAGAAATGTTGATGCGGGAATGCTTTTTGCGTACTTAGGTCTTATGAAAAAATGCCTTTGATAGGAGCGTTGCGTCGTCGTTCAACGATTGAATTCTTGTCTGCTACTGGAGGAACGAGGGAAGTAGCCAAGAGTAAGGAGTCACCAAGCTACGTAGTAGGTATGGTAGTAGGCTGGGATGGATCTTAATAAACGAGCTTCACTAAGATTCAATTAAGGAACAGTTTGAGCTCAACAGCAAGAGGCAATAGGCTGATGGCGACTAACAAACTATCGACGAATTCGTAGTAAGGGTGAAGGATAAAACTTTAACTGTGTGGCCGCTCACAAAAACTCGAACACACATTCTAACTAGGTACCTATATAACTAGAATAAAGTTGGTAAAATCTAAAACAGTTACATCGGCCTGTTGCGGAGTTCCCGCGCGATTACGAGACAAAGCCTCCGGCTACAGTTCAAACATTGGATCCTTAGAGTTTTGCCAACTGCCATAATGTGTTACCTACATTAAATTTTATTTTACCGTTTTACCTCTGCTTTCGTCTATTTGCTGGCGATAAATAGCTAGTTAGGTTTTTTAATTATATAATGGAATAGAACACATTTTTTTTACGGTTTATAAATAAGATTTTGCAAAAAAGACAGGTGTTACACAATCTATACTATTAATAAAGAGGTAAAGTTTGTTTGTTTGTTTGTTTGTTTGTTTGTTTGCGGAGGGTAATCTCTGGAACTACTGGTCCCATTCCAAAAACAATTCCATAGATAGAATGCTACATTCCTTGCGGGTAACATAGGCTGGATCGTTTTTCATTTTAACCTACAAAATATCGTAATTTTTCTGTTTTTTGCGTTTTTCAACTATTGATAATTATGGTTTTAATGTTTAATTATAATAAATGTTGCATGTATTTTTTATTAGGACTAATTAATGATTCTGTTCGTGGCGATATTTTTTTTTTCTTTATGGTGGTTTTTCAGAAAATACTGTGACAGAGTGGCCGTTTTCAGCGGAGACCACATTTTGGTTTACCACTCTGTCACGCGATTCTATGAAAAACAAAGCACTGGATAGAGAATGTGAAAGACTATTTAGTACTAATAGATGAATAAATGTATGGACGTATATTCAAATACTAAACATTAATAATCAATACTCTAACTAATGACGTATGGTAAAATGATGACAGACAATTGTAAATGTTCAAATAATTTTTAACGCAAATTTTGTTGCGAACAAATTACAAAAACACAAATGTTGAAAAAATTTCCACGAGCAAACGAGACAATTGTAGGTTAAAAAGAAGAACGACCCGGCTACATTCCACGTGGACGAAGTCGCGGGCAAACTGCTAGTGTTAAATACACGTATTATATCTAACAATACAATCTTCAAAATGACAAATACATTTAAAAAGGAAAAGAAAACTAAATATTATTAAAAAAAACAACTAACTAAACTAAAACTAACTTGAAACATTACATCTCTTTTCAACGCCTTGGTGGCCGAGTGGTACAGCGCTCGGCCCGATAACCGAAGGTCGCGGGTTCAATCCCAGGTCGGGCAAAGTGCCTTTCGGATTTTCTCGATGCATTGCCTGGGTTTGTTATCACCAACCCGCATTTGGCAAGCGTGGTGATTAAGCATTGGCTTGACAATTGACGGGTTGATTTGTAGTGATGACTTGATTTCAATAATGGAGGCCTTTGCCCAGCAGTGGGACAGCTGTTATAGGCTATTTACTTATTAACTTACATCTCTTTACTAGCCAATAAATTTACTTTGACGTTTGGTTGAAAATATAAAGATCTGGATAACCTGAAGATATCCAACAGCCGGCACATACGTACTATTGGTGGGTATTCTAAATTAAATTAATAATATAATTGTTATTATTATTAATTTAATCAAATTTTATCTTGTAATTAGTAAACTATTATATTGTTTTTTATGTCTAACCTTGTAGGTAGATCAAATTGTAGTGTGGTTCTTATGGTACTTCAAAAATAACTCTAATTAGTTATAACTTGATGTTACAATAAACAACGAGCTAACTTCTGTAACATTTTATCAACCACAAACACTAGTGCGGGCTTATGCCCGTTCGTTGCAACGAAGAGTAAGGCCTGGTACGCTAGAAGATCACCCGTTGACCGTTTTGGCCGAAACCCATCGATCGTAAATTATGGAGTGTTCTTCCAGGTAGTGGACAAGTTGTTTATTTAAAATACGTTCCATGATTTTGCACAAAACTGAAGTAACGGCTATGGGGCGGTAATTAGATGGGTCTGACAGATCTCCTTTTGTGAGGACCGGTTGCACATTAGCTTCTCTCCAAGATTCCGGCACACAACCAGAAGAGAGCGAGAGACGGCAAAGGCGCGTTAACACGGGGGACAACTCCGCTGCACACATTTTCAAGACTATTGCTGGGATGCCATCAGGGCCATTAGCTTTCCGGACATCGATTGACTTCAGCTCCGCACGGACATCACACTGCCTAATTTAAATGCAAAAATAATTTTATGCTGGTACAACTGCCGGAAGGGCTAGTGGCTGTACAATTTATATGAAGCTATTCACACTATCCCGGTCCGGCAATAATACCGAGCCCGGCATTTTTACACTTTTTCCCTGCGACGCGAAGTGCTGGTAAAACCACCGAAGTAGCCGGATACCGAAGTAATGTGAACGGGTTTGCGCCGGTATCTGTCCCCCGCTCTTTTTTCTCTATTTAGCCTTCTATTAAGATACCACCACAACACAACAATTTCGTCGTCCAAATTCCACTGAGGTGAGTACTTGACTGTCCGATTTTCTTGTGGGATCCGGTGTAGTGTGAACACCTCTGACCGGTGTCCGGTTTCCGGTAAATCTGCCGGTCCGGCGTAGTCCAGCGTGGTGGGAACCCGGTCTTAATGCAAAGAAAAAGTATAGTTAAAGGTAAATGCTCACCTGCCGCGAGCATTACTTGGAACACAGCGGCATTCGCAGAAACGTTATAGGTACATTACATTTTTTTAATTAGACTTTTGCTTGTGTTTTGCCATTTGTGACAACGTTACGTGACATGAAAATGCTCTAGTGTCTATTCATCTTTAGAATTGGAAATGAGATTCCAAGCACAATCAGACTTACATAAAATATTTATGTTTACTAGGTACCTATATAATGTTACAATAAATACAAGGAGACATGGACACGTTTTGATGAAAACACTTCAAATGCTAAGTCCCTTGTTGAAATGAAGTTACAACATTTGACATCAAAGAAACAATTTTGGGCATAGCCGAGTTCGCGCCGCGTTTTTCTCACCACCGCAATTTAAGCTGACGGGCTCAATATTCACACCAGCCAAAGAAAAGCAAGCGTCATTTTCATATTTCTCTGGGGGAGCGAGATCGGCGCTCACTTAAGTAACTCCGAAAGATTGGACATAATCTTTTGCCGACATCACACGGAATGGAAACTTCCCAATCGGATTTAACTCCGTGCCGTTATCTAATCGTATAAAGTTATGTCAAAAATTTCAAACGGTTCTACGAACTCGATCCAAAGTTCGACTATCGAGGTGTCGGGGAAAAAATATTCGCACCGGCCTACCTAGTGACAAGTTTGCACGACACACGATAACGGTATTTCGGTTGAAAAAAAAAACTTTTGAACGAGTTTATTCTACTTGTTCGCTCTTCGGCCGCGGAGTTAATGGGAGGCGGCCCCCGTTTTTTATGCTTTTTGTATTTTTATACTTCTTTTTTTTGGACGCACCTACCTATAAATTGGTTCCCCTTTTTCAGGTGGGTCAATGAAGTTTTTATTAAATCGTTTTGTAGTGTGACCTGTTTGCTGAATTTCGTTTTGTAAAATTTGTTTTGTCTCTTTTTGTTCTGCAGTGGATAGCTTGGCAAACGTAGTGGAACGACGATTCATACGCAGAGTATAAAGCTGCCAACGGTTGTGAGAAGAGCATGTATTTAAATAGATCCATCAGTGGATTGACAAAAGCCGATTACGATGAGAAGGAATATTTTGTCAACCGGATTGCGAAAGGTTATAAGTTTGAATCCTACATAAAGCAAGTTATATTTTCAGTTTTTTATAATAACAGAATCCATTAAGTGCCAACTTTGTTAAAGTTTTAAACAAGCTAATACTTTTTTCTCTTGTAATTAACTCTAATAGCATAGTATGCTGTGTTTGCTTTCAATGTTTGGGGAAAATTTGTTATAAAAAACCAGTTATAACTAGACCTTGTACACAAATTTGATTAATCAATTAAATGAATAAATGAATTTGACAGGTTTACCCCAGCACAGACTTCAATCTCTAACAAAGTGTCAATGACCTATCTTTTGTAAGATACAAGATACAGTAGACTTCTTGGCGGGAAAGTGAAGAGTTATGTCTGCGGTTTTGTTTTATTTTCTAAAATTTGTGTTATGTCGACTATTAATGTGAAATAATGGTGGATTATTAATCGTTAAGTGTTCGTGAGTGTGCATGAGTGTTGGCAAATGAAACAAAACAGTGCAACGTCATTTTTCAAATTCTCTCAAGAAGTCTGCCCGAGGACTCAGTAAAGCCCCACATCTTTACTGAGATACTCGATTGGGTTGGGTAGTATATCATTTCTCACTTCTCATTTCTATTATCATTCATCATCATCATACAGAAAAGAAATATTGTTTATTTATGTATTACTTGTTAGAAAAATTACTTTGACATTGGCTAAATGTGCTAATCGCACGAAGCCATCAACAAAATGAAAAAAAAAAAAAAGATACAGTAAGTTGCTTTGTCATGAAATATTAGAAAAATCGTATTATTATTATGATTATAAAATATACAAGTATAAAGCGTTTAGTTTCCCAATATCTTTTTGTGGCAGCTCCGTAGACAATAGAAATATTATTCCGATACATGTTGTAGGTAAAGTAAAATTTACAAGGTAAATATCCATCAATTCTGTAAGGTCGGCGTGGGCCTTTGTTGAGGGGTTGCGAACGGAAACCTGTATGAGGGTCAAGAGAAAGGCTTAATGGTTAACGTAACCAGTTTTTTTTAAGTGTTGAAAAAAAATCCACGAGCGGGACTTGAATCCGCACCCTCTGAGATTAGTCAGTCAGGATCAGGTTTTCCAATTTGAAATTTGTTCGTAACAAAATTTGAATTAATTCCATTTTGTTTTAGGGTTTCAGCTGAGCTGAAGGTAATTTAAGTTTTTATTCACTGCGTATAAACATCCCATGGGCACAAAAATTCCCACGTATACAATAGGTTAATGGAGATCAGGCACAATGCAGGTTAGTGGTATTAATAACTGACCCGGAACTAGTGAGGGAAGTGGTAAAGGGATTATTCTCCTACCAGCCACCTTTTCTCCCCAAGTGATGGCCCCCACCCACCGTTGAAGTCAAAAGATCTTCGTGCCTTTTTTAGCCTAGTAAAATTCCCACCCAAGTTATCCCGCGAGGCTTCAACTCCGCGTGGTATATGAAGTTAGCCTGATGTTACAAACCCACTAAAAACCCTAGGCCTGTCTACCGCTTGGTCGGGATCTCAAGAACTCTAAGGATTCGATCATGACCCGCCTCTTTGGACACGCCTCTACCTTCAGGACTTTATACGGGAAGTGTGGGGAGGACGCTGTTACCCACATTTGCAGCGCGGTTGAAACGAGTGGAGTATCCTGTGCAACCGCCTCGTTTGACTTCGGCACGCATCTTGTGACCAGGCTTCGCGAACGTTGCTTAACTTGCAAGATGTTTGCAACTTGCATCGGCAAGATGGAAAAGTTGTGGCACAACACTGCTCCAATACCACATGCTGTGCCAATACTCTGGAGCCTTAACATCAGGAAAAGCGGAGTCAAAAAAAATATGAAGTACTACACCACCAAATACAAATGACACCTGTTGCGAAAAGAAAAGGCAGGTACGTCAACACATTTTCCAATTGGCTGTACAATACGAGATCGGCTAATACGGTTTTGTCTGAGAAATGAAAGGCCCTTAAACTGGCATTCTTCTGTGGCTCACACCATCTTTAGTCGAGAGGGCTTCCCGGCCCGCGGCATTTCCCCACAATACCCGTCTCGCTCGAGGAAATATTTTATCTTTCTTCATAAAGGAGGCTAACAATGGTGGAGTGATGTATTTAGGAAATAAATGTCAAGCCATCAGTCAGTGTTCGCAGCAATACACTGCAATAATTATTATTTTTAGTTATTAGTGAAGAGAAGAGAAAAATTAGTTGAGACTTCGTCTTTGTTTCTTTTGTACTTTTTACCGATGATTTTGCTTTCCAAGGAAGTCGGAGTAAGCTAAGCCTTCTTTGTATAATAACATTACAGCTTTATTGCTTTTCTTGTTTTTCTGTGTATTTGTGATTTTATTTAATATTTTGTTAATATGACAAAGAGTTGTTATAATAAAAATAGATTGTTAATTGAAATTTGCATCATAATCTTAAAGTAACTAAAAGTATAGTAAAGGTGCCTTTTGTCCAACAGTAGGGTATTTTGTTAGCTATATTTGCTTACATTACGTATATCTAATGAATAACAAAACAATTATTTAACCATCGTTTCTTTTACTACAATAAAAAAACAATTTCTAAGTAATTGACATTTCTACGTGCAGCAGTAGATCTATTAAAAAAAAGTCGGCATCGCGTTAAATAAAATAAGTATGCATCAAGTAACAATGTCTACACAATTACGGCTGTTTATAAAAAAAGGTAAAAAAAGTCTCCGATTTTACCATAATGGATGTTGATTTTGAATCATCGCGAATTTTACGCTCATAAAACTGGGTATCCCTTTGGGTGCTTTTTATTAATAAAAAAAACGTAACTAAGCACTTTGAGGTTGGAGCCGTTTAGAATAATCAATTTATATTTTCATTTTTTTTTGTCAAGGCGCTATTACGGTTTGTATTCCTCAGAGATACTGTTACGTTGGTAAAGCTTGAAGAGTATTTTTTGGGTGAGAAATGAATTGTGAATATTTACCGAGTTGTATTAAAAGAACTCCTTACAGTTCTTGAACCAAAGTTTTACTGAAAATTTATGACTAAGAAAGAGGAGAGATGAGTCCATTATTAGAAAAAGGAAAACAACTCTAAAATAAAATAATGTTGAGGTTTAATTTAAAATGGATTTGAAGGCAAATTGTTATCAGTGCTAAATAAAAATTAATAATTAATAAAGTATAATACTAAAGTTCACGAGAACATTTACGCATTGAAATAAAATACTTTTTAAGAATGTACTCGCGTTTATGTTTCACATACATTTTTTTTCATCCTGATGTTTTAGGGTTCGTGGTCACTAGGATACTGCGATGTTGGTCGTGCCTTTTATTACGACCTGCATACAAATTACACTAAATTATAAGTTAGAATTTTATTTTTGTTTGTAAAATAACATACTTACTATATACCTACTTATAAAATACAGTGAAAAAATTTAACGCCTACCCGACTCGAATTTTTTCACTGTATTTTATAAGTAGGTATATAGTAAGTATGTTATTTTACAAACAAAAATCAAATTCTAACTTATAATTTAGTGTAATTTGTATGCAGGTCGTAATAAAATAACTTATAAAATATAATTTATAAAAATATATATTTATATATATATATATATATATATATATATAAAAATAAATTATAAACTTATAAAATACAGTGAAAAAATTTAACGCCTACCCGACTCGAATTTTTTCACTGTATTTTATAAGTATTTAATTCAGCTTCAGTGTAGCAATTAGCACTTAAAATAAAAAAGTAAAAAATACTTACTAATTTTTGATTTATTTGTATGTTGAGTTGCTATGGAATATGTGTTTATCATAATAAGGAAGGATCTTCTATTGTTCCATGTTTTGATAATATTAAAAATGGGAAAACGAAATGTCCTGGATGAGGTTCTTTTGAGCTCTTTTCGGTACAAGGTCTCGGTAGTGACATTCAAAAGAGCTCAATTATCGTAATTGAATAAAAATATTTTAATTTTGAATATTTATTGTCACTTTGAATTCAATCGAAATCACTGAAAACTGTCCTTAGAATACGTAATTTAGTACCGAAGAGGATTAAATTCCGACTATGCCGTAAATAAATTCGCGAAACAAAAAGTTGTCCAAATAATAAACTTGCCCAAGCTTGTTCTGCTAAGCGACATGACATCTTAAAATTATGATAATGAGCAAAGTAAGAAACGCGAACGTGCCCAAAGTTGCGCTATAAATTATTAATTTCTCAAAGTTGGAAGTTGCATTCATGCCGCAGCACAAATTGTTTGTTGATTTACCTAACATGTGTTGAACTTGAATCTAATGTGCCCTTGACAGACGTAACGGAAAGTTGGAAATAATATTTCACTCGCTTCGGGAGAAACAGAACTTCAATAAAAGTCAGAAAGAACTGACGAAATAAGTCGAGCTTTTTCTATTGATATTTTATATTTTAATAAGGTACTGTTAATTTGATAAACATTTTATAAACATTATTTGCTAAATGACGCATCATAGCTTTGTACGGTAATAGAAAAAAATATTTAACTATACAATACAAATTCACGCCCTGCTACAGGAAATATGTATTTGAATTAAAAAGAAAATTCGATTAAAAATGTCGATACTAGAACACAGATTTACATAGTCTTATTCTAATATCGACGTTTTGTGCATAGGATTACAGTAAGAGACATTATCTTTATACTGAAAAGTACTACAAACAGTACCACAACGTCCCTAAAATATTCAATATCCGCAATATTCTTTTGAGCAGAGCTTACAAAGTTTCATACACGATAGCCAGAAATACGGAACGACAAAAGAGCATAAACGTTTTGTAAATGGTGCACTACACATGAAAAAACGAAACAATATAAACAGTCACGACTCACGAGCATGGACGGATAAAGTACCTACGATGAATGCCCAAATATAACTTTGGACAACTGATAAATTCGAAAATCGATGAAACTGTCGACGAAAATAGTTAATCCAACTTCTACCACCTATCAGCAGCATTGTTCAGCATTGCTATGTTCAAGTTTAAGGGTACTAGATCCAATCACCTTACAGGGTGATAACGTGATATGCAAAGTAAGACTGATTTCCACCTTCAGCTTTTACAAAAAAAAACTACTTTATATATTTTTTAATATTACCGAGCAGAGAGTTATTAATTTTAGACATCAACATCGGCAACGGGTAAGTTATTCCGGTGGCTATAGTAGATACCATATGCTACAGTGGTCTTTTATATAACAATAATATTTAATTATAAAATGTCAAAGTAATGTGTAATTGTGCCCAATACGCTGCTCTAATGCCGCCATTGTTGGGCGTTGATAATAAACAGAAAATTACTTGTCTGGCAGGCGTGTCGCTAAGGGCTGTCAACCTTCCTAAAGGAAAGGCTTTCATTCGAAACTTTTGTAGTGAACCCCGCCTTTTGTGTGGCGCCAGCGAAATTTCATACTTCATTCAGAACGGGTGGCGTTATTTTTTACAACCGCTCTCTTTTGAATACATTTTATAAGGTTGTTGGCAACCATAACTAGCGTGCATTGTGCTTTCATAAAAGTACAGGAAAAGTTAGTCGGTTGTTATTTTGTTCACTACACAGTGGGACGCGGCTCCAAAATTAGTTGTTTTACGAGCGATTCGCATTTATATTTTTCTCTCCAAAAACTTTTGTGGTAACATCGTCATAAATCTTGTAAGCCATTGTGAAGTATATGAGCTCTTGTGCGCTCGGTATTAAATAGAAAATTTATATTAACACAGAATATTTGCTGCGTTGTTTTACAATCACACAGTTGTAATTTAGTAAGAAGCGACTAAAGGACTCGGGCCGTGATTTGTAACTGAGAAGTGGCAATGTAATTTCTCTACTGAAAAATCGTAGTTATGTAATACAAGAATAAATAGCGCCTCAAGGATATCTTCCCTTGACTCTGCGAGCAGAACGATATCGTCTGCAAAGCGGAGGTAATTCAAGTACTCTACATTTACATTTATACCTAGACCACTCCAATCAAGTGTTTTGAAATTGTCTTCAAATGCGTTAGTGAACAGTTTCGGAGATATGACATCTCCTTGGCGTACGTCTCTTTTGATTAGAACGATAGTTGTGTCTCCTTGAACATGTACCGTCATCTTTGCGTGGTCGTTCAGCAGATGGTTGTACCGGTAGTCTATCCGACGTCTTTGTAGGGACGCCCTTACAGTCCAGTGTTCCACTGAGTCGAACGCTTTCTCATAATCCTAATATAAAGCTAATAATAAAGCAAGGTATAAGGGCTTGTTATACTCAGTAGTTTTCTGTTTCACTTGCCTCAAGGTGAATATGATCGATCGTGCCGAATCCTCGTCTAAACCTTGCTTGTTCCCTTGGCTGGTACTCATCAAGCCTCTTCGTCAGTCTCGTGGTGACAACTCTAGAGAACACTTTGTAAACCTGACTAAGCAACGATATTGGGCGGTAGTTTTCTAGCTTGGATTTGGGACCTTTTTTGTGGAACAAAACTACAATTCTATTTCGCCAGTTGGTTGGTATCTCTCGCTTCTGACCAGTAAAAAGTGCTTCGTTGAAAAGTCATTTCAGTTCTATAAGCACCGCGCGTCCACCTGATTTTATAAGCTCAATCGTGATACCGTCATCACCCGGGCTTTATACTTTTTAAGTCGTCTCAGCGCCTGTTTGATTTCATAAGCACTATTTTCGGGTATATCCTCTGTGTAGTGTCGTGTAAGCGGGGCGCGCTTATCTGTGGTATCAGCGGTGGTCGGCTCTGATGTGCGCGATGTGTATAATTTCTGGTAGAAATTGGAGACAGCTTCAAGGACTTCAGACATGTTTTTTATAATCTCCCCTTTTTCGTTTTCCAGTTTAGTCAATTGACTACTGCCATTGGTTGTGACTCTACTGAAAACCTTTGGACCTCTGTGCTTTTCTATCAGACGCTAAATGCGGTCAGTATTTCTTAAACGGATATCGCGGCGTATCGCTTTAGATATGCTCTTGTTGAGATTGCGATGCTCTTCAGAGTTGTACTGACAGGTACCGGCTGGTATCTTAGAGCGAAGCTTTAGCGAGTTTTCCGTTTCAAGAGAGAAGTTGTTTTTGGTTGCTGGTGCTCGTCCGAATTTCTCCTTAGCGGTACTTGTAATGGTATTGATAAAATTATTGTATTTTTCATTTAGGCTCTGTTCAAAGTATTGCGCCTCAGCCCGCTTCAGAGCTAATAGTAGCGCTTCCTCAAAGTTTTGGTCGACGACACTCGGAATGGCAATTCGGGCTAGGGGTTTACTCATTGGTTTACTTCCTTCTTTCGAACTTAGTGTCAATCTTCAGCTTGTTTCGTACCAGCCGATGGTCGCTGCCTTTCACTTTGTTAAGAGCTGTTACGTCTGTGATCAAGCGCTTGTTGTCTACACAAATGAAATCAATTTCGTTTTTCGTTTTTCCGTCTGGGCTTGCCCATGTCCACTTTCTGTGTGGTTTCTTTTTAAAGAAAGTGCTAATTGCGAGGAACTTCGTTGACTCCAAAAAGTTAACCAGCATTTTGCCCCGGCTGTTGCGTCGTCCTATTCCGTGAGGACCGACACTGTTCTCGTCATCAACCTTCGAGCCTAACTTGGCGTTGAAGTCTCCCATCAGTATGTTGAACTTTTTTCCGGTGTTGAGAGCTTTATTGATGTCGCCATAGAAAGCCTCTAATGCTTCATCTTGGTGCGTTGATGTTGGCGCATACACTTGGATATTTTTTTGTGAGTACCGCTTATTTATACTATGACTACATATGTCACTCGTGGTGAGATACTACATAGTGTGATAATGTTATTCACTAGTTTCTGATGGATCAGGAACCCTACACTACTAGTCGACGAGTCGGGGGATACCGAAGTCTGTAATAGAACACGTTACCAGAGTTTAGTTTAAGGGTATCTTCTCTCTGTCTTCTTACTTCATTTAAACCAACAATGTCCCATTTTATAACACTCTCTCTCCAGTTCTTCCAGATTTGCTTGCATTATCAGTGTTCTTGTATTGTATGTAGCCAGGTTTAATTTGTTTGACAGCCGGATCTCTGCCAGAGATTCTTAGCACCCCCTGCCGTAACCATGACCGCTGTCGTAGCCAGGAATAGCAGAGCCGCTGGGAACTAGGGGTCTTGGTCTTTGTGAACTAATCATTGGAGGTATTTTGGCCCTGTACTTGCCACGTTGGCCACACGGCTTGGCAAGTTTCACACTTTCAGAGGTGATTTAGATGAACCCCTCGACTTGTGGTAGCCACCTCCAGCATGAAGTCAAAAGGTTCGGGATAATTAACCGCCGCCCGATGCTCAGCGTTGTCTACCCAGAAGACACGTGTAGGGTATTATCAGGTTACCACCTACGGACGCGAATGGCCCATCTTCCAACTGACTTGCACCTAGGCAATACTTGCACAACGTCAGTTCAATAAAGAACAAATAGTCCGCTAAATGTAAAAATAAAATATAAATATTTATTTCTTAACACCTAGGTAGCCGAGTGGTAAAGCACTCGGCACCCGAAGGTCCTAGGTTCAATTCTTAGGTCGGGTAATGTGTGTTTTAGATTTTTGATACATAGCATGAGTTTATGAACACCAATCCGCATTTGGATAGCGTTCATTTTTTTCTATGATTGTTCGAGCGATTAGCATTATTCTCTTATTTATAATTTTTCTTGGATCTGCGTATTTTTGCAGTTTGCTTAAAAATACCTACGTTTTTCAAACAAAAAGTATTTTATATTTTTTGTTGGAAATATGGCATGATTGTGATCCGCCACGACATGGTGGTAGCATCTTATATAAGTAGGTCACCATAACAACAATTTTGGTTGTTATGGTGACACTGCTTTACCACGAAATGGTGGCTAAAGTTAGTCAATGCTCAAAACAGATGCTGTCACTTTTTAGTTAATATTATTAGAATGTTGTTGATTGTTTAACTTTAAACACTGTTTTAAAGTTCAAGGGTTACTTTCTTGGTAGTTGAGGATACCCGGGTGAAGTGCTTAAAGTGACGTTTAAAGTGACGTTTAAAGTGACGCTTAAAGTGACGTAAGATGATTGTTGTGTTATGAAAAAAGAAAACAAAATATGTAAACATTTCGTTAATATTTTATGTTAAAAATTTTTGTAACACGTTTTGTACATAATGCCTTAAAACTAAGTTACCACTGACTATTGTCAGTGCTATTGCACAAAAAAAAGTTTCATTTGAAACTCGAGCCCACGAACTCTCTTAATCCGGGCGACTTATCCAACTAAGCTTTCAAGACCTTGGTTACCCTGTCGAATTCAATTGGAACCCTTCTCAGTCGCCCTGTGACCACGGCCCTTACAAAAGGTTCGAAATCTTAGGACAAATTAAATGTAGGTACAATACACGCGAATAAATCCGTATTAAATGTTTTATTTCAAAGTGTTGAGTTCACTTAATTTTTAGAAATATTTTTTTTCTATATGGCTTAGAGGTGGCAAACTAGCAAACGGATCATCTAGAGATAGCGGCGTATTATTGTGCGTTTTCTACAAAACTTTCTACCACGATCAACGGTTCTACAGGACCAACTTACATCAGCGGCATTCCTAGACCGATACGACTTAAGGACCGTCAAGAACCGACCTTACTCTTTCCACACAAATCGCCATAACATTAATGTTAGTAGTATGTTGTGTTTCCGCAGCTAGAGATTAATAGCCAGCGCCTCAGTAGTTGAACATTCTGGCTGAAGTGCGCTTCCACCTTTTGCCTTATCATCACTTAATATCAGATGAGATAAAGACCAATGGACGGCAACGCACTTACAATTCCTCAGGTGATGCGGGTGTCCATGGAAGGCGGTGATTACTTCCATCATGTGACCTGTTTGGAAATTTGCCATATCTTTAAGAATATATCTCTCCCGCAACACCAGAGGAGTCTTAAGGTGCCGGTCTTAGAGGAAAAAGTAGGCTTGTTTTTGAAGGTCTTAAGTAACTCTACTAAAACTGAAACAAAACTACTGAAACCAAAATTTGTACTCATCTCGTTTATCACAGCTCCAATGCCATACAAATTCTTGTTTGCGTTAACGTGATAGAACTGACTGGATTTGTCATTGGATGAGCTCGATGGCGCAGTGGTTAACGCGCCTAGTCTGCGATTGCTAAGGTTAAGCAACTTTCGCAAAGGCCGGTCATTGGATAGGCGACCAAAAATGTATCATCTCCTCCTTGCTTTGGAAGTCACGTAAAGCTGTTGGTCCCGGCTGCATTAGAAGACGTTACCAACCACAAGTCTGCAATGGGTCCACGTGTTGGTTTATAGCCCGTTCTCCCTATACCTACATTCATAGGAAAGTCTCGTGCCCCAGCAGTGGGGACATAAAATGAGCGGGTGATGATGATGATGATAGAATTGTGAGTAAATTTCGTACTTAGAACTGTGACGTTAACTTTAACTTACAGTTACTTGCTCCCTGAAGCTATACATATAATTTAAGTCAACTCCCCTTAGTAATTATATCTTGCTACGCAATTTAATTGTCCTATATATTTCCTTTATCGTTTATTGCTTCCATTCCACCCACTCTGTCAACATCGCTGTGTATAAATCACTTGACCATACCACCTATTGATTTCCTAGTTCCAGCTAGTTTCGTGGCATTGCACGGGGCCTTTTCTTTGTTAAAAGCAACTCTGTGTTTTGTTTTTTTCTGGAAAGAGATTGCTGTTCGCTATTTTAACTTTAACTGTACAAAGTACGTTGACGTACGTTGACGTTTTGGGGCAGAGAGAAACTTAATTGATTGATTCCACAAGCCATGTGATCAAAACCTCTTCTAGAGAACGTGTATACAACATTTTTTTTTATCTACTAATTTATACTGCGAATAGTTTAGACCTTCTCCCTTCCTTCGGAGTCAACGCTGTACTGCCTTGAACATTACATCGCGCACAAAGAAATTTGGTAACTCGTTTCTTTGTTACACCTCAAAAAGATGGAATAAACGAGGCGTGAAGAGGTACCTTGTGGGACGGCAGAGTGAGGGTAACTGATGCTGCGTTGTATTCATTGACGACCTCCTTGGTCGAGTGGCTTGCACACCGGTTTTCATGGTGTCGCCATCTCTGAGGTCCCGGGTTCGATCCCCGGTCGGGTCAATTTAGAAATACCTGTTTTTCTAAATTGTTTCGGGTCTGGGTGTTTCCTATGTATAATAAGTATGTATTTAAGTATATTAAGTATGTTTATCCGTTGTCTAGTTAACCATTTTATCGAGTTTCTTAAGGAAGCTCTTATTGGGGCTAGATAATTGGTGTGAGTGTGGGAAACATTTTATTTATTTATTTTTATTTTATTTATTCATGCTACATTAGTTGCCTTCTTGTCTGGACTCCATTTCCATTTAATTTCAGGGGGAGTGGAATCATTTGCTGCGCTTATTATATGTCCTTTGATAGGTACCTATTAGGGTTAAGGTGAATATTGATAATGGTAGCGGTTTGTGCGATTCGATGGTCTCATATACGAAAAATTTGGTAAAACTTGTAAGACTGGTAAAACTCTGGTAAAACTTTGGTAAAATGCTCGAAACCCAACTATATAATGTAAGTACTCGCAATTGGCTTTCACACACAAAATTCATGTTTTCTTATAGTTGTTTTCTTATTTTGTTATCATGTTTCCTCACTTGTTGTATATCTTTCTGTAATGTTTGTGATCGTCAATAAATGTTTTCTTATTCTTATAAATAAATACTGTACCACTAAGTATTATTTTTATTTCATTATTAGAACTTGGAATTGAATATGGACAAAAAAAACAACATGGCCATTGTACTTAAATCCATGTTTAACCCTGGGGGTTCAATATGGACAACATTTAGGAATTCAACACGGACTTTTGAGAAAATATTTCTATCGAGGGTTGAAACTGTGGGGGTTGATCATGAACTAAAGGCGAATAATAAGATGAGTTTTCTATATGGAACTATATTTGATGCAATCGCCTTTCACATATAGTAATTCGTTTAAAGACATCTAATTAGTAAAGTAAAAAAGCCTATAGAGTTATAGGCCTCCATCGTTGAAATCAATTAAAGCGATAAAAATATTTACCATTATCGCTTAGTTACAGGCTCAGACGCAACGACAAGCATTAATAAATACGGTTCAATCAATCTTCCAGCGACAGTCGATACAAAACTTAACTCCCCTCGCGAAGGCCCCGCTGCTGACTAAGTAATCGCCGATTAATATTTAAGTCACAAACGAGCAAGCCGCAGTAAAATTTCACTCGGATATCGCTCAAAGATTGCTCTAATATTTTTTTTAATAAATTAAACGAATCCGTTTAGCAGAGAGAGAAAGAGAAAAAAAGTTAATTACTGGCTGTTTTTTTTATAGGAAACAAGCCGACACAAACTCGAACTCTGTGCTAAATTGGCAGCCTCGCAATCTGACTGAGCGAAAGCTAGGATAACCAAAGCAAGGAAATAGAGTACCTAATACTAGAAGTGTAATTTTTTTAATCTTTTTTCATTTTTGCAATTGCAAAAATGAAAAAAAAAACATAAAAAACAAACGTAGGAAAAAAAAAACAAAAAAAAATTTTTTTGTTTTTTTTTCCTACGGGTAAGCACTTTGCCTCCATGTCACCTGATGTTAAGTGACAATAAGGCTGAAGGTGGAATCGCACTCGGAATCTCCAACTACTGAGGCACTGGCTATCTCATTTCTAGGTTAGATGTTATGGCAACATATTAAGATAAGATTGTGGTAGCTAGCCAGGCGGACAAACAAGCCCTACTACCAAGCAACCGAGTACACAAAAATATACCCCCTTCTGAGAATCGAACCCGGGTCCTCTGGGTTCCTGGGACCTCGCGGTTAATAGCGGTTATATCACAAAAAAGGATGATCTTAATAGCTTTGCAATAATGGGAAACCGCTAGAGTTAGAGAAAGCGTTTGAGACAAAATAGGCTAATAATAAAAAAAGGTTTTATGTGTTGTGAGGAGTTCGACGGCGTAGTGGAAAACACACTCGGTCTGCTGAAGTTGCAAGCAACTTTCGCAAATGTCATTCATCTGATGGGTGTTCATTTTATGTCCCCACTGCTGGGGCACAAGCCTTCCCTGTGTATGGATATGGAGAACAGGCCATAAACCACTGCTTACGACTGCTAATGGAGCCAGCTTTACGTGCCTTCCCAAGCACGGAGGAGCTCGAGATTATACATTTTTGGTCACCCAGGCGATGACCGGCCTGTAAAAGCTGCGTAAAATTAGCTGTCGCAGACCAGGCGCGTTAATCACTGCGCCCCATCGAGCTCTTCGTCCCCTCTCCCCTCTACCCACGGTCTATATTAGACTAAAATAACTGTCTTATGTCTTAGAGGAGCTCGATGGCGCAGTGGTTAACGCGCCCGGTCTGCGAGTGCTGAGGTTAAGCAACTTTCGCAAAGGCCGGTCATTGGATGGGTGACCAAAAATTTATCATTTCGTGCTCCTCCGTGCTTCGGAAGGCACGTAAAGCCGTTGGTCCCGGCAGCATTAGCAGTCGTTAACAACCACCAATCCGCACTGGGCCCGCGTGGTGGTTTATGGCCCGTTCTCCCTATCCTCGTATAGGGAAGGCTCGTGCCCCAGCAGTGGGGACATAAAATGAGCTGATGATGATGATGAACTGTCTTAGGTAAACTTAGAAACAAAAGCTAAAGTTGTTCATTTCAAGTTTGCAATTTAATAAAACGTTTGGCACATCCAGCTTCCAAAGGTTTGTTGTAACAATATTTTTAGAGCTCACAGCGTTTTTTAATTGTGCCCAATTAACCTTATTTCTGCCCTTAGCTTTGGGAAGCCAATTACATTAGACTACACAGGAAAAACGTATTAAGTGCAGAGTAAAACAAAAACAATAACAGTACATTTTTTTTGGAAATTTGTTTCGTAATACTTTTTGCTGTCGTCATATAAAATTTTTACTAACGTGTTTCATTAAAAAAATATATTTATCGATGTTGCAAACCATGTGACAACTTGAAGCGAAAACACATAAGGACAACTTGTCCATATGCTAACATAATAATACTCGTGGCTGTATAACTGCTGTAGACATATTACAAAATTTGGAGCATCTCCTTTTCATCAGGCGGCGGGAATGGACGGCCCTGGCAGGCCACTGCAAGCTATCGAACATCGGCCGCACTTAATTGGTTCTCTTTAGCCTCACTAGTGCTGTTACCACACATGTTATTTGTACGGATTTTTATTTTTTTAAATATATTTTATGTTAGGTACTGAGCCGGAGAACCTACAGGAGAGCATACAGCCTTGTTATTTTTTACTTAAAATAATGCTTTGCGCATAAACCGGGGTAAGGGGCGACCCCGGGTTATGTGGGACTCTCCTCCTCTTCTCTTAAAAATCCTGTCCAGCATGACATGTCGGGCAGGACTGTCCAGCCATTAAAAAGCTCGCCGAGGGGCGAGGAGGTCTACCCACTAAAATCCTAGTACCTACCATCCCATCTCTGCTCTGGGGATGGCTTAAGATTACGTAAGGCAAACCCCGATTTCCCCTCTAACCAGCATACATCAGCGCCGCCTGATTAAACGGCCACTGCGGCCCATAAATAATTTTATAGTAAATGATTTTATAGTGTTTAGTGCCAGTTACTCCCACGTCATGCAAGGGTTGTACTGAAAATCACGGACGGATAATCCCTTTTATCCTTTTGTTTATGAATGTTGAGTGTACATTGTTAGCCAAATAAATACCTATTCTATTCTATTCTATAAATGTTTGTGACATTAAGAGTACGCGCGTTACCGCTTTTTTATTATGTTCCAGGCAGTCTGTTTGTTACAGTTTGTTTGGTTTTCATATCTTTTAAGAATTTTTTAAGGCTAGAAACGTCACATAGCTATTAAATTAACAAAAAATAAATTAGGTTCCTCAGTATCTAGAGAACGATTAAGATGAGAGAAGAGAACAGACAAAAAAACTACTTAAAAACTGTTTAAACACGTTCTATTATTCTAAATATACATGTATTGTGTTATAAGATGGGTTATTAAGGATAGAAAATTACAGAGAGGGCCTTGATTCTGTTATTTAAAAACGTACACACTCGTGTCTCTGATATTGTTACATTTGGTCTGAAAACATAAAAATTAGTCTTTGAGTCATCATTGTAAACATTTGAATACAGCAGAATTTGACGCCTTGGTCTGACCAAATATAAATATTGCGTCTTCTATCTTTACCGTGTTAATAAGTATCTTTACTGTAAAATATAAAGTTGCTTCCTCTCTCCTATTTTCTCTTCAATTGCGTGCCCGACAGGGTCCATAATTTGATCTTATATTTTGATACAATCGTTATACATTATTTATTTATTTATTTATATTGGTTTTGCAATAAATATATTGAGTATTGAGCATAAAGATTTGTTGCGGTATAAATAAAGAACTAAGTCTTAATATCTAAGCCTTACAATGGAGTATCCGATACTACGGTTATTGACAAACAAGTCACATCACTATGACTATCTCAGGTTGCCAGCGCAGCCTGTTCCATATTAGACTGCTGCCAGAGTACATCGTACAATCGAAACAAAAAGTTTGATAAACTGCAAGTGTTAAAGAGAAGAGCTGTTGTGTATACTCGTACTAGTGTTACGAACGCCTTTCGTAACTAACTCATTTTAATTAATTCTCTTGTTTGAGTAAGGTACAGAAGAAGTTTTTGGTTTTGCTGTTTTTTATTTTCGATTAAATCTATTAAATTTTCTATTGTTTACACGCGTTTGATCGGCGCCTTTATGTTAACATATTTACAAACATGAATTTTATCTTACCGCACTCCTTTACCATAATTATGAATTTTAACTATACTAACTCTAAATGAATATACAACTGAGTCTAAATAGATAGATATGTATCATCATCATCAGCTCATTTTATGTCCTCACTGCTTGGGCACGAGCCTTCCCCATGGATGGATAGGGAAAACGGGCCATAAACCACCACGCGGACCCAGTGCGGATTGGTGGTTGTTAACGACTGCTAATGCAGTTGGGACCAACGACTTAACGTGCCTTCCGAAGCACGGAGGAACTAGAGATGACAAATTTTTGGTCACCCATCCGGTGACCGGCTTTTGCGAGACTTGCTTAACCTTAGCAATCGCAGAGCGAGCGCGAAAACCACTGCGCCATCGAGCTCCTCATAATATATGTACCTATAGATGATTTAAAAATAAAATAAAGTACTTATGTACAGACCAATAACCCCCACTCCAGGAAATGGAAAGTGATTTTATAGGATCGTTAAAACTTTCGACTGAATCCAATTAGCACCTCGTCCCATTGTTACTCTATCATCGTGCGAACTTATTTTGAAATTATTCGGGCTTTAATTAGACGTCCTTGTAGAAAGTCTACTTACTGGCTTTTCCCGCGACTCTCTTTGATCGCGTGGGCTTTTGCTTTTGCATTATTACCTAAGTTTGAGAGTGTAATTTCTAAAAGTGATCCTGAACTGACTGTCTTATCTTTATCTGTTGGAACAAGACAATACTGCAATATCGTTGTTAAGTCGACAGACTTAGATAATATATAAAATAAGTCGTACCCACAAAGTAGTTGACCAAATTGGTATGTCCAATATTAACTAATTTCTGCATAAATCGAGCTGATAGTAATTTTCAAATCAATCTGTTTAATACTGACCGTATATCATGGGAGGAGGGTAAGACTCAGACGGATCTCGGGTCTGTGGGGAAATCAAGCCGCAAGGTCTCGATAAAGGTCCTGATTCGATCCATTGTAAGACATTAGTGGTGTTCCTTTATGTAGTATAATTTTAGTTAAAATCTGTAGTCCAGATAAAAGCTTTGGCAAATTGTGATTTAGAATAGTATATTATTGACCTTTAGAGTAATTCATACGTTAACGTTTCTTTAACTTAAATGTTTATGGAAAGCATGTGTCCCCATCTTTTGAAAAGTTTAAGAAGTTTATAGTTATTTAGTATATTGAACAGACGTGCTTTTTATTATTTTATCATTTACTTCGTACCTTTTAGCGTTATTGTCTTCACTATTAATTAGCAACGTTGGTAATGAGTACTTTTTGTGAACGACGGGATATTGATTAACAGTGGTACTTATATATTTTGAAATCTAATTATGTGTTCACATAAATATTTTTTTCCATATATTTTTTTCAAGAGTGGTTCTTATGTTTTCACCGTAACCACGAAACAGTTTTATTTTATTTTATTAACGGTATACTTACCAATATGTACCAGTGTACATATGTCTCAATTGGTTAATTTTTTGTTTTAAATCATGGTTACACATGGTAACACTGAAAACATGACCCTTATTATGAAAATACGTAAAATACGGCTTACCTCCAGCGGGACTCGAACAGACGATAATCACAATGAGAGATTCCTCTCTCAAGTATTAGTAGGTAGGTATTAAAACCATAATCTAATATTAACATTACAGAATTACATTACTGTACATATAAATCCAACGCCTATTCCATTAACCCCATTGTAATTAAATTGGGAACTGTTAATTCCACACTCCCCATAGGTCTATAAACTATTTGGTCCTGAATGCTACTCAAAATTAAAGTCTAATTAAGCAATCGGAAATGTTGTTTTCATTTGACACAATTTAAATTGGAGTTGTTCCCCCGACAGGGCCTATGTAACATGAGACCGTCCGAAATTCAATGTATAATGACAATGTCCGGCCCGATGAGGGTCAGCCCCGGCCAATCTGCGAGGAATTCCAGTTAATACGGCCGTTATTCTGAATCGCTATCCCATCTTCAACAAAATTGTCTAAAACCATACGTGACTGTACCGCCACAGTTAATCTAACACCATTCTCGCTTTATAACGGACATACCAATTGAATTGCCGTACTGAACACGTAATGTGCACGCCTGATAGCGATGTAACCTGTTTGATTAAGCTACCGCCTTATAATAAACGATTAAACTTATTGGAACAGAGGTCATACACGCCTGAATAGTTGTAGTAATTCCTTTGAAATGTAAATGTTTGATGTTGAACACTGTACAGCTGTTCTTGAAATTTCTCATCTATTGTTTGTGCTTATCAAGATATTGAGTATTTGAACAACTTAAGAGTTCGAGTATGATTACTATTTCTATTTTGGGATCCCACATATGATTTCGAGTCAAATTGAGGCACGTACTTATGTGTAAATGGTTTGCGAAACAGATTGTTAGAGGAACTTCTATATTAGCTAAACGTATTCTAAGTGGAATTCGTTGAAACATTTGATGAAAAACAAGAATATTCTGTGCGTTTTTTTTTGCTTTAATGCCATACAAATTCTCGTTTTCGTAAACGTGATTGAATGAAAATTCTAATGGTTATTAAAGCGTGTACAGGGGACTCAGTAAACAACATTGATTAAGAAAAAGCCTATATACTGTCCCACTGACGGGTTCAAATCAAGTCATGGCTACAATTGATGGTTACCTATGGCGAATTGATGAGCTATGCGGTACATCTTCTTTTAACGGTTTATCTAATGATGATGCTTTGATAGGTGACCTAATCATCTTATCTGTTTTTGAGTTGACCGCTTCAGGAGCCATCCGGTTTGCTGTTACGAGATAAGGAGTGCAACGACAGAGTTTTGAAAAGATGGCCGCTCGCACTTAGAGGAGATGTTGGCATTTGTCTAATTTATTATTGCAAAAATTAATTTATTTTATTTTGTTTAATCAGTGGTATTATTATTACCATGGCAACACCAAATGCTAAGTATAAAAGCCATGACCGCTATTATAACTCCCTCTTTTCTTACTCGACTTTCTCTGTGCTAGGAGGCAGACATTATACCTTCCTCGTACCATAAAAATATACGTTCTACTGTATTTCAAGTTTAAATCTGCATTTTTCTTTTCGCTCATATTCCTATTTTTCAAAAGGTTATGGGCCCAGCCATACTATCTTAAGTTGTAAAATATTGTGCTGTTGCTTTTAACACGTGTTCCTTGTATAAAATCTATGCTGTTTTAAATTTTGTCATGGATAACCTAAAAACCAAGAAAAACATTCAACCTTTCAATGGAGAAAAATATAGTCTCTGGAAGTTTCGGATTCGCGCGCTCCTAACTGATCTGACTTGGCAGATTCCTTTCTTAATTTTGCTAAAGAAGAGCTGACCGCTAGTCATTGTCAAACTTGTGTGTACTGAGCCTGAAAGCCTGCAGTACACACAAGTTTGATAAAATGACATTGTTAAAATTAAAAATATATATAAAAAAATAATGTTTGGTAAAACTTATAACATAATTTTTTTTTCTTCGCCATTCTTATTTGGTAACTATAGCTACTCGTACTACCCTCAGAGCATATACATCTATTGAGTTGCATGCTATCTTTTACGGTAACAAACAACCATACTGCAAGTCCTAAAAACTGTAAACATTTTGCGTGAAACAGAATGCTCTCGTTTTAAAATAGTTGGCGATAGAATTTTTCTAATTAATTTTAAGGGCGAGCAACACCTCTGTCATCGTAGACTCTACAAATGGTTCGAAGCGTCAGGAGTTAGGACCAATTAACACATAATAGAAAACAAGAAACCGTAAAACAAATGAAGAACAAAGCCATATAGAAGTCTCCCACGCATTTGTTATTACAACGCCAAGAAATTTCCTTTTTAATTATCATCACACGCCAGTTAATAAGAGTTCCGCAGCAGACAGACAGTCGCACAAAGGTGCTCCTAACAAAAGCTCGGTAAACTTCACAAAGAACGTCACTAGCACCTCACTACAACACCATTCATGATTTTCGCTGGATAAAAACCTAACTGCCAACATAATAAAGAAGGTTTTCGCGTGTTTCTCAACATATATGCCTTGTAAGCACATATTGTGGCACACAATAAGGGGCTGTGATGATTTTTCGCACTTCATTCTCAGTGAGTCATTACATTATTACTTGTTTATTTAATATACAAGCTGCCATAAGTTATAACAAAATATTTTATCAGTAGCTACCTAAAACTGAAATGTCTTTCTATTACTTATTAAAATTATGATATTTAATATTAATAAACACAAGGATTAGTCCGACTATAAAGTCGGAGAAAAAAGTGATATAATGATAAAAATTCTTTTACTTTTAAGAACAAAAAAAATCTGGTTAACTTCTAACCCTTTTGCCACAAACTGAAGATCGGGCAGCGGCACGGTGGGAAGTGTCGCCACCGCTGCCACACCAGCTGACGTCTATTTTTAGGGATCCGTAGCCAAATGGCTAAAAACGGAACCCTTATGGATTGAATGTCTGTCTGTCTGTCTGTCTGTCTGTCTGTCTGTCTGTCTGTCTGTCTGTCTGTCTGTCTGTCTGTCTGTCTGTCTGTCTGTCTGTCTGTCTGTCTGTCTGTCTGTCTGTCTGTCTGTCTGTCTGTCTGTCTGTCTGTCTGTCTGTCTGTCTGTCTGTCCGTCCGTCCGTCCGTCCGTCCGTCCGTCCGTCCGTCCGTCCGTCCGTCCGTCCGTCCGTCCGTCCGTCCGTCCGTCCGTCCGTCCGTCCGTCCGTCCGAAAATAGAAAAAAAAAACAATAAATTTTGGGGGTACCCCATACTTAAAACTGAAACTCAAAAATTTTTTTTTTCATCAAACTCATACTTGTGGAGTATCTATGGGCAGGTCTTCAAAATGATATTGAGGTTTATAATATTATTTTTTTCTAAACTGAATAGTTTACGCGAGAGACTATATAAATATATGATGTACATTACCATGCAAACTTCCACTAAAAATTGGTTTGAACGAGATCTAGTAAGTAGTTTTTTTTAATACGTCATAAAGTACGGAACCCTTCGTGCGCGAGTCCGAATCGCACTTGGCCGGTTTTTTGACCTAACGGCTTAACCGGGTGTTACGAAACTTATGGCACCTTACGATTTTGTGATCAAACAACCTCAATCGAGCTAATCCGAGTCCAAGTAAGAAAGCGTGTCCTCATGCCTTACTAGATTCTAGACGTTCGAGTCGGATGACTAAAGGGGAAACCCGTGGGTACCTCAAAAGGCTAGGACCTAGGATCGGGTTGTCTGAGTTCTTTTATCAGTGATTGCTGATGGCCTCAAATCGATATTTTGACGTTTAGTGATAGCGAGAAACTAAAGGTATTCCAAGCCGTAGCGATGAACATCTTCAGATTCTAGAAAGATTGTCACGCAAGCGTCTGGGATTGCACTGGGCTCTAGACTTGTAATCTGTTTAGTAGGATAGAATAAATCAGGAGCAATAAAGAAAGCGATAATTCGGATGGTTTTTTAAATCCTAACATTATGACCTATTCTAGCCAGTCATTTGTTTAATATCATCGTACAATCGAACTTTAACAGTAGTGAACACTTTATAATCACAGAATATTTATAATAAAACCGCTAATTATCGCGTTCAAACGGTGTTTTTACCATTTGTTTTTTTACTTTCAATCGTTAACATACCTATGGCCGCTACCATCGCGCCGCGCCGTCAAATATTTTCTAATGATATTCCACGAAAACTTTATTACTATTGTATGAAAATTATCCTATTTTAACTAATTAAAATACCGTAAATAACTTAATTGATACCTTCTTTAGTTAATGCCGACTGAAATACTGTACAATATCTTTTTTAACTTTAACACGGGTTAAATGTGTAAACCGCACAAAGCCATTAAGTTAAGGAAAAAAAAAAGCGGTAAAAGACTAGTCAATTTTTTTTTGTGGAAATTTCAGCGTCATTAACACCTATACTCGTTAGGGTACCGAACTTATCGCCAAGCGTGTTCAACGAGTCGACTCCTCAAGTCATCGTACTATCATACATACCTTATCCCATAGACTAAAATTAAACAATGTTACCCACACAATGGGGAGTGGAGGAGCAGCCCTCCACAGCCTTTGTCCCTGGCCCTGCTGCTGATGTTTCTTTTGTCGAAGGGTTTGAGTCACAAGCAGAAAGCGATTGTGAAAAAGAAAAACTTAATTAGCTTTTTTCATTATGCACCGTTATTTTTTTCCTAGCATGGTAAAAAATAACGGTGCATAATGAAAACTCGCAGGTGGGTTGATCAAAGGTTTGTTTAGTTTCATGGTCTGATTAACCCACCCGCGTGTCTTAAACGAATAAAAAGCACGGTGTGTATCTAACGCAAATTGTATTGCAAATAAATGATCGATTTCGATCGAAATTCATCTTTCATTTTACAGTGTTTTTTTTAAACATTGAACGAAATCAGTAACTGGTAGTGATAGCAGGAACTTATTAAAATTGGTTTGAGTTTAGTCCATATTTTAGAATAACAGGGCTTTGGTAATAAGTAAACATAAAAAATGCATTTTTAATTACTGTATTTTAGCATCATCGGGTCGAAATGCCGTTTTCTACAAAGAGTCCGGCAATTAACTCGAAAGATGCTTTTTCATAAGAATATTACACAAATGTTATACTTTCTAATATAAAATTTAATTATTTTTTGTATTTTATCCAATCAAATATATTTCTTGTTTAACAGTACATTTAAAAAGAAAAAATAAAATGACACACTAGTATAAGAGGACGCTCTAATTGCACACACCATGCCCGGGTTTAGTTTAAAATTAGCTAAAACACAGAATTACTAATAAAATTACAATCACAAAAGTACGATTACAGTATAATTACATAAGTATATATTTTCGTTATTACATAAAATTTATAAATTTTACAAATAAAATAATCGCTGTTTCTTCCACTTTGCGCCACAACACTCCAAGAGACAGGAAGCCGTGTCTCTTTTAAACAACCACATAAGATAGCTTTTGTGTGACGATACCCCGCAAGCGTCACTTGAGCATTCTTTAATTTTACTTTCAAGTATTCTAATAAAGGCAACATTTACGCCTACAACCACAATGTCCACTACCTTTTATAAAGAGCCATTTCGTCGGTATCCCACACACACTTCAAAGCTCTAATTCAAAGTCAATTTTATCAAAACTTTCTATCAAAATCATTATCATTTTCAGACAGTATCTACCTAAAACTTTCTATGCTTAAAAAAAGTGGAATACTTTTGATTCGCATATTTTTTGTAATCGACTTTGGCATAACGATATAATCATAATTTCAATGGCATAAGAATACTTTGACATAAATGTATTTGGCATACGGAATATTATAGCATCATATTGGAGATGCCAATGTCAGGCGTTCCCCTCTGCCAAAAGAGTATGACCGCCGATCATACTCGTTATATAAAACTAGTTCCAGCGTGTTCCAGCGTCATTTGCAAATCACGGTGCACGCGATAAGACCTGAGCAAAAAATGCCAAATTGCAGCGTGTTTTCACGTAAAAAGCGATCAGAAACGTCGATTGTACAAAAGGATAACGTTACTTTTCATCTGTAACTATTATTTTGTCTTAATATTATTGAATAATGCACAAAATTTGCAAAAAACTGAAAAAATATTGTTAATCAAAAAGTGTTGCCACTAAAACGTCAAATTGCAACTTTGCGTAACTTTTAAAGTTGAATGAGCCAACATTGAATTACAATTTATATTTCACGTTCTATAAAGTTAAAACTGTATTTTTACTATAAATGCTTATTTAATTAATGATAGATCACTACTTATAAATTGTAACTTATTTTGATTTTACAGATTTTTTTTCAACTTAATTGCATTAAAAATTCTCAATACTATGAAACTGTATGTTTATGATCGGTCTACTTCATTAATATATTATATTTACGTCCCGTCACTTATCCCGAAAATAGGAAATTTTAATTTAATTACATTGGCCACACTGCAACAAAGTTAGATCTGTGACAGTACAAAAACAAAATATTGATATCGACTTCATCATAATGTTTATTCTGGCTATTATAGGAAAATAATAATATAGATATATAAATAAAAAAAAAAAACAAATTATTAGAGATCGAAACATACTTATCTCCATTTGGAGAAAAGGTAGTGGAATATAAAGCGGGCTTCGTAGTATTTTCTACTAAAAAATTAAACGCAGTACATGCATAAAGAGTTTATGTGGGGAGCCAAATAACAAAAGTTTAACATACCAAAAAAGTCGTGGTGGCCTATTGTATGCATCAAAAGAAGTTATTGATTTATGTCTCCTTTGTGAATTAAAGATCCGCTTAACTGATGACAAAAAAATAAAAAAATAAAAATAAAAAACCTATTAAATTAATACAACATTATAAGCATCAAAATAATAGTTAATTTCTGACAGAAAACAACACCTACACGTACACCATAGAATTTACTTAAAACTATAAGATTACGTTTTTTATTCCAATTTTTTTTTAAACTATATGAACACTTAGAGTAGCTTTGATGCATTAAAGAACTTTGCATCATTCAAAGATTTAACCTCAGAAAGCAGTTTAAACCTTGACAGCATTAGGTATATTTCGCTGTTTGTTTGTATGATGTCATTCTGGAGTTCGGTACATACCTGTATATTGATATGTTTGTTTTAATTTAAGTCTCTTGCTTTTAAATTCAGCCTTATTTGGAAACTTATATAGAAATAAAAAAAATCTCTCGAATAATTGCATTTGAAAATTTGAAAAATTAAGACCCTACGTTACCTACAAAAAAGAATTGATCTGCTTTATGGAACCATGAAAGTACTATACATGTTGTTAAATTTTTCGGTTCCTCTTGATTGAGAGTCGGTTAGATAGGTAGCAAACTATTTTTCCATAATGAAAGAATAAGATTGCAGCTTTTCTTAAAAACAACAATTCTCCTTGGAATGGAATAAAATTATGTAGGTATATTTTGCAGATTTTGACTTATCCTAATTAATAACTGTCGATTTTAACAATAAAGAAAAGCAAAGTGTCTACCTTAATTAACCATACTGAAGAGCCTGATTTAAACAAAACTGCTGGACAAAGGCCTCCCCCAAGTATCTCCAATACGACCGTATTTGTGCAGCCCGCATCCAGCGGCTTCCCGCGACCTTTACCAGATCGTCGGTATACCTTGTTGGAGGCCTGCTGACACTGCGCTTTCCGGTACGCGGTCACCACTCGAGGACTGTTTCGCCCCAGCGGCCATCAGTCCTGCGACTGCGAGCGATGTGGGGCACTTGAGCTTAGCAACTTTTCGGGCTATGTCATTATTATTGGTATCGACAAATTAAATCGATAGTGTCAAGCACTATCAACGTTTACATAAAGTTGCCGTCAGACTCGTGCACGGACAGGTTATCCCTGTGTGTGAATTTATTAGTGTGCGTCTAGTTTATGCTAGTGTTTAATAATTTTGTCGTGTGCGTGCGTAGCGACGTCTTTGAAAAATGCATCAGTGTGAAACTGTATTTGTGTGCATTACCTCGTCCCCCGCAGAAAATGACAGACTTTTTTTCATAGAAATTAGTGCGCATGGCGTCTCCATTTGGTTTAATGCTCTAAGATCATATATTTTATAGCATCTACGGAATATACAGCGATCTTAAAAGTTTAAAAAAAAATACTGGTTTTATGCCATTTGAAGATTTTCAAAGTGAACTTTAAATCGCACAATTTCTGTAATATTATTATTAATATTGTATTTTTTAAATGTATTCTTTAAACTGAAAATATTCACGTATTTAAAAGAGTTTATTAATATCGGCTTATTGATTTGAAAGAACTAGAACTTTGAAGATGTGAAATGGCTCTTAAGAGAGATTCTTTTGCGACAATATTGATTGTCGGTAAATAACATCCACACCATTCGCATTCGGGCAAAAGAATATTCCACGTAATTGCTGGGTATCGCTTTTCTTGGGGTTAATGTTTGTAAATTAGAATCGAGGAATTCGTTTCAGGTTTCATTGAAGCTTATAACGGAACGCCGCTGGTTTGTTATTGATATTTGTGTTGTCATTTAACAAAAACATGTTGTAACGTACCAAAAATTATTAAAGCCGAAAAAAATAATTAAAAAAAAAAGACTAAAGCAGTATTTAGCACAAAAATGCTACTACTTAATACTAGAGTTTCTGTCAGACAAAGACAATAAATAAGTTCTTAAACATGTCCACGGAAAGCTCACTCTCTGGCAACATTTTTAATTTTATTTTTTATTTTTTGTTTATATTTACCATTAATATAATAAGAGTAGTTATAATTTTGCGATGCCCTGACAGGGTTTTTAACAAGACATCATATTTAAATGAAACAACTTTTACGGATCTACTCGCGTTTATTTTGCACATTACTTTTTGCACGTGCATGTTTATCCTGACGTCAGGATAAACATTAAAAATTTAAATGTGTAGTGTTCGCGTAAACATAAGAGGACATCATATACTATTATATTACTATATTACTGTATGAAAGTGATACTGTATACATAAGTGCCATAAATAAATAAATAACTGTTAATACCATCATTACCATGGATATCGCGCCATAACCCATCATTTTGGCCCCATGGGAATGCTATTTTACGATAACAATACGATAATGACTTAGAGCTTATGTCGATGCTCAAAGGATCTTGACATGTTTTTTTAATTTGGTACATCCGATGTACTGACATTGTGAAAGTTACTTAACTTGCAAGATTGCGACACGATTGCTTAAATTCAAATTTAAAAAAAAAATCGGCGTAGCAGGCTTTGCTTGTAACAATAAAACCGCTGTGTTATCAAGCTTTTCTTTATTTCATTCGTTATTATTAACTTTCTTTATTAAAAGGGTTCTTATGCACATAATCGTCATCACCAGCTCATATATGTTCCCACTGCTGGGACACAAGCTTTCCCTATGAATGGAATAGGGACAACGGGCCATAAACCACCACGCGGCCCCAAAAATTTACATAGGTAATATATTTGTTAAAGTAAATATATATTTTTTTAGGCAGCCAATACCCTCGGACAAATACAGAAATTGTAATAGATTGATTGTTGGTTAATAATAAAAAATGAAATTGAACGAGCGATAACATTATTTTTTATTTATTTTATGTAAATAATAGTTTTATCGTTAATAACAACGTAGTACGAGTACAAGCGTTCTATTTTGAAATACAACAAACCATAAATGAATATTCGTGCAGCAAAATAAATCGGTACCGAATTTCAATGACAACTGTCAACTCGTCAAGTCTGATGGGAGTGGCAATTTAAATTATAAGATTTTTGAATAAAACATGGAGTCTCTGAAAAGTTTTTTTAACGCTTCATAACGTATAAAGTGGTAGCCTTTATTAAACGTATTAATTAGTAACTTATAAGTATCGCTTTAAGAAGCCATGTTATTCTTGTAAGTTTATGTTATTACTTTAGAAAAATCGGTCAGTATTGACACTGGCAGATTTGAAAAACCACAAATTCTCGCTAGAGAACAACGATAGATACCTAGGATGATACGCGAAGCTATTGAAATTAAACAACATTCTAATTTTAAAATGTTTTTAAATAATTTTAACGCAAATTTTCGTTGCGAAACAAATTACAAAAACACAAATGTTGAAAAAATTTCCACGAGCAGGATTTGAACCTGCACCCTTCTGACATACCGGGTCAGGTGCTCCTCCAATTGAGCTATCGTGGTTCTAACCAGCCCCCCAAAATTATTCAACACTATTTACTTTTTACTTTGAAAGCCAAAGGCGCCCATTCAATGTCAACAACTACCGTCATTAACATCCGATCATAATATTTTTACAAATACTAAATTATATACTAATATCCTAATTTTAATATAGAAGATGGTTGGAGTCTACCACCAGCCAGCATCATACAAAATATTAAATCCCAGCCCCAACACCATACTACCAGACCAAAAGATACTGTAAGCTCTTTCTGCATAAAACGGAACGTACCTGATTAAATTTAAATGAGGGTATACAAGCTACTAACTAATTATGAGATAACCAACACCTCAGTCTCCCTGTGACCACGGACCCTGCAAAGGGTTCGAAACGTCAGGATAAACATTAATTAAAAATAATGTGTAAAGTAAAATAAACGCCAGTAGATCCGTAAAAGTTGTTTCATTTAACTGGCAGATAGTTCATACCCTATCAGATAAAATTCGCTATAGAAATATCAAAAACAAATACTATGAGTAGATTTCTTCAATAATACTTACTGCCTACTTTGGTAGACGACTAAAAAGCGGAATGAGATCGCAAGAGATCGTAAGACTCCTCTGGACTTTAAGCTACAGAACCTTCATAATATACAATGCTTGATATATTTCAAGTATTACGTTGCGTTGAAGTATTATGTCTTCAAGAATATTTTATACTTTGCCTAATACCATATAACCTTCGTAACCTTTAGGGACCCAACACTTCACTTTGTGCTTTTTGTAATATGCTATAAAGTAATACAACTGATGTAATCTATTAAGTTTCGGTAGTTTCAATTCAAAGGAGCCGAAACAGAGAGGCTGCAATGCCTTCACCGCTTACACGTGCCCCTAGTTTCATTAAAAAAACCGATAGAGAGGCCGCTCTTTAAAATATTACAAGTTTTACAGGAAAAGTAAAAAAAAAACCACCTGATTTATTTTTTAAATGCCAGGGCCGTATTTCTCTGATATAATTAGATGTTTTGTCAAAATATTTGCAGTTGATAAAAAGTGACCTTATATATTGATATTGTTTATACAATAAAATAAAACAAATTTAAGTAACAACATGCCAGCTCTACGATCGCAACGCAAACCCTCAAACTCTGTGTCTCAACTGCTCGTCCAACCGTCCGATTGTGTAGAGGTGTGGTTTGTACAAGTTCGCCCGTCTGCGGTGGGCTGGAGAAGCGGTTAGTTGGTCGAATGAGCTCACAAACGCTCACATACGTTTGTAACTACGTTCGGTTAACTTGTGATATAAATTTTTAGATATTATCAAAAAATAAGTAAATAAATGCATAAACTGAAAAAAACCTGCAGTGGCCTTATCTACACACTACACAGTACCCTCAGTCATCTGACTGAGTGACTGAGGCGAAAGATTGAGAGACTGACACCGAAAAACTGAGATCAAGAGACTAAGACCGAGAGACGGAGACCGGGAGACTGAGACCCAAAGACTGAGTCCGAGATACTGAGACTGAGAGACTGAGAAGGCGAGACTGAGAAGGCGAGACTTAGAGACAATATTGAAGTTGCGGACTTTATGCCAATTTCAACTCTATAACCTTATTTTGACTCTAAAACTATGGAAATCTGTCAAAATCCGGCCACTATTTCACGATTTGATTGTGAATGTTTAAAATAGCAGTGATAACGCCCATGCGGCTAACCAATGAGCTCCAAGAAGTATGCAGTAGTAGTAGAATTACCAATGTTGTTGCGGTTGTGAAAACGAGACGCGTAGAAGAGTATATACACGCGTCCCGTTTTCCCAACTGCATTACCATAGCAGTAATACTGCTCTAAGCCTTATTCGCACTAGGCGAGTAATTTATAATAGTCGTAGTACATTGCTTCCCCATTTTCTTAATTTGAACCGAATTTTAAAACAACTAAACTACCGAAGCAATGTACTCCTACTACAACTAAATTACTTGCATAGTGCAAACAAGTCTGAGCTTATGATACGGCTCTAGGTGAGAGAGAGTTGCAAAACAAAAAAGAAACGGTATTACCATACTGGAGTGTTCATACTGTTGTGTCTAACGTGGTTAAATTAGAATTGCAAACGAAATGCTTTCGTCGCCGATTTAAGGGGGGTATGAAAAAGTATGCTTGCTCTGCTTAAGAGACTTTCACATTTGGGTATCTCATACAAACTGCAAAGCTCTCATCATTCTTTCAAACCAATAAGCCAATTTTAATAATACGTACTTTCTATGCTTACGAGACATACAAAGATTTTGACAGTTAATAGAAAACATTAAGAAAACGTAAGTTTAACAGAAATTATGCAAACATATATCGCCCTTAAGCATTGGTAGTGTTATTAAAATCTTCTTATTGTATGAAAAATAGTTAAAAAAATATCCAAGAGCGGGATTCAAGCCAGTAGCACCCTGTGACATACCGGGTCCTGTCCAACCCGTTAATACCAACACTATCTACTCTTACTTTGTAAGCCAAAGCAGCCTTATTCAATGTCGACAACTACGTCACTATCCTAATCTAACCAGTAAGAATTGGTTTGACAAAATTAGAACTTTGAGGTTTGTATGGTATACTGGAATGTAAAATGTCTCTTAACATTAAAAAAGTCAGTGCCGACGGGATCCAATGGCGGGTTCGTGTTGTGGCGTTACAAAAAAAGGAATAATCCCGGAGCCGGTACTGCACATTGCTAATCCGGGCTCGCCACGAAATGAACTGACTAAGCTGGGGTGCGATTTATGAAGCGATCGATATTGGTTCCCGAAACACAGAGGAGCTCGAGATGATAAATTATTGGTCAACTATGCGATGAGGTACGTCCATTCCAATCAAGGGCACCATTGGGCTGTTAGGCATGGAGTTGACTGCAACTCTCAACTTCAGCTCAACCATCGAGTTCAAAGCTCAGACTGCAGGAAAAAAGCTGGGCATCCTGAATGCGCCAGTATTTCATACCAGAGCAGATCCTTAGCCTGTACAAGGCTTAAGTCCGATCGTGCATGGAATACTGCAGTCACCTTTGGGACGGATCTGCCAAATACCAGTTGGCCGTACTCGACTCGGAGGAACGCAGAGCTTTAAGGCTCATCGGTGATGACGCGCTTGTCGAGGCCAAGCTTACCAGCCTCGCACACCGGCGCGGGCGTCGTGTCGGCTGCTTGTGTGTCTTTTACAGACTTTACTACGGAGAGTATGCTGGGGAGCTTTTCGAGCTCATACCACCATCGCTCTTTTACCACCGAACCCCCAGATGTACTGCAGGATATCATCCCCACCTAGTAGAAGTTCCACTATATCGCACTAAGCGCTTCATGTCATAATTTTTACTGCGCACTGGCAGGGAGTGGAATTCTGCCATCGTCTGTGTTCCCAAAAACTTAAAACCTGAATGCCTTCAAGGCGAGAGTTAATAGGCATCTTCTTGGGCAGCTCGCTCCACCGTAGACCCCATCTACGCTCACCATCAGGCAAGATCGAGGTCAAGAGCTGTCTTATAAGGCATCAAAATGACCGACGGCCTTTGCGAAAGTAACCTAACCTCAGCAATAGCGCGTTAACTATTGCGCCATCGACCTCTTCATTGAGAGAGAGAAGAAAGAGAGAATTTTTGTTTAAATAAAATGTTGTCGAAAAATAACGTATGTGTAAACTAAGTTATTGTATAACATAATAAAAAGAAAAAAAATACAAAATAAAACCTTTACAAACCGCCATACTTATATTTTAGTCTTCTAAAATAATAGTAAAATACATTTATACAAGCCACAAATTAAAAAGCGGACATAACACAATCTAGAAGCTAGATCGAAAAGAATTCGCTAACACCGACCGCTCCTACCAAAACGAGGTAACTCATTAATTAAGAAATTTTATTCAGGAAATGAATGCAAGGAGCTTTAATTACTCTTTTTTTGGGGAACTTCAGTAAACAGTTCGCATTTCCGACGCCTTCGGTGTTGAGAGAATTTTCTTGGTTAATTATTTTGTTGCAGCCGCGTTCAAATTAACATTAAATTCGCAGCTGTGTCACTGACACTGGCGAAATTGTTGGAATTTGCTTTTTCTTTTTTTATCAATCGTTTTGCACCTACTTTATGAGCGACTGGCTGACCCGGCGGACTTCGTACCGCTTTGTCAGTTTCCATCATTGAGTTTAATATATATCAATGGTTTCCATGACAACAAAACAAACAAATCATTTTGTATTGGAAAATTAAATTGTCGTTTTTAGTATTTTATTTAATATATTTTTTTAATTATAGCCTATGCTTTGACTATATACATGTCTATATAATCAAAGAGCCTATGTTACTCAGCGCTAATGTAGCATTCTAATGGTGAAAGAATGTTTTAAATCAGTCCAGTAGTTTTTGAGTTTATTTGTTGCAAACATACATACATACATACATATAGGTACACTAAATCAGTTTATTGCACCTAACGGCGAAGTTTTTCTTTAAAGTTATTATCGCTCGCGATATTGCCACAACAAAAAAAGGAAAATTAAAAAAATTTAAAAAAAAATTATTTCTCGCTGAAGCGGAGTCTAGTCAGCTATTGAAGCAAGATTATGCCGCACTAGCCGTCTTTACGATGCCGACCCGCAAGTTACTTCTTCACACCTCATTATAATTATCTATCACTGTTCTTTCTTGAACACGCTTTTACCCCTGAACTCAGTACTTACGAATGTTCGCAATTCCTTTCGCGAAAAGATATTCAATATGTATACACTCAAAATTTATCAAATATCATTATTATATTTACTTGGTCACTGAGTTTGCTGATTGCTATTGGGCATTTTGAGCTTTCCTGGGCTTTTTTGGGGGCGGTGAGAAACTTCTCAAGCCGTGTGAAACGAACCACCGTCAGAGGTTTTCTTAAGGGAACCAAAGGCATCACGCAAAAGTGCGTGTCTCCGTGCCCTACTAGATTCTCCGAGAGGTTCGGATCGGATCGGGGAGCGGAACAACCCGGGGGTGCCTCTCTATAGAGCTCCGACCTCGGCTTGGGTTGACCGGGTCGTGGGGGTGGGGAGAAGCGCCCAGG
Source organism: Eudonia mercurella (assembly GCA_963082485.1). NCBI lineage: Eukaryota > Metazoa > Arthropoda > Insecta > Lepidoptera > Crambidae > Eudonia > Eudonia mercurella. Next base: position 14,700,396 of record OY720036.1, on the reverse strand, counting down.
TGCCCAGGTACATGTCTGTACCTGGTATAGAGTACTGTATCTTGCACCTCAACTAGTGTGCATGTTTAGTGTACTCTGTAAATATGTAGTAACATTTAGAAGATTATCGAAGTTACGTATGGAAAATTTTTGATAGTAAGAAGATCAAGATCACGGTGGAGATCTAAATTGCGATAGTACCAAGCCGTGGCGCTACGCATGAAACGGTTTTGGAGGGTTTGTAACGGGTACTACGAAAACTACGCTAGCGTAAATCATGACAAGGGTTGTTTGAATACTCATAGAGGCAGAATGACGTATTATAAGCTAAATATCGTACCTAGTATCAGATTTCAAAAAAAGTAGTAATTTATTCCGTCCCTCTCTTGTGGAAGGCCTCCATCATTGTTATCAAGTCACAATTTATTGGTATTGGCTTAAAAAAAAGCATAAAAATACTTTTAAAAAGACAGACAGACACGTGTAATCTCTAATTGAGTGTGACTAAATTGATCTTGTTAAAAAATCGGCAATTGTTATTTTCCAGCTATTGGGTCTGCCTTACACAAGTCACCGGAGCATATACAATTAATTTGTAGGTTGTTTGGTAATAATAACAAGTTAAGCTACAATTACCATAAAGATGATCGTCGTTTTAGATGATTTTTATATGGGAAAAGTTTTGCTGTTGTTATGTTATAGTAACTTCAGTATGAAGATGGCACTTAATGATGATGATTTATGTTATAGAGCCATGTGTTAAGTGCTCTTCACAGCAAATTTTGTATTTAACTAAATTACGTTATCTATATATTAATACGTGAAGCAAAAACTTCGTACCCGTTTTTACGAAAATTGCGCGGACGGAGGAGTATGAAATTTCGCACACTTATAGTTTATATAGAGAAGGTTATCCAAATGTTGATATATTTTTTAAATTATGCATAAAAAATACATTAAATCAACAAAAACAACATTACACACACTTCCATGTACACACTGCCATGTCATTAGTTTCTTAATTTCATTAGTATTATAATCCTATAAGACGATGATGAATGATAATAGAAATGAGAAGTGAGAAATGATATACCCCCCAACCCCTCGAGTACCTCAGTAAAGATGTGGTTTTTCGGGCGGACTTCTCGAGAGAATTTGAAAAGTGACGTTGCGCTGTTTTGTTTCATTTGTCCAAAACTCATGCACACTCACGAACACTTAACGGTTAATAATCCACCATTATTTCACATTAATATTCAACTTATTACAAATTTTAGAAAATAAAACAAAACCGCAGACATGACTCTTCACTTTCCCGCCAAGAAGTCCCTGTTTGTCTTTAATGCGGCCGACATCTGTCAATGCCAATCCAAACTCATGGTTCTTCTTTTTTTTATTTTTCATTGCTTAGGATACAATCCGTGCAACCCTAATAAAATTACGGTTGAATTTCGACCACTGGGCGACCACTAGTGTATAGTATAAGTAAGCCATTTATTGAGAAAAAAATGAAACCGTAGGTTTGCTCGATGTTCAGTAGAAGTTAAGATAACGCTTTTTAAAGCTTATTGCCAATCATTTTAGTCAAGCAGCCCATGGGTAAAGTATACGCAACGAGCTTATAACGCTCTGCGAGTCAATTACAACAATGCGTTCAGGATGCTGTTGGGGTTGCCGCGCTTTTGCAGTGCGTCGACAATGTTCGCGGAGGCACGCACCGATGGGTTCCACGCCATTAGGTGGAAGAGAGCGACGTCTCTCCTCAGCAGGGTGCGCTGCAATAGCAATAGCATCCTGAACACCATTGCTGATAAGGTGGATTGCCCCATCCATATATACTGGGTATTCCAATTATTTATAAGTAATTTTTTGTGATCTGATTAAATGCTTTACTAACATAGCCTGTAAGAATGTATTAACTAACACATTTTATGGATACTGTCCGAAATAAAATTTATTTTATTATTATCTCCTATAGTTATTTTTCCACGTTTTAATTTATATTTTTAAATATTTTCTAAAAACAAAACAAACAAAATATTTAAAAATAATAAAAAAATAGGGGTCCGCCGGCTTCAGGACCAGGGTCCAAGCTACCGGTAGCTCCAGAGACAGGAACGTCCTCACAATATGTGCCGTATCGAGGAGAACTGCCTTCTGAATAAGGCCCTTGATCCAGCCGCCTAACGAGAGCCTCATGAGATGTTGATCGAGGCTCTTGGCCATCAGGCCATTGGCCGTAACAACAATCGGCACGATGACAGCCGAATCAACACTCCACATGTCGACAACCTCATGTGCTAAGTCGAGATATTTGATTTGTTTCTCTTTCTCAGCTTTCACGAGGTTCTCGTCATATGACATGTAAATGTAATGTCGATATGACAATCATCGAGCGGCGCGCTGATCGATCTATCACCACAATGTCTGGCTTATTGGCTAGAATTACAATATTCCTGTCGGTGATGATAGATCGATCCCAGTACAATGTGACATGGTCATTTTCGAGAACTGTGTCGGCCACATACTTGTAGTACGGTACCTCAGAATCTACAAGTTTGTATTTTAAAGCAAGTTGCTGGTGAATAATCCTGGCCACTTGGTTATATTATTATTATTTCCTTTATTTATTTTTCAATATATTAATTTACATTTTTAAATATTTTCTAAAAACAAAACAAACAAAACATTTAAAAATATTAAAAAAATAGGGGACCGCCGGCATCGGGACCAGGATCCAAGCTACCGGTGGTTAGGAATCCAGAGACAAGAACCTCCGCACAATGCGTGCCGTATCGAGGAATCACCTTAGATAAGATTTTAAAAAATATAATTTATTTGGGTATTTTCACAGCGACGTAATACTACTGGCTTGTAACGTAAATCATAAAGTATTAGAAGAATACGAGTCTTCTGGGGTCTCGTTAAAAAAAATTAAAAGGTCATGGGTTTGATTCCCACTTGAGCTTTCTGAGACTGGTTGATTATTTTTACTAAAATAATGGTGACCTGGCGTTACAAAAGCTTAATCTGCAAGATCGCAACCCAAACCCGCAATCCGCAGCGTAATCGAGCTCCAATCAAGAGCATAACAGCCTCAAAAGTGAACAAGGCATATTAAATGTGGCCGATAAAATAAGGAACCAAGTCGATCAAATGGTTTATTTTAAGCATTCGACTGCACAAAATCAAATTACAGCCAACGTCGAACGCGATTCACACAGTTCAAACTTGTTTGTTGTTCGGCATACTTAATGAATTATCGATTGTGTCGCCGATAACTTGTTCAGCTTTGGATATCTCAGACAAATGCTATGAACATAATTTTATGGTATTATGGCTTTTTTAAATATCTTTATATACTTATCAGTGTTCTCTTTTCATAGGCATCGTCCATCCTCGCCACTTGTCTTATTAATTAAACTCCTGGTCCCATTAATTAAACTGTTTTTGTTGCCTTAAATTAAATAGTAATAAAAACAATTTAAATCAGGGTAGGGCTACTATTCCGATAAGGAGGTATGCCTATCTATGGAGGATACCTAACGCCTGGGTTTTGAGAAAATATCTGACTTAGGTAAACAACTCCCACACAAGCTGTTTGTTGACAATAGCATTTTGTGAAGCATTGTTTTCTGGCATAGCTCCAATCTCTGTCAGGTTTCCCATGATTGATCGGGCCTACTTTCTACTTTCATCATGCAATTCCAAGGAATAAGTTCGTAGAAGCATATATTAGAAACTTACTTTTTCCAAAGGCATTTTTCTTCATCCTCTCGTCCAAAAGATGTCCACTGCTGGATAAAGGCCTCTCCCAAGTAGGTATCTCCACAAGGAATGGTTTTGCGTGGAGTCCTTCGCCAGATCTTCGGTCGGTTTTTTCCTATTAAGGTTTTATAGTAATTCAAACCAAGGCGTCTATTGTGAACCTATTTTCGATATTAAGGCCATATTTGTACAATACATAGACCATTTGTAATACAAGTAAATGAAGCTATGAATTCGAGCGCTAAGCCCCGCATAAATCGTAAATTAGCCGTTAACGTTAATCACGGGACGAGTCCTGCTTAATTAATTAACTAACCGGGTCTGGGTTGATAGCGAAGCTGATATGCATTGTGGCCCTTTGTTGCCGCATGTGTATGGGTTCAGTTGGTTTGAACACCTATATTCAACTGTAATTTAACAGCACAGTAACATGATATTTCACTAGGCATGTTTGTTATTGATATTGATTTTTTGTAAAAGCTTTGTATTTGAAGTGAATATTTTTTGTATTTTTATTTTCTTTTGTTAAATATATTTCGTTCGCGATATACATAGGTAGCATTGAAAGGAAAATACAGAATACTACTCGTATATATTTTAATCTAGATTTATGATTTATTATCCTTAGAACTTATTTGAGGAGCTTTTTCCCGGTTGTTGTTGTAGGATGGCAAAATCTACTAACCCACATGCGCTCACCGTTCGAGGTTTTGGTCCGATCTTCCCACGTTTCAAGTAGGTAAGAAACTCTGTTTTATGTTAATTATATTGACAATTGTCGTCGTAGCTTGAGGGTAGAGGATTTTTCTCTCAGTACTTTTACTATTCGTTTACTTTTAATAAGTTTGAGTAGTTCTGACATTTGTCAATAGATGGCGACGTAATTGTTGTGACATTTTTCTGAATCGCGCTATTCAGATTTTTGCTGGCGATGATACCCCGCCGTGTCATTGTTTTTTAAACCATAAGTTACTTTTGAAAAACACTGTTATTTTTTAAAAACACTATTATTACAAAGTGAGTGTACTTTGCTACTTGACTGAATATTTTGTCAGTTAAGTAACCTCTACACATTTTCCATCAGTTTTATGTAAAACAAAGGACAGGCTCTACTTTTGAACCGTTTTGATTCGGAGTTAACTCGGTCAAACCACTGGCTAACATGTTCGATCAAGTAGCCCACCATGAGTTTACTTAGGTACGTTATGTTTTGCATAGTAAAATGAGCCGGCCGCCTTAGGAAACATCAAAGGGTAATCCAAAATACACTCCACCATAAAATATGACACTTGAATGTTTTGTGAATTAGAAGCTTGGGCTCCAGTGAGGACAGTAAAACATTAGACATGGGCGTTTTCGGTTTTCTATGATAACGGTTACGCAACCGATATTCAGTTTTCATATCGATATCAAAAACCGTTTTCAGATATCGATATCAGTAAGATAGTTTGCTAGTTTTGCTTCTAATATGCATAACTAGTTTTAGAAAACTGAAAACGATAGACAACACAACTCCAAATTACGTCATATTTCTATGACTATAAAGTGCGAAGCCAAATGAAACAACATTGCATATCAAAGTAGTGGCGAATATTCGCTTCGTCTCATTTACACCGTTAACATTATGCTTAGTTAGAAAGGGAAGATGCGAATATCAAAACATTTGGAGTTGTGCAGTAGTTTCAGTTTTCCATGGATATGGTGATATTGGTTACAGTGACGGTATAGTTTTTTTCATATCGCGTTCTCTTGCAGTTTTGGTTTTCGATTCGGTGTTAGTTTTTCTTATATCGGTTATGAAGTTTCCCATATCGATATGATATGACATAGGACTCATATCCGTTTTTGGTTACGTTTTGATATATCGAACTCATGCCTATAAAACATACATCTGTTACTATGTGCCTTTCGAGGGTAATAATTATAATCGATTTGAATAAAGCCTCTTTGAAAAAAAAGAGAAAAATAAGTTACTAAATGGACAAATAATTATACTATATTGGGATAAAAGAGTTCGTGACTGGAGACCGCGCATCGCCAAACATAGTGTAGGTCGCCCTCAGACTAGGTGAATCGACGATCTTTGCAAGGCAAGAGCTGGATTGGAGTAGCCGCGGGTCGTGCTTAGTGGCGTGCACTTGGAGAAGCCTGTGTCTAGCTGTGGACTAGTATGGGCTGATGGTGATGATGATGACGATATGGACAAGTTGTCTTAATAATTATGTACGCTTCAAGTTGTCACATAGTTTAGACACTAGAATAACCAGAACACGGGTCTTTGTCGCACTTCCAAAAGGTCCAACAGTCTACCAGCACTCGTTTTCTTTCCTTGCTATGTGACATATGGACTTTCCAAGAGGCACCTTGTGGGCCGGCAGAGTGAGGGTGACTGCTGCTGCGTTGTTTCAATGCAGCACTGGTTGTCTCAGCGTCTGGACTCCATTCCTACTTAACATCAGATAGAGTGGAGTCGAATGTCGTGCTAACTATAAACATAACTGCTCATAGTAGGGGCTACTGTGTGCATACCTAACTTCGTCGCTACGAATACCAGTAGGTATACGAAGTGACGGAAATTAAATTAGAATAAACATAATTAAACAGTTGGCCCCATTCACTTCGACACTGAAAATTACCGTATTTAGGGAATTAAAAGCCTCCCCCCAATGTTAATAACTCCGGGTTTTGGCCCCAAAAAAAATATATTGTTGACTATCGTTGTTTACTTTGCTGCAGGAATTTGATTCCTATGTTGAAGACTTAAAGTGCAATTGAGAAATCAGTGCTCCTTTTGTGTGATGCTAATTTTTGTAATTAATTCATTAGCATAGAAACAGTTTTTTGGAATGAGTACGTAGGCTTACGTGGGACTTTCAAGGAGGCGTTGTTGCTCAAATTTACTAAGAACTAGAATTTATATTTTCTTAATTAAACTGCTAATAATAATATTTTATATAGGGACACATTTATGTAGGTTCGTTAATTAAATGCTTTGTTGGAATATCATCTTACATTGTAGGTCTATATTTCCTTAAAATTAAAAGTCTGGTGAACAAGTTGAAAGACGTGAAAAATAGAGATAAAAATTCTAAAAATATGAGCAATAAAATATAAATAAGTTAAAAAAATAAAAGTATTTAGTTTTTTGTTAATAACTCAAAAACTAAATACCTTTATTTCAAAAAAAATAACAAAAATAAATTATAATTTTTTAAATTAACAAATTGTTAGGTTTAACAAACAATGAAGTTAGTGATAAAATGTTTTTTTTTAATTAACCTGTAGAGAAATGTTAATTATGATTTTTAAAGAGAAAATCATTCCTTAACTTATTATTTAAACAATCAAAATATTAAAAAACAGTGAATAAATGTATTTAAAAAACATTTAAAAAAACACTATTTTACCAAAACAATAAAATGATAATTTTTTTTCTTATTATAAAACTTGTCTATTTGTTTATAAACAATTTCTTAGCAAATGATGTAAAAAAAAATTTTCCAACGTTACTTAATGCCATACAGCAATAATATAACATTTGTTTAAAAACATTTTATGAATACTTCTTGGACTTTTCATTTTTGTTTACTTTAAAAAATTATTATACACAAAATAATTAACTTTAATAAACTTTGATTGCGTGATCTTGTTAAGTATATATATAAGAAAGGCTCAATAGAGCCGAAAATTTTAAGGTTTATTATTTAAACTTTTATGTCGTCATTTATGAAAACGGAGATTGGAAAAAAATTTGCAAATTAAAAATTAATTGCATCACTTTTTGAAAAAAATATTTGAAAAAATATCCAACGGGCATATATACTTTCAAGTACTTATCTGAATGATACCATAATTTATTAAAATTTTTAAGTTCATATTTCTTACCTTAAAATAAATATATATGTGGTACGCTGTCTTTAGCGGCAGTGCACCCATGCCGTAATGGCTGCGCGGAGCCCTATTTTCAGCGTTAAAATAATATTATTAATAATGAGAGGTAGACTTCCGAGAGCTGGAATTTTTTGTTCGAAAATTTCTTCTTCTTTAAGAATCTTTTTTCAAAATATCCTAAATATTAATAGTTTTTAAGTTATTAACAAAAAACTAAATACCTTAATTTTTTTTAACTTATATTGTTAATAACAATTGCAATTTTTTACGTGCAGTAAAATCCTCACAATTCATTTTTCTAGAGGTCCAATAGCTTAATGGATTCGGAATGACTGCTGCTCATATTTTTAGGAGCTGTATCTCTATTTTTCACGTTTCAACTTGTTGACCGGACTATTAGTGACCAGCCATAAAGGTACCTTTTTGTAAAAAAAAAATACAATACGAAAAATAACTAAAATAAATTTAAAAAATCTGACTTGTAAAAAACATGACATCACCATTTATTATGTGCTACAGAACAGGAATACGAATTAATGGCCACCATCAAAAATAAAAAATGGCGCTTATGAAATCTTTGTCCTTTTTTCATGGCAAGAGGCTTATATAAAGACGGTTCTATACTGTTTCGCCGAAAATTCCAGCATGATTGATATATTATGTATACCTATCAATATATCAATCAATCTCGATGGCGCAGTGGTGCTCAGGTTAAAGCAACTTTCGCAAAGGCTGGTCATCGGATGGGTGACCAATAATTTATCATCTCGAGCTCCTCCGTGCTTCGGAAGGTACGTAAAGCCGTTGGTCCCGGCTGCATTAGCAGTCGTTAAGAACCACCAATCCGTACTGGGCCCGCGTGGTGGTTTATGGCCCGTTCTCCCTATCCTCAAATATAGGGATGGCTCGTGCCCCAGCAGTGGGGCCATAAAACGAGCTGATGATGATAATATACATATTAATATGTGAAAAAAATAATATTAGGCCTTCGTTCAGCAGTAGCGTCTTTTGGGTGAGATGATGATGTGAAGAGAGTGCTTTGCACCCATAAGGCGACACACTGAAAAAATGCACCATCTCTCGGCGAATAGTTTAAGACTATAATATGACTCACGAATCTGAAATGTTGATATAGGTAAATTCATGTCTTTATCTTGAATTTGTTTGCTCAAATACACGATTGTATAATTTTGACTCGATCATAATTATTTTCGAAAACACCACAAAAAAAACACTATTGTTCAAATTACAAAAGAATTACGTAATTGATATGTTTGGAAACCAGTTAAATATATTGATAAAATAATATAAAAATGAAATTTCCTACACTCACACAATTATCTAGCCCAAGAGAAGCTTCGTTATGAACCTCGTTAAATGGTTACTAGACAACGGATAAACATACTTAAAATACTTAAATACATACTTATTATACATAGACAACACCCAGACCCAAGACAATTTAGAAAAACAATAATTTCTAAATTGACACGACCGGGGATCAAACCTGTGACCTTAGAGATGGCAACATGGATGAAAAAACCGGCCAAGTGCGAGTCGGACTCGCGCACGAAGAGTTCCGTACTTTATGACGTATTCAAAAAAAACTACTTACTAGATCTCATTCAAACCAATTTTCGGTAGAAGTTTGTATGGTAATGTACATCATATATTTTTTTTAGTTTTATCATTTTCTTATTTTAGAAGTTACAGGGGGGGGGGGGCACACATTTTACCACTTTGGAAGTGTCTCTCGCGTAAACTATTCAGTTTAGAAAAAAAAATATTAGAAACCTCAATATCATTTTTAAAGACCTATCCATAGATACTCCACACGTATGGGTTTGATGGTAAAAAAATTGAGTTTCAGTTCTAAGTATGGGGAACCCCCAAAATTTATTGTTTTTTTTCTATTTTTGTGTGAAAATCTTAATGCGGTTCACAGAATACATCTACTTATAAAGTTTCAACAGTATAGTTCTTATATGTAGTTTCGGAAAAAAATGGCTGTGACATACGGACGGACGGACAGACAGACAGACAGACAGACAGACAGACAGACATGACGAATCCATAAGGGTTCCGTTTTTTGCCATTTGGCTACGGAACTCTAAAAAAATTGTTTACCTAGCTTTAAAAAGGTGTCCTGGTCGCCACTACCGTACACTAAGCCCTAATTTCCCCACTCCTGGACATAGGGCTCTCCTTTTCCGTACCTTCCAGTCCCCTGCAAAGTTATGCCAGTTTCTCATGTACTTATTTATTTGTATCATCATCATCAGCTCATTTTATGTCCCCACTGCTGAGGCACGAGCCTTCCCTATGGATGGATAGAGAGAACGGGCCGTAAACCACCACGCCGGCCCAGTGCGGATTGGTGGTTTTTAACGACTGCTAATGCAGCCGGGACCAACGGCTTAACGTGCCTTCCGAAACACGGAGGAGCTCGAGATGATACATTTTTGGTCACCCATCCGATGACCGGCCTTTGCGAAAGTTGCTTAATTTGTATTTGCTTTATTTGTATACCTTAGCAAATTGTGCTTTTGTATTCCACAATGGTGAAGCGACTGGCTTTCACCTCACCTTATGGTAAGTGACAATTAGGCCAAAGGTGAAAGTGCACTTCAACTGAAATCAATTATTGAGGAACTGGCAATCGTATGGCAATTAATGGTACTAAAATGTTACAATACAGTCTCAGACCTCGATACGTTTTCGCAGTTTGTTTACTTATACAAAACATAGACGGGTATTAGTTAATTTGCTATATATTTAAATGAAACAACTTTTACGGATCTAAAGTCTTCCTGTGACCATGGACCCTGCAAAGGGTTCGAAACGTCAGGAGAAACATTAAAAAGTAATGTGTAAAATAAACGCGAGTAGATCCGTACTGGTGCTAGGCGCTGAATAGGTCTTATACATTAAAAGGACTAGTATAGGTTAGCTTGATCCTTTCACAAGGTCATGGTTGTCTTGGAATTTGAAACAAATACCCAGAAACTGCATAAACAATACGTAAAATAATGATATCTAAAAACTTATTTCTTCAGAAACTTTGTAAATATAGCACAAATGAAACAATGATCCGACATCAAAATGTTTCTAATGATATTCCGCAGGTCACTGTTGTCTTATTTTTCAATAAAAAAACATGAATATGAAAATATTGAGACTATTCTTATTTTTTACCCAAACGCCTATAATTTTACGAAAGTAAACATTGCTCTAATTAAATCACCAGCCTACTCTGTACACATATTAGTGTGCGTGCGTATTCGTAGTCGTGCGCCGTTGTCACACCACTGCCACGCGCCGCTCGCTCGCTATCATAAAGAAACTTGAAACTCGCAGTTTTGCGTCCGCGCTGCACCCCCTTAAATGTGTAGTGTTCGCGTAAACTTTAGAAAACAATAATTTGCTATACTTTTATTACACTATTTATTTGCTTGTCTGAATTACTAGTATTAATACGTATTCGTTTTTTTTTTAAGGTTCAAAATACCTAATACATTATTACATTAAACATGTGCTACTAGTAAATTACCTGATAAATCGATATCCCAATTACAAATTGTACACAACAATGATCAAAGAAGTTATCAGCTTTATATTAATTACTAGCTGACCCGGCGGACTTCGTACCGCTTTGACAGTTTCCATCATTGAGTTAAATATATTATCAATGGTTTCCATGACAACAAAACAAACAAATCATTTTGTATTGGAAAATTAAATTGTCGGTTTTAGTGTTTTATTTAATATAGCCTTAATATATGTAGAATTCTAATGGTGAAAGAATTTTTTAAATCGGTCCAGTAGTTTTTGAGTTTATTCGTTGCAAAAATACATACATATATAAATAGTTATTTGTTATACAAGAGTGCAAAGTTGCTTTTTAACCGCGTGCTCAATTTTGATGACCGAGCAAGCGAAGGATTCTAAAATTGAATCACGAGCGCAGCGAGTGATTCAAAAATTAGAATCCTGAGCGTTAGCGAGGGAATCAAAAGAGCACCAGGTGAAAAATCTTTGCACTCGAGTGCAACACGTAAATTTTCATCCCACCTCAGCGAGGAAATGACTAAATGCAAAAAATAACATTTACAATCACAAGTTACTTTTATTACAATTTAGGTATTAACTACTACATTATGATAGGTAAGTATTACAGAATAATCTTTAAGTTGTAACAAATAATACTTAAGTATAATTAAGAAAAATTGAAAGTAACGTTGCTACAGTTACTTAAGGGGGTGCAGCGCGGACGCAAAACTGCTTTTTTTTTTTTTTTTTTTTTTTTTGAGAGAGTTTGCTGATTGCCTCAGACGGCATTTTCAGCTTCACCGGGCTTTTTTGGGGGCGGCGAGGAACGTAAAGGGTCCCTCAAGCCGTGTGAAACGAATCACCTTTGGAGGTTTTCTAGAGGGAACGGCATCGCGCACTAGTGCGCGTCCCCGTGCCCTACTAGATTCTCCGAAGGGTTCGGATCGGATCGGGGGGCGGAACCACCCGAGGGCGCCTCTAAAGGCTCGGACCTCGGCTCGGGTAGACCGGGCCGTGGAGGAGGAGAGAAGCGCCCAGGTACATGTCTGTACCTGGTATAGAGCGCGTGTGAACCGGTTCTTCGTACCCTTGTTCTACGAGTACGGTGTCTTGGACCTAAGCTAGTGTGCATGTTTGGTGTATTCTGTAAATGTGTAGTGACATTTAGAGGATCGGGCGGGGGGGCGTTCGCAACTGTTATGGGGTCGTCGGGGTCGTCTAAGACGTGTCTAGGACGCCTAGATGAGAACCGTCTTGTTGGTGGAAAGGCACCAACGTTATAGTTGGCGGCCGCCACAACAAGCGGGTTGGGGTGGTGGGGGGCGTTATCAAAGTAACGTCTGGAAACGTCTTTGATGAAATCTTTGATAGTGGGAAGATCAAGATCACGGTGGAGATCTACATTGCGATAGTACCACGGGCAGCCCGTGGCACCACGCATGAAACGGTTTTGGTGGGTTTGTAGGGGATACAGGTAGGAGGGCGCGGTATGCGCGAAAACTACGCTAGCGTAAGTCATGACCGGGCGAATGCAGGCTTTGTAAATTGTCGTCTTATGTCTAAGAGACATTTTACTTCGTCTGCCTATAAGGTGAAAGAGCCGGCCTAATATAAACGCGGCCCTGTTACGGACGATTTTGAGATGAGGCGCAAACGTCAGTCTTCTATCGAGGGTGACACCGAGATATTTTACTTGCTTTACCCAAGGGATAGCACGGTCAAATAAACGGATGGGAGGGCAACGATCGTCGTTACCCCGAGAAAAGAACACAGCGGCGCTTTTCTCGGGGTTAACTTCGATCCGCCATTTGCGAAACCAAACGCCGAGGGTGTTAGCGGCTTTTTGGAGTCGGTTGGAAACCGCGGCTCTGTCTCTACCGGACGAAAATAGCGCGGTGTCATCCGCGAATAGAGCTAGGTCTACGCGTGGGGTCTTGGGGATGTCATTTGCGTAAAGCGCAAAAAGGATTGGAGAGAGCACGGATCCCTGCGGGACGCCGGCGCGAATAGGACGAGGGGTGGAGAGCGTTCCTTCGACGCGGAAGCGAAAAGTGCGATTTGACAGATAGTCTCGTATGATGTGCACGAGTCTGTCTGGCACGCCAAATTGGTATAGCTTATAAATTAAGCCGTTGTGCCAGACTTTGTCAAATGCTTTCGCGACGTCGAAGAAAAGCGCTCCGGTTCCCACGGGACGTTTTTTATTGAGACCGGTAAGGATATGCTCCGTGAGGCGGTGCAATTGGTGGGTACACGAGTGTTTGGGGCGGAACCCAAACTGCTCGTTGATAAGGATGTTGTTAGCGGAGACGTATTCCCTTAAACGGGATACTAGAACGCGTTCATACAGTTTTCCCAACGATTTGAGAAGACTGATGGGGCGATAACTAGAGGGGGCGTTACGCGGTTTACCGGGTTTATGAATACCTATGACAACCGCATCCTTCCACTCAGCGGGAAAGATTGCGTTTGCCATGGCGCTATTGAAGATAGCTACGATTAAAACGATAAGTTGGGCGGGTAAGATCTTAAGGATCTTGTTTGAGATGCCGTCTGCCCCGGGGGCACTACGGGGTTTGAGACGCCTAATTAGAGTTTGCACCTCATCCTCCGTAACAGGCGGGAGGGTATCGGTGGGGGGGAGGGACGAGAGTCTATCGACTTCGCTATCTACCATATCGACATGGTCCTGAGGGACTGGGAGGGTGCTAGGCGAGCATTGAGACTCGAGGCTGTCGGCGAGGCATTCGGCTTTGTCGTCGTCGTCAAAGGCGATCGAGTTGTCGGGTTTGTTGAGCGGGGGCATGGACGTGACCGTGTCCGACTTAAAGGCTCTCGCCAACTTCCAATAAGCTTGGTGGTGTGGCGAGATCTCTTTAAGTAGGCCATCCCAGTTCGCACCGCGGAGCTCTTTTATGCGTTCCTTAGCAGCGCGCTGCAAAGAACGCATACGAACTCGGTTGTCCGAAGTGGGATAAGAGTCGTACGCGCGCGTGGCGGCGTTCTTAGCCCTCAACAGTTGCCTCACATCGTCCGGCAGTTTGAAGCGACGGTCGCCCGTCGCTACAACCCGCCGGGTCGATACGCTTATAGCGTTAGTGAGATGACTATTGAGGGCCTCGACCGCGGCCACTGTCTCGTGAGGCGAGGCAATGACATCGGGGATTTGGTTTAATGACTCACCGGCGGTAGGCTCGAGAGCTTTCTCAAGCTTATCCCAGTCAGTCACAACCTTAATAACGGGGGTGGGGTCGGTGGGGGGGCCTAACTGTAAAACAACCGGCCTATGATCGGAGGAGAGCGCGTGGATCGTTTCTATGGAACGCAACCGTAAAGTTACGTTCCTTAGCAACGCCATATCTAACGGGTTGGGGGTGTGGTTATCAACTAACGGATAGTGGGTGGGCTCCATAGGCACAACGATATCGAAGAGCAGCGACTCAGCGAGGTGGCTCATCACCCGACCATTACGGTTGGTTGAGTTGCAACCCCACTGAGCGTGCTTGCTATTGAAATCGCCGGCAATAATGACGGCGTTATCCATAGCAAACAGCGCCTCGAGATCGGGTTGTGTAAGAAGCTTGTTGGGGGACAAGTACGCGGACGCGATAGTAATCGACGGGTGGCCCGTCATGCCTAGCCGACAGACCGAAGCCTCTAAGTCGGATAGCTGTGGGGGATCGAGCGGGACACAGTGAAGCGACCGCTTGTAATAGATAAGAGTGCCGCCACCGCGGCCAACTCTATCATTACGGACAAGGTTGTAGTTTGCCAAACGCGGGTCTCGGATGGAAGGTTTTAGGAAAGTTTCCTGTACGAGAAAAACATCGACGGCGTGTTCGACTAGAAAGCCGGACACCTCGTCGCGTTGACTACTGAGACCGTTCGCGTTGAAAAACGCAACCGTAAGGGAGCGGGGCTTAATTCTTTGTGGGGGCGTATTATTCATTTTGAGTCTTTAAGAGAGTCAATGAGGGACGTGATCTTGTCTAGGAGGGGACCGTGATCAGAAAAGATTGTCGCTATAATCATAGCGGGACAAGCGTTGGGGGCAGAGGCGGCTTCGCGCAACTTCCTATCCACCTCCACGATCTCGTCCTTGTATCGATAGATCTTTACAAGTTCGACAACCGTAGAGATGGATGAGAAGGTGATTGGGAGGGAACCTACAGTCGCGGCGAACGGGTGTTGCGGGCGATCGTTGGATTTGGGTTTAGGGGCAGCCTTAGGGGCGGGGGTTTGCCGTTTTGGCTTACGGGACTGGGTCTTAGTAGCCTTGGCCTTAGTGGCTTTAGCTTTGGGGGCTTTGGCCTTAGGGGCCGTGGCCTGAGGGGCCTCGGGAGGGCTTTGCTCCATTGGAGTTTCAGCCGGAAGCGGTTGTGGGGCACGAGCCGGGCCAGTCGCAGGAAAGTCGACAAGCGAGTCTGTCGCGGGGGCTTGAGCCGCGGGCTGGGAAGCCCGCGGGGTGGCCCACGGGTTGCGGGGCGGTGGTAAGGGGGCCGCGGGGCGGAGCGAGACTTTCGCGATCTGTGAAGGCGGAGGGGCGCGAGTCGCGGGGTTACGTCGCGGTCCCGACCCGCGGTTGGCGTTACTACGCGGCGCTTTGGGGCAGCCGCGATAGTTCGCGGTGTGTCCCAAAGCGACGCAGTTTACGCAACCGGGCGGGTCGTCGGGAACCGGCGCTTTAGGCCTTGCACACGCTTCAGTGCCATGGTCACCCAGGCACTTAACGCATCGGGGACGGCCGAAGCAGTTACGGGCGGCATGCCCGTAACGTTGGCATTTGTGGCATTGACCTACAATGCCACGCTTGTGAGGGGCCTCGATCGATAGGCCATCGAAGCCTACAATGGACTTTACGTCGAAAATGGATTTACCCTCGGGGGTATTTTCTAGCTGTGCCTTTAGGAGGCGTAAAGGGGCTTTGTCCTTGCCGAGCATCCGGGTCACTTCAAGGACGGGGTAGCCTTGCGACTTAAGGTCGTCCAGTACTACCTTAGGGTCCCAATCCGTGGGAAGACCGCGGATAACTACGGAGAGTACTCGCTCCTCGGGGAGCGAGAACGTGTGGAAAGGCACGTTCATTGAGCGGAAAAACGCCGTGCATTGGCGGAATTCGGTCGAGGTAGCTAGCTGTACCTTGATCATCTCGGTTTCGCCTTTAATGAGGCGAATTTTCAAAGGGATAATGTTGTGTCGCGCCTTCAGAGAACGCGAAAGTTCAACCCAGTCCTTGGTGGTCTGGATATAGAGCGGAGGGGGCTTCTTTTCCTTGCGCGGCTGGCTCGGCTCGGGCCTCGGGGAGCAAGGACGGGAAGAGGGCGCGCTGTTGGATTTAGCGGCCTTAGGCGGAGGGACAGAGGGAGGGGCGGCCTTACGTGCCCGCTTCCCTTTGCGGGTGACGGTTTCGTAGTCCGAGTCCGACGTGACAACAACGTCGGGCTCGGAGTCCGAGACGGGAGGGATAGTTTTGGAGGCGGAGGGACAGACCTCCATCTCCATTTCGGGATCGGACGGGGACGCACGCAAAACTGCGAGTTTCAAGTTTCTTTATGATAGAGAGCGAGTAGCGCGTGGCAGTGGTATGACAACGGCGCACGACTACAAATACGCACGCACACTAATATCTGTACAGAGCAGGCTGGTGATTTAATTAGAGCAATGTTTACTTTCGTAAAATCATAGGCGTTTGGGTAAAAAATAATAGAAGTCTTACTATTTTCATATTTATATTTTTTAATTGAAAAATAAGACAACAGTGGCCTGTGGAATATCAATACAAACATTTCGATGTCAGATCATTGTTTCAATTGTGCTATATTTCCAAAGTTTCTGAAGAAATAAGTTTGTGGATATCATTACTTTTACGTACTGTTTATGCAGTTTCTGGGTATTTGTTTCAAATTCCAAGACAACCATGGCCTTGTGAAAGGATAAAGCTAACCTACACTAGGCCTTTTAATGTATATGATCTATTCAGCGCCTAGCACCAGTGACTTAAAAACACGTAAATTTTCGAAATTCCGCGCGGCACCCCCTTAAGTTGAGTGTAATATTTTTGTTAGGTACTGTAATGTTGGTGTTAGTGACTTGTGTACTGTAACACCCCGCTGGGTCGTTACTTAAGGTACCGGGGGTTGTATCGAATAATAACACTTTAAAAGCTTTAAATATCTATATTGCTTTCAACATGAAATCATAACAATCATATCGTCGTCGCGGCCCGTCACCGAGTCCGCGATGTTCTTCTTTTTTCTTCCATCCCTTTTTCTTCTACTACGTTTGAATTCAGGCCACAGCGGCTGCCAGTAAGTATGCCCGAGCAAGGAGTCCCGGTTGCTACAGTACTGAAAATTCGGCACCATGGAGGTAGAAGTAAATAGGTTTGATGATGTTTTGAATTCACAAACTTAGTGCACACGATGTTCTAAATTCAATTTTACTTTATCCTCTAGCGGATAAAAACGGCTTTTGCGCTCAGATATCGAAGAGTAAAAATACTCTTTCCGAGATGGGGGGATGAAAAGGTCATTGCATACATACATACAAAAATACAAAGGTTTCCTCTTTATAATATTAGTATAGATATAATGTTTTGTTATGAATTTATCTTTAAAAAAAAAGTATTAAAGTACCTTTTAAAAAAAAATTAAGTATCACGCAACAATGACAACTTGTTGTATTTGTTGTATGTAAAGAAACTAAATATCACTTGAACAGCGTTAAATATTTATTTATTTATTGGGTAACCGACAAATAAAACCTGTATTGCATAATAGTTAGGTATCTACCTACCTAGGGACATAAAACTAGACAGACATAAAACTATGCGTACATAAAACACATTTTTTTCTTTAGCGCCTCGGCTTGATAGCCGTTAGTTCCGGGTTCAATTCCCAGGTCAGCCAAAGTTTGTTTCGGGTTTTTCGATGACTACCCTGGGTTGTGATTAAGCCATTATCCATCAATTATAACAATGACTTGATTTCAAGATGGAGGCCTTTGCCCAACAGTGGGATAGTTATAGACTTTTACTTACATACTTAAAATCATAGCGTTTTGCAACTCAACCACCGAGAGGCGTTAAAAGTTTTTTTTTTATTGTATTCGGCTTTAAAGCATTATGGAGTCTAGTGTAATTGCTAAGCCTTACGTCATTAGAACTAAAGCCTTAAATAGTAGGTTACGCGCAAAGTATGTTTATGGAGTTACAAGCATCATTAGGTTGCGGTAATAGCAAACATTAAGCAAACCGCACGCTAGCTGGCTAAGTCTTATAAATAAAGAAACATCAGAACCCGACGCATCACGTGGCTGAGTGAAAGGGCCCGAGGTCCTAGGTTTTGTTCCCAAATAAGCAAAGGACTTTTTACTACATAGCCCGATCTACTCGCGTTTATTTTACTTTATACATTATTTAATGTTTATCCTGACGTTTCGAATCCTTTGCAGGGTCCGTGGTCACAGGGAGACTGAGGTGTTGGTCATCTCATAATTAGTTAGTAGCTTGTATACCCTCGTTTAAATTTAATCGGGTGCGTTCCGTTTTACGCAAAAAGAGCTTACAGTATCTTTTGGTCTGGCAGTATGGTGTTGGGGCTGGGATTTAATATTTTGTATGATGGGGTCCCAGGCTGGTGGTAGACTCCAACCATCTTCTCTATTAAAATTAGGATGTTTTTTAATTTCAATAGCCTCGCGTATCATCCTAGGGATGAATCGTTGTTCTCTAGCGCGAGTAGATCCGTAAAAGTTGTTTCATTTAAATGTGTAGTGTTCGCGTAAACTTTAGAAAACAATATACATAGCCCGAGTTCGTAAACACCAAACCGCATTTGTCAAGCATGGTGATGGGTAGATAGTACCCATTTGTAGTTATGATTTGATTTCAATGATGGATGCCTTTGCCCTTTGCGACAGTCACTTAGCAAATGCGGTTGGGTGATCGTGAACCCGGGACTTCCAGATTTCGGGATGGGCGCTTATTGACGTTCTCCTGCTCTGAGGCGTCAAATATTATCAACTTTTGTTTTATAAAAAAAAAATGTTATAAAACTTTTAAATTAATTATCGCAGAAATATGGTAAAAAGGTAAGGTATCCATGCTTCTAATTACTGTTTAAGTTAACGTGTATATTCTCCACAGCTATAGGGGAGCTCGATGACGCAGTGGTAAGCTCTGCTGAAGCTAAGCAACTTTCGCAAAGGCCGTTCGTCGGATCGGTAACAAAAAAAATCATCTTGAGCTCTTCCGTGCTTCAGAAGGCACGATTGGTATCGGCTGTATTAACCGCCAATCAGCACTGGGGCCGCGTGGTAGTTAATGGCCCGTTCTCCCTATTCATCCATAGGGAAGGCTCGTGCACCGGCAGTGGGGACATAGGTATACCTATCAGCTGGTGGTCATCCGGATAAGAAAGGATTTTCCGAAATTCTACCCCGAAGGGGGTGAAAAATGGGGGGGCAAAGTTTTTATAGGACAACGTGATTCCTTGGTCCAATCTACTTAAAATTTTGCATAAACAATTTTTAACAGCATTCGTATTATATTGAAATTCATCCCCTACAGCAGGGTTAAAAAGGGGTAGAAAGTTATTTTCGAGGTGATTTGCTTCGAAGTTGATATTAATACTCCTTAGTGCTTTTGATTTAAATTACATTTTATTTTAACACATGTTTGAAAACTCAATCCGATTTTATTCAAAAAAGGTTGAATCAATATATAAAGAAAAGATTGATTTCGCTGATAAGCTCAAAAATTTTTAGGAGAGAGTTTGCTGTTATCTGTAAGCTGGTTTCACAGCGTCACCGGACTTTTTTGGGGGCGGAGAGAAACTTAAAGGGTTCCTCAAGCCACACTGCTTGATCACGATCAAAACAACGTCAGAAGGTTTTTAGAAGGAATGGCATCACGCAAGCGTGCTTCCCGCACTGTGCTAGATTCTCCGAGTAGTTTGGATAGGATTGGGATGGCTTTTACAGGGTTACAATAGTGCTAGTGTGTGCTTATAACGTACACACGTTATAACCAGAAAGCGAAAGAGAGTTTGTTTGTTATTTGTTACGCTTTCACGCGTATACTATTCAACCGATCATCATGAAATTTTGTACATATAATCAAAGACTTATTATTAAAAAAGTGAGTTTTTATTTGTTTGTTTGTTATCTTATTGGCTATCAGTTATTACAATACTATTGTATTAAATTTTATAAAGCTGTTGGTTTTCCAAATAAAATAAAATAAAATATATAAATAAAATAAAAAAAATTTGTGTGATACCCTTTCGTTCGAAGGCCGTTCGTCGGATCGGTAACCAAAAGAATTATCATCTTGAGTTCCTCTGTGGTTCGGAAGGCACGTAAAGAAATGGTACCGGCTGCATTAGCAGTCGTTAACAACCGCCAATCCGCACTGGGATCGCGTGGCGGCTTCGTTCTCTCGGTGGTGTTTCCATTTATAGAGAAGACTATAAAATAAGCTGAGGTGGTAAAAAAAAGTATTTTTTATTCCAAAAAATATTCAAAAACTCGCGCTGTATTTTATGCTTCTAATTACCGTTCAAGTTAACGTGTAGCGATTATTAACTCCGATATTCTCACATTTTACGCGTGGCAACAGCATTAGAAAAGCTCGATGGGGCAGTGGTAAGGGTGCCTGGTCTGCAATTGCTGAGGTCCTCACCTGATGTTTGATGATTTCATGCCCTACTTTCACCTTCGATTGGCAATTTAATTCAGCATCCAACTAAACTTTATTATACACAACCAGATAGCTTTTTTAATAATGATTCCAGTGATATAAGTTTTTTATATAGTCTCCATACAAATTTCATGGAAATCGTCATTTTAATGAGTAGCCGGAAGTAGTCCGGAAGTAATACGGAAGTAATGTGACAGATGACCCTTTAATAGCCAAGATGGCCGCGACAGTAGAGTGGATAGGGAAGAGTCGTGACCCAGCAATGGGGATATAAAATAAGCTGGTAGTAAAAATATAATATTTTATTTTAAAAAAAGTAACACCCTAAAATATGGTTTGTCAAGAACTCGCCGTGTATTTCATGCTTCTAATTACCGTTCAAGTTAACGTGTAGCGATTATTAACTCCGATATTCTCACATTTTACGCGTGGCAACAGCTATTTATGTTGCGGAAGTGACAATTTGGTTACAAGGCTTTCCAAAGTGCCGTGTTATTGTTGATTTTCAGCGGTACGATTTGGGTCGTTCCGACGGCAGAAGTTGGTGAAGTTATTTCGAAACGGTCAAGCACGTCGACAAACTATATGACAGGTATAAAACAATTAATAGGTACCTATGTGGTAATAATAAAAAGAGGAGCTCGATGACGCAGTGGTTAACGCGCCCGGTCTGCGAGTGCTGAGGTTAAGCAACTTTCGCAAAGGCCGGTCATCGGACGGGTGACCAAAATGTATCATCTCCAGCTCCTCCGTGCTTCGGAAGGCACGTAAAGCCGTTGGTCCCGGTTGCATTAGCAGTCGTTAACAACCACCAACCTGCACTGGGCCTGCGTGGTGGTTTATGGCCCGCTCTCCCTATCCATCCATAGGGAAGGCTCGTGCCCCATCAGTGGGGACATAAAATGAGCTAATGATGATGATGAATAATAATTTTTTAGAATGCTTTAATAGCTACTTGAAATCAACTTATATCACGATGCTTTATGATAAATTTAAAAAAAATTATTTTTTACAGTATCTTGTCTGTCTGGTAGAATATTATAATGCGCAGGATTTTATCATTATCACCAATTCATTTTATGTCCCCACTGCCTTCCCTATGGATGGATCGGGAGAAGCTAGGAATTAATAATAATAATAATAATAATAGCTACTTTATTGACCAAGAAAATACATATATGAGACTTAAAACAAGGATAATATTTTTTCTAGGACAAAATACAAGATTACTAGCATGAAAACTAGGCCAAGCCTGTGTCATAGATGCTAGTTACTTCCTATGACATTTTTCTTATATAGGTGACACACGCATTACATAATTAAAATAACTAGAAGAAGTCACGTCATCACTAAAGGAAAAACATTAAAACGTTACTTACAACATAAATTCAATTAATAAATAAATTACGGGTAGTTTTATATTTAACGATACAATTCGTGGGATTTAGCGTTGAATTATTATTTTCAAATATAATGCAACAAAAAACATCTGAATATACGAGTACATAATTATGAAGATAATAAATGGGGAACCTAATTGAATTAAAATATTTATATAAAATACAGTGAAAAAATTAAACGCCCACCCGACCCAGCCAGGAATCGAACCTGGGTCTTCCGCAATCCGGGCGGCTGCACTGACCATTATGCTACCGGGAAGGTTGACGTAAGCGCTGAATTTGTCACTGCTTTTTGATTTTTTGAAATGCTTTAGAGCTAATCGAATTATTTTACTCTTGACAAAGATAAGACTTGACAAAAATAAGCTACGACGAAATTATAATAAAAAACCACATCTTATCAGTTTCTACAACAAAACACACAAAACTTATCCGCTACAAACTAAATAAATTTTTTTCCGCTCAATATAGATACCTCGTAATAAAAACACTAAAGAATTTGGGAGAGCAACGTCTAATAAGAATACACAAAACTGTTTCATGGCAACAGAACTCGAAAGAGCTCTTTTGTAGCGTAATTTACTTCGGCATCCATCAACTGTTTCTCTAACCTCTTTTATAACCAAACGCTTTGGTAACTAGCAATGTAATGCTATCAAGCAGCTCTGACAAACGCCCCTTATGCGCATGTTTCCAGCCTAGTGCAACAGTTACAGAAAGGAACCCCAATTTCAGTAGGCTCTGAACCTTCGCGGAGTGAAGACGTGTGACGTGCGAATACGCCGCTGAAGTTTCGTTAGCTCTCACTGCGGAAGAGTACCGTTTCAAAAGTATTTTGGTCGGTTGTTGAAGTTTTATGTTGGCAGGTAGTTCTGTTTGTGGTGTTTGCGTGTGCTTGAGGTAAGTTTAACCGTTTGCGTTAACTTTAGAGATAAAATTTTTTTATGTGTTAAACGTTAATTACGCTTTATTGGATATTTGTATAGAATAAGGTTTTGTTTTATTATGCCAAGAATATCTTTGATATTTTTTCGATGAGGTAAATTACTACAAAGGATTTTGTTCTGTAAACAGAATATTATATAAGAAAAATTAATGTAAAACGGTTTTAATAAGAAAGTACTGTTACGTACAAAATCTGTGTTTAAAATACGGTCCGTTCATTTAAACATTGATAACATTTAGGTCACATAAGGTCTGAAGATAGTAACCTAACTATGGCTAACATCGGCCTCCAATACTAGTGCTTACTGCGTACGAGTATATAACCAGGTGAATCCTATGTCTATACAATGGGACATATTTTTCGTATTTAATGTTAAATTTAAGTTGATTTTGTAGTCATTAGTTCAGTCAATAGTGTACTTCATATTAAGTCTTTAATCGCCGTGGTGGTCACGTGACCGACAAACAATAAATTTTCTATTGTGTCTGGTTTTGCGGCAGCCAACGTAAAGTGAGTTTTCACTAAAGCTACTTAGCATCTTAATTTTTATTAGTTAATTTTATAAAAAAATGTTACGATTACAAAATTATACCTAATATAAAATACTGACTTTTCCCAGTACGAGGTTTCCACCTAAGGATTTGCGAAGCCATGGCGAAGATTTGTCATTTAAAAATACTTTGTTATTAGTTCATTTTGAATAAAATCTTTTGATATTCTAATCTGGACTACACAATTATTGATTGTTAAAAAAATACCTTCTCTACCAAAATTGTAACAAGGGAACCACAACTCAATAATTCTATTTAATTATCTAACATAAACTGTATTAAATTAATAACTATAATTATTAATAATTATACATAAACATGAAACTTGATGCGCAAGCCGTAGTAGCCGATCGAACTCCGAAGGGTTTAAGGGTCGGCCTTTCGCAAGTGTGTCTTCATACCTTACAATATTCCCCGGGACCTTGTTTCGGGTAGCGACAGCGGAAACCCGTGGGCGCCTTCAAAGGTTAGCTTGCACCTCGGCTCGGGTTGACCGAGGCGTGGGGACCGGGAAAAAAGCCCAGGCACATGTCTATACCTGGTAAAGAGCGCGACTAAGTTTCATATTAATATTAACATTTTACAAAATTATTACATTGTAATTTGATTTAAAAGATGAAGAAAAATAAATAAGCCTCCTTGGTTTCTAGCCAGCTCTTCTCGGTAGAAGGCTCTCCCAAAATCCGAACTGGTGGTAGATTCAGTTTAGTCTAAACATTTTTTTTGTTTTTTATTATTATTTGGATTTTATAGTTTTGACGTCGATAAGTGCCTGGACAGACTTATGTAGAATAAATGATTTTACTTTGAACAGAATTTTTTGAAGGGTCATTTACAAGTATTCTTCAAGACAACCGACTTCGGGAGCTGCAAAATATTTTTTAAGTCTCTGAATCCCTTTCCTGTCTATTAAGAAGTATTAAGTAGAGTATGTTACAAATCAAGGTTTTACGATGAGCCTGACATGTCTATGAAGACAAAGGCCTCTAAATAAAATAAGAGGATAAAAATAAAGTGTCAATCCAAGTTCAAGCTAACAGAACTGGCGAATCGCACCGTGTGTATTACACGAACCATTTGGAGCCACTTTTGACCCCCTCATAACTCAAAAAATATTTAACAAATTGTGTTCCAAATTTCATAAACACACCTCAAACGGTTATTTAAATATTAACATTCAAAAATCGTCATTTTTATCATAGACTGACTGACTGACTAACTGATCTATAGATAGATCAAAACTCTAACCCAGTTCCAGATGACCTAGAAAGTTTAAATTTGGCATCCAGATAGGTAGTTGGGCGAATACAAAGGAATTAAATCAGAAGCTAGTAAATTTTTATCAATTTAATATGTTTTTCAATTAATTAATTTTATTAGGAACGCTTACTTAGAGATGCCTGTAATGTAAGAATCAGCAATCAAAATCGATGACAGCCAGTGACATGAATATATATTATTATAACGAGTGGAATACCAAACAATAAAAACTAAAACATTATTACACGCCGCTAGATGGCGTTACTTGTAAACGCACTGAATCGCGCTATAGAGGTTTTTGCGTCGATACGTATCAGGTGCTTGTTACTATATATGACCTGTTGAGCAATATTATATGAAAACTAGCCAAGTCAGACCTTAGGCTTTGAACTTGGCACCCATTTAGATCTCACTTCTTTTGTCGTTGAAATCAACAACCAAGGCATATATCATAATATTGAACTTGACTCTCACTTCACATTTATGTTTTTGAGGTGATTATATCGTCGAAAATAGTTCAAAAGCGCGTAACTAGCATTTAGTGAATACTGCGTAAATGTGAAACAACGTTTTTTTTAAGTATAGAGAGGAGAAAGGAAAGTTGAATATTTCATTATTTACTCGGTGGCTTTACTTACCTAGATTGGGTCCTGCATATAATAATAAAATTATGTTCTATAAAAGAAACGTTAATTATTTTATAAAGGCACTTACGCTGTTTTGCTTTATTAATCTTTAAAGCAGGTTGCGCGGTGTTCACCGATGCTACTTACGTGCTTTTGAACTATTCTCGACTATATATCCACTGTATGTATGTACTATATCGACTATACATATTACAAAAGCTTATGTGTAACTAATTACCAAACTATTATTACAACCAAGAGCTAAGTAAATAATTGAAATTGGGTACTAAAATAGCTAAACGTATTATTACTCGTAGTGTAGAATAGTTTGAGTTTGTGTTAATCGTTTCTAATAAATTACTAATGATATGTAAGTAGGTCACATATGAATGATATTACCGAAATACTGACACTTCTTTTATATTGTTATAAGAAAAATATAATAATATCGAAATATTTTCGCTAGAAACCTATTACCGAAAAGAAACAAAAACAATGAAGCAACATATCTATATTTTCGTGACCACATTATTCATTTCTGTTCATAAACTCCAAGAAGGTTTGATTTGTAAGCAACTACCCCCGTATTAATAAACAAAGTGTAAGCTTGGAGTACTTACTCCGTGTTTTGTTCCCGTCATGTAAACATCATTTCATATTAGAGTAAAAGAGACAAAACATACAAGTAACTTCTGCAAGCTTACGCTTTGTTTATTAATAAGCCCCATAATGTTTTGATTAACCTCTCCTAGTTGTTGTTTTTTTGTGGTATCTTATTTAATTCCTTACAGGAAAGCACTTGGTGATAATCTCATCTGATGTTAAGTGATAATAAAGCCGAAGGTGGAAACGCACTTTACCGGGAATCCTTAAATGCAGACGAAAAGCATAGACAAGTGGCATAACGGTATAGAATAGAAATTAAAAGAATTTAATTTTATAATTATTTATTTTATATTATAATATAATATTAGTTATGTCCTTGGTAATTAGTTTAAATATGTTTGTTAGTATAGTATTATTTACAATTTATTAGTCCCGCATACTTGTTTATTACACCACAGCTAAGGTTGGCTAGAAGAGATCTCTTCTAGAGATAAACTCACATTTGTATTATGTCCTGTGTAACGTGTGTTTATATGTAATTTCTTTGTACTTTGTACAATAAAGGATTAATTTAATATAAATTTTCGGGGTTTATGTCAATCCCGTACAATAATCATTCTGGGTTTTCCAATAAGAGGTTTCATTTTAATATTTAAAAAAACGAGTTTTTTTTTAAGAGAAATCAATAAATGTTTATTTCATTGTAAAGAGGAAGGTATGCCATTAACATTTGAAAACGATATCAGCCGAATGGCCGCCATGGCTACGCTTGCAACACCATATCCTTTTCATGAAATTTTCCATGACCAATTCGCACATTTGCGGCTGTATGTCCTCGATAACTTCACGAATTCCATCTATAGGGTCTTGAATCAATTGTGGAGCATTGGCATAGACCTTATCTTTCACGTGGCATCAAAGAAAAAAGTCTAAAGGTGTTAAATCACAAGATCTCGGTGGCCAATTGTGATCACCTCTTCGAGCAATAACGAGGTCAGGAAACTTTTCTTGCAAAATTGCGATTGTTTCGTTGCTTGTGTGGCACGTAGCATCGTCTTGCTGAAGATAAACGTCGTCCACATCAATATCTTCCAATTCCGGCCATAAAAAATCTATAAAATAATAAAAAATGATTTGGTCATGGAAAATTTTATGAAAAGGATTATGCCACTTGTCTAAAGGGGCTGGCTATCTTATCTCTAATTGTCGGAACACCAAAAAGCTATGAATGTTATAGCGACATATTTACTTAAGATGGTGATAGCTAGCCATGCGGACTTAAAACAAGCCCTACCACCAATCAAATCAAATCAAAACTTATACCCCGCACTGGGAATAGAAAAAAGGCATAATTAGTAAACGTAATCTATTACTACTGGTATGTTTTGGCAGCGTGTATGATAAAGTTCCAAATAATAAGTCCTAAGGTTATCAATACTCTATACATCAGCACGCGGGCTTAAAATTTTGCGACGCCTGTCCGACGTTATCTCCAAAATTTATCGGTCAGGAAATGTGTAATGATTTATCGCATCCCTTTTTTATCAATTTTGTAGGCTGAAAGTATTGGCTCGTGACCACGCAGAACTTTGTGCAAGTATAACGAGAATAACCAGTAAGTTGTTAGGTTAGCACCGAAAAATACTTTAAAGTGCTATAACTAGATCTCTCTTCTATTTTCTTAAGGTGCTAAATACTCTGAAATGCGCTTATTTATGCATGTTTTCTATAAAAAGTATATACAACGCCAAATATATGTTATTATAAAAGAGTATATTAGTAAAAAAAAAACGAAAGCCGAAAACTAAAGAACGTCGATGGAATTAAGTTTAATAAAACAATAGGTCAACTCACTAAAACCCCTAGCTCCATATTTTCTTTGCCACAGGGATGGCTCGGTATGACGAACGTCGAACATCTTGACTCACAACGTTTATAAATTATTTTAGCAACATTACAAATAATTACCTACAGTAAAATAAAACTGTGTGTCGTGTTAGTGAAGAACCCAAATAAAAAGATCTTCAACAATTACTTTTTTTTGCAGTCTCCAACTACCTACTGACTTTTTGTTACATTAGGAAAACCAGAATTTGGCCATTTAATTTTAGTTTATAATATTTAAGATTTAAGGTTTGAAAAAAAAGGCTTTAGTATCCTGTTTGAATACTTAAGTTACCAAACTTGTTGTCCACTTAGAACAGCTCAGCTTTAGGACATATATTTTGTAAACTATATCCCCTTGAGCGTCGAGCGACCAGCAGGTGGCCGATAACAATTAAAATTCTATTGTGTCTGGGTATTCGACGCTTGAGCTCTATTAGCAGTCTTAGACTGAGGAAACTCCTCTTTAGTATGTACAACAAAAACCCTTTTCTTTAACATTTGCTAAAAAGGAAAATTGCATGTCAGGTGGAAGTAAACATGTAAATTGTTTTCGCGCACTCTACGAGATTGCGGCGTACAGTGTAAGCGGCCTAACTTTTTTTATATTATTGGTACGAGTATTATGATGTATTTAATACAAATAGTACTAAGGGGAGCGGAAAGTATGCAAAGTCACGTACACAGTTACACAATGTTTTGGAAGAGTAAAAAAAGTTATACTGCCATTTAACGTCACAAATGGAAATAGTGTAACAAAACTAGCGTTCTGATTCCAAGAAGCATTCTAGTTTGTAGGTTTAATTTACATTTAAATGGGGTTAATAAATCATAATTACTACTTTGAAATTAAACACTTTATGTGGGTACATTGTGTTTGAAACAGACATATTATAGCGTTACATCCAGCGGCCTTCAAGGCTAGAATAGATAGGCACTTGTGCGACTGTGCAAGTCATATTAGGACACATTAGATCGACAGGGTGTTATAACAGCCCTAAGTATTATATAGATGTACATCATCATCATCATCAGCTCATTTTTATGTCCCCACTGCTAGGGCACGAGTGCGGATTGGTGGTTATTAACGACTGCTAATGCAGCCGGGACCAACGGCTTTACATGCCTTCCGAAGCACGGAGGAGCTCGAGATGATTAATTTTTTGGTCACCCATCTGATGACCGGCCTTTGCGAAAGTTGCTTAACCTCAGCACTCGCAGACCGGGCGCGTTAACCACTGCGCCATCGAGCTCCTCCTCCTATTAATATAGATGTACGATATGATCCATTCAAATATACCATCAAGCAAACTGGTGGTCAATTGCTTCTTACTATATCATGATCATCAATATTAGCAGCCTATATTGTCGCCAGTTGTGGTAGTAAGATGACGGTCGTTGAAACCAACCCAATGGCCAGCGTGGTGAGTCAAGGCCCAATAGTCTCATGTGCCGAATACACAAAACAGAACCCGGCCCGACGTATCACAAAGACCTCACTAGTTGCCGAAGTAACTTTAAAGCGCTGCGCGAATTCGCGCACTTCTGGCACACTATTCGACGAACATTTGAACGAGGACAAGGTAACAGCACTTAGAGCAGCCCGACGCGAAGTTACTTACTGTGGTGTCCATGCCCCAGATGGGGGAGAGTTGGTAACAGAAGGGACGGAATTAGAAATTTGTTGGGAGCGAAGTGACAAGCGCAGACGGGGAAAGAGCCTATGCATGTACCCTTGCACTCTCCCGAGATTCGGTCCGTATGCCGCAAGGTAGGAGGACCATGGGTTGGTGGAGTCCCATGTGCTATCCTAAAAGCTATTCGCTGAGTATAAAGAGCTGTCCATGCTTCGCAAAGTAAGTAAAGCCGTAAGTCCCGGCTGCATAAGCAGGAGTTAACAACCACCAATTGGCACTGGGCCCGCTTGGTAATTTATGGTTCATTCTCCCTGTGGTTTATATCCATAGGGAAGGCTCGTGGACTTTTTTGTCCCGTGCAAAAAAATGAGCTGGGGTTGATTATATCATCAGATTATATCATCATCATCATCATCAGCTTATACTAGTCCACTGCTGGACATCGAGTACTCGCTTCCAGTTAAATACGTTTTCATTTGTCGTACTTAGAGATGAACATTTATTTTCTGATGCATTTAGTTATAATTACTAATAAGGGCCGTCGAGATTTTTTTGCAACTTTATATAAATAAAGTTCTGAATGACATTGTTTTTAACTAGCCGTCACCCGAATAATGGATCAATGAATGCTAAATAAAATAATTATTAGATTTACCAACATTATAATTATATAGCCTATCATTTGCACAATCTCATGTTCTTACTACATTACAATTTTCATCAAGATCTGTCAAGCCGTTCTTGAGGCTGTGACTTGTTTATTTAGATGTGACGGCACAATTGAAATATTTAATTAAAAGTCGCATAACAAATTAAAGATAATGTCCAGAGGAGCTCGATGGCGCAGTGGTTAACGCGCCCGGTTTGCGAGTGCTGAGGTTAAGCAACTTTCGCAAAGGCCGGTCATTCGATGGGTGACCAAAAATGTATTATCTCGAGCTCCTCCGTGCTTCGGTAGGCACGTAAAGCCGTTGGCCGTGGGCCCGCGTGGTGGTTTATGGCCCGTTCTCCCTATCCATCCGTAGGGAAGGCTCGTGCCCCTGCAGTGGTGACATAAAATGAGCTGATGATGATGATGATGAATTATGTCTTAGTAAGAACATATTCAAGATCTAGATCGGATACACCATGGATCTTTTCATTTTGACCACACCTTTCTGTTACACGTCGTATATCCTATGTGATTTGTAATATAGTCTGGGAATTATTGTGATCGGTGCCAAAATGGCATCTCTTATTGTGCTACACATGACAAATGTGTAATAAAAATTGTCTACAACGTTAGTTAGCTGTCTAGCTAATTATTGATAAAGGCAATTTTTAATATCTGTCCAGATACATTGAAAATCTTCGTCCGGTCACTAGTGACTTGCAACAGATATCATAGCAAGAAAAATATTCTCAGCAGTACCAATATCGCACCCCTGAAAAATGTCTATAACAAACGTATTATAAAAGTTGTCTACATCCGTAATTGGCTAGACAGATACATTGAAATTCTGCCTCCGTCGCGTTTCGGTTATGTTTCGCTCCCTATTATTTTCCACTCGTTATTTAATCAATGGGCGGAATTGGACTTCGGGTCACGTTTTTAATTTCTCTCAATTCGTGGTTCTGATTGAGTCTTACCTGAATTTGCCGTATTAATATGTTAAAATGATTCAAGTGTTATGCTTGTTCAAACAGTATAATGTTTTTATTTTATTATTTTCATTTGTTATGCGCCTGCGCCTTTCGCTGAGTGGTACAAGCCCTAGATTCAATTCCCAGGTCGGACAAAGTGCGCTTCAGATTTTTCGATACATAGCCCGGATTTGTGATCACCAACCCGAATTTGGCAAGCGTGGTGATTAATTGTACAAATGACTTGATTTCAATGATGAAAGTCTTTGTCTCTGTTGAACAGTATACAGACTACTTACTTACTATATTAACAATGCTATGTTTTATGTCCTAAAAATATTGCACTTTCACCTGGACTACAGGATGTCTAGACCACAAGACCTTTATGCATTAATTATCTATCTTTCTTTCTAATCTAACAACTCTGTTCTCTGTCCGATGCCATGATCCATTGCCTTTCGACACGTCTTTATGATTGTAGATACTGAGTATTTATTATTTATTCCCGTCTATGCCGTCCACCCAGCACCATACCAGCTGGTACCTATATGGAAAAAAAACTAAATTTATGAATTACCGATGCTTTTGTAAATTCTAGAAAAATATGGACTCGACAAGGGTTTCTCGAAAGTTTCACCAATCAGTCCGTCTATATCGCCCCAGGAATGTTATGTCTATGCTAGGACCCTATTAAACGAGAATGAATCTACCCACATGCGAGATTGTTTTTATTGGGGATCAATTCTTAAATTAGGCAAGACAACGTTAATACCTTTTTGGTAGTCGTAGACTCCTATACAAACCCATACCAGTATTTAATTAAAATTGTAAATTAATATTTGATCCGGTACCTACAGTGTATATAAATATTTGATATTACACTATTATCTAGTATATAGCTCGAAGAACTATATACTCGTATTCTCTCACTCAACAAGAATAATATGTTTAATGTTTTAGCAGTAACAATAGGTGTCTGTAAGAAATCACTTTATTTTGTTTCAATGAAATATTTATCTATCTATCTATCTATATAGATATAAATCTGTCTATTTATCTATCATCTATCTATCTAATAGTCTTTTTAAAAAAAACTAAAAAGTCACCTAAAAATGTCATATTATAAAAACTGAAAACAGCCCATGAAAAAAGACAAATTGCCTAAGGACTCAAACCTAAAGGTCATCGCAATTCGGGTGACATCTTTCCCAACTTAGTAAGACTTTCTAGACTAGTAAGAGTTTCATTTATCGACCTTTTCAAATACACTATTTTACATTACGACCTTTGTGTTTGAAAATAAAAACAATCCGAAATAAGATTAATAAGAATGATGAAACAAAACGTTCACGGCCCAATTAACAACTGTATACCAGACATTTTGTATGGCACTAGCATTTTTTAATAAAATACCACAAAACAACCAATGGGGATATTTAAAAAAACATCTTACAGCTTTACTGTTACAAAAATGTTATTATTCAGTTCAAGGTTTCTAAGCCTATACGTTAGTTTAATTTCTTTAGTTTGTAAGTAGGTAAAATAAATTATGCTTTATAAGGCAGAGTTTTCTTTCGCGAGCGAGAGAGCGAGAATTTGCTGATTGCCTCAGACGGTATTTACAGCTTAACCGGGCTTCTTTGGAGGCTGCGCGCGACGAGAAACTTAAAGGGTTCCTCAAGCCGTGTGAAATGAATCACCTTCGGAGGTTTTCTTGAGGGAACGGCATCACGTGCCCTACTAGATTCTCCGAGGGGTTCGGATCAAATTAAAGGTTATAAGGCAGAGTGTACAAGGTTTCCTTAACAAATTGTAATAACTGATTATTTGTACCTACATTCATTGCAAATAAATACCTATTCTATCCTACTCTATTCTATTCTATTCTATTCTATAAACTACGGAGTCCACAATCTAGTGAACTACACGTCTATAATTCTGAACATGAATACACCTATGCCCCATATAAATGTGTTTTATAACGAAATTCGCCAGCGATTGTCTCCAACAATAGCTGCCGTTGAAATGTCATCGTAAAGTCCGTAATAACAAAGAGTTATGGTACTCTGACACACAGAGGACTGGCAACGTTAAATAATGAACCGTAAAATTTTGAGGAATCCGCTTCTTCAGGTGAAAGAGATTTTTTACAATTTCCCATCGAAGGAACTTTTTTCGTTTCACTAAATAAGGAGATTGCAGGAGGTAAGCTTTATAAATACCGTGCTCGAGCAACGCACACAAAAACCCTCTCACCGACATGGAATGTCGGAAAAAGTCAGCTACTGCGTGATTCCAACGATGGAAGCGCACTTCTTCCGGTATCCGTAACTGTTGAGAAACTGCCAACATTACCTCTAGCTTTTAAAATACAACAATACTACAAAAGTTGTTATGGCGACAGTCTTAAAAGAGATAATTCAGATAAGGCTAGCTCTGTTAGCACACACACACACACACACACACACACACACACACACACACACACACACACACACACACACACACACACACACACAGACACACATGGTTACCTGAACAAATTGCTTTTTAGCGATAAGGGCGTCATTTGTACAGGTTTTTGTATTATGTATTTTATTCTAAGGTATAAAGAATATTTTCATTTTCATAATAAGCGACGTTTATGTGCCCGAAATTGTAAATAGTATTCAGTTCAGCTGCATCTAAGATATAATTTTTTTGTTCCCTCCAAACAGTTAAAAAAGAAAATGTAAAGCGTCCATTAAATAAGAAACCTTTAACGTTTTACACTTAACTGTATAAACAAAGTAAACATCTTTCATAAATAATGTAAGAGAATGTAGATTTCCACAAACCTTATATTGTATACAAAACAATTTTTAAGCTTTGTGTAAATAAAATTTGAAATTCAAATGTATGATTCGGAAAATATTCAATACTGTTCGAGCGAGCGGTCTTATGAAATTAAGTCCATCTGGGGCCTGCGAATTCATTCTAAAGAAAAATACTTCGGTCAGGGAAAATAATAAGGACCTCTTTCGGGGAGTGAGCTAGCAATAAGTGATGAGGTTAATATCCATCAGGGGAAAAGGGAGCGGGAGGCCTCTGGAGGAACGTCGTTATTTTTGAGGCAAATGTAAATAACCTCTGAAATATTTGTTGGGCTCTGTTAAATGGGATTTTTCCTTCTGGATATATTGGTTCGATGTATTTTTTATGCATGTTTTTTGTTTAATAACCGGTTACTTTAAAATCAAGTGGGAGGGAGCACTCGTAAATGTATCAATTAATCCTACTACCTCAACTCCAACCCTATACCTAGTATCAAAAATCATCATCGCGCTTGGCTGGAAATCATCATCTTATTTAATGATAAGTGACTATAAGGTCGGATAAGGAAGTGCACTTAACAATTCACCTACTGCGAAACTGCCTTTTTATGTCTTACTGTTAAAATGGCGACTGGACCTAAATAAGATTTTGTCATTTTTTAAAGGAATAAATTTAAAAAATATCGAAATTAGTTTTTGGTTCTTGTACAAATACGCGTACATATTGACGCTACATTTCTGAAAACTATCTTTTAGACTTGTTAATGTTCCCTTGGAAAGAATTGTGGTTCAGGTACAATGCTATCTCAAACAAACACCAAAGTAGGCGTGGAGAGGTGAAGGTAACGACGCTTCGTCGTTTTCATCAGTGTCTTTGCGTCTGGACTCCATTTCCATTTAACATCAGGTGGAGTGAAGTAACTCGCCGAGCAAGATGCTCACATGTAGTTAAAGAAAATTGTATCATAATTATGCATTAATCGGATAACAGACTACTTTACATACATGTCTGCTCAGTGTCCTTGGATCGACAATCTTAACATAATAAGCTATTAATGATATAATTTATCAATGTCCAAGTTGGACGTTGATGTATCATACAGGTAGAAAGTTTGTGGATGTATTGTTACATTTGGGGAATGGTCGGTACCTAAATAAAAATATCTATCTATACTATTAATAAAGAGGTAAAGTTTGTGACTTTGTTTGTTTGTTTGCGGAGGGTAATCTCTGGAACTACTGATCCAATTCCAAAAATTCTTTCACTGATAGAATGCTACATGTCTTGCAGGTAATATAGGCTACATTTTATTTCTATAAATAATTGATATAAATTCGAAATCGCAAAATTTGTCAATCAAATCCGAAGAAAAAGTGCCGCTTGACTGCTTTATCGGCGTACGCTGACCAAACGGTTGAGCATACATGAAAATAAAGTAACACAAAAATATTAGTTATCCAATGATGAAAAAAAAAGTCAGCGACACAATATACCTAGCTTCTATAGTAAAGCCACAATAACGTTATTTATCACACTAATATTGTAAAGAAGTAAAAATTATAAATTTGGAATTGGGAGGTAATCATCAAAAGTACTGACTCGATTCTAAAAATTATTTCACCAATATTTCAAATTTCAAGATTCACAGAAATATATTTTAATTTGATAGTTAACACTTCAAAATCTTAAAATTTCTAAAAGAAGTCAGAAAAAAGAAGCGCAGCTTGGCTGCTTTATCAGCGTGCGCTGACCAAACGGTTAAATATATATGACAGTGATGTACTAAAAAAATATTTATTATTAGATCTAAAAAAAGTCAGCGGCACTATATACTTACCTTTTATATTTAAGCCACAATAACGTTTTTCATGTTAAAAATTAATTTGATTTATCAAGGTGATTTTTAAGTGTTCTTATTAGCCACAATATATTAATCTTTACAAAAATAAATAGTTTCATCACCCGAGGACTTTCATGGTGATAAAATTGCTTTTTACAGCGTCTAATTAGGTCGCTTAGTTTTGGAAATATAGCGAAATTAAAAATAGGTCACAGAGAAATACGTGGAAATTTTATTATTTCCCTCTTTGACCGTCTACTTAAAGATAAAATAAGATTCTTTTTTGCTATTACATTGATGTTTTGAAGACATATTTAGATAAGATTGTTGTAACTAGCCTTACCAACTTAAAAGAAGCCTTACCTAAAATCGAAACCGAGACCTCTATGTCTGGTTATCTAACCAGTAGACCACGCCAACGCCTCTGCGTTTGCTGTTTTAACCTGGAGAAAGCAAAATCCATTCTCCAGCAATACTGTCAATGAAACTGAAATCAAACGGGACAATAGATTGACTCTCAAAGTAAATAGTAGATATGGAACATCTTATAGACGCCGACGACGTATTCCATTACCCATATCATCGATGACCAAGTATCATCCAGATGTCTTTCTTGGGTTCAGTTCCCAGGTCGGCAATGTGTGTTGCTGATTTTCGGAAGCATAGTTCCGTTGGTGATCACTAACCCGCATTTTGAAAGCTTTGTGATTAAGCCAATACCTATCATTAGTAGCGATGCCTTGATTACAATGATGCAGGACTTTGCCAAGCAGGGGGATAGCATATAGTGCTATTATTAATATGTGTAGGTAATGGCATAAAACTATTAAAAAAAGATTTACGATACGGATGTGTTTTGAAGTACCTGCATAAGATCGCTTGGAGAAGGGCAAGCCCATTGTGCCACCATTATACCGGAAGATACTGCCACAGATACTGCTCAGATTTGCCTGCAAGAGTGCCACGACTTGGGAACATCAACGCCGCACCCTAAAGGCGGTGATTGGCTGCGATCTCTCGCTGACCCAGGGTGGTAAAGAAAGGCCATAACTGGTATCCTTTGGGTACCAGTTATGTACCCAAAGGATACCAGTTATACATGTACCCCCCCTCCCCCCCTTCCGAACCATCTTGGGAGAGTGAAAGTCCCACATAACCGCCATGTTTACGCAAACGCGGTATTATGGTAAACGTAGT
This sequence comes from Eudonia mercurella, assembly GCA_963082485.1. Classification (NCBI taxonomy): domain Eukaryota; kingdom Metazoa; phylum Arthropoda; class Insecta; order Lepidoptera; family Crambidae; genus Eudonia; species Eudonia mercurella. The sequence goes on along the minus strand of OY720036.1, from coordinate 14,663,125 downwards.
ATTTATTTTGGTACGAAATAATACGAAATCTACGTGGACGAAGTCGCGGGAAAACTGCTAGTATATTAATATACAGGTGTCTAAGTAAGGAAAACATTTATTAATGGCTTTACTTTTAACGTTTTGTTCTGATGATAAACAACTTTTCTCAAGAAACAGAGGTCCTCATAAATGCAAAAATATCACGTGCAGAGGTGTTGCGTAAACGCAACACGGGTGATATTGAAATCACACAATTAACATGAATTTTACTAAGAAATATGACAATTATTTGCCTTATTTACAATTTGACTCGAGGAATATTCGACGTCAAAAATTAGATACCAATGATTTTTAATTACGTACAGTAAGAAGGAGCAATCGTAATTGATAACATAGCGTGTTAATCAGTTCAAAAATTGAGACACTGAAGTGTAATTTTGAAAGAGTGACAACAATTTTATTACTAGAGTGGGTGTTACAAGTGGGATTGATTGATAAATTTACAAGTACTTCCTCTCACTTGTTTTCAATGTTACCAGTGTTTATTTATAAGATCATAGTTATTTCTTTATAAAAATTCACTTTCAACGTTTTCTTTTGATAATAAAAAAGTTTTCAAAAGAAACAGGTCCCTACATGACATTAAATAACACGTTCAGAGATGAAGTTATTGAATGGGTGACAGTAATTATGATACTATAAATGGGAGGGTATATTGAGTGGAAGTTACGAGTGGGATTGATTGATAAATTTACAAGTGCTTCTTCCCACTTGTTTTCAAAGTTACCGGTGTTTATTTATAAGACCATAGTTATCTCTATTGATAGATAATTTCATGTCACACTAAACTACTAAAAAATAGAAAAATGTGTGTGTGCCCTTCAGAGGTGTAGTTTTTGAAAGGGTGATAGTAATTCTGATACTATACTATATGTGAGGGTTTATTAAGTGGGAGTTACGAACGGAACTGATTATTAAATAAGGAGTACTCCCGCCCACTTGTTTTCAAAGTTACCGGTGTTTATTTTAACACTGTAAATTCTCGAACGCTATTTATAAAATACGAAGTAGCATTATAATAATTTCGTATCTTGTAAAAGTTAAGGATAAACTTGCAATTTCTTAAAGGTGATAATTATTTCACTTATTCCAACTTGTCTGCTTAATTCATTTTTGAAATAAACAACTAAGTAACTCAATTCTGGAACTTTCGAATTACCCTTTATAGGCATTTACAAACCAGATACTCATCTTTGAATTGCTAAAGTTTTATCGGCGAATTCGATCGGACGGATAACTGAGAACTTACTGATACCTTTGTTTTTAATGATTCATTATGCTAACTGGTTATTCTTTAACTGACATACCTACAACGTTTACCCACGCCACGTTACTAATAAACAGAGTATATTAATAACGGGGGGTATAATCTCCAAATAATTTTGTGTGTTGTCTCTTTTATTCTAATTTAAAATTAAGTTTACATCATTTTCATCATCCGCTCATTTTATGTCCCCACTGCCGATGCCGGAGCATGAGCCTTCCCTATGGATGGATAGTGAGAACGGGCCAGTGCAGATTGGTGGTAGTTAAGTACCGACTGTAATGCAGCCGGAACAGCATTACGTGCCTTCCATAACACGAAGGAGCTGGAGATGATAAGTTTTTGGTCACTAATTCGATGACCGGCCTTTGCTAAATTTGCATTCGCTGACGCTTATACTCTGCTCATTAGTAAGACATAATAAAGTAAAATGTTACCTAACCTAATCTACCAATAGTTGTCAGATGATATTCCCACAATTTACAAAGTAAGGGTCCAAAATAAATCGACGTACCTACCTACTCATAGTTTTGTCTTAAAAAAACGTATGCCAATAGATTTTAGTACTCACATTTCATATTATCTCCAGCATATAACAAAATAACATCCGCAGGTAGAAACGCCCGTTCTTCATACGACTTCTAAAATTGCTTTTGATATGACACGTCTGTATTTTGTTTACAATAAAGAATATTCTATTATGTTCTGTTCTGAGAACTGAAACTGATAACATAGGAAGTACTGTTTGTTACATTCAGCTATTAGTGATATAAAAGGGAAGCAAAAGCATGTATTAAAATTTAAATGTTTCATTGAATTAAGCATCATTTTCAATTAAATATGATTGTCCGTTGTTTGCAGTTAAAAGTCACATAACGATGGTAACATTTAGATTTAATCTACACTAGTATTATAAAGAGGTGACAATGGTTTGTTTCTATTTTTTAAATTCTTTTTTAATTTTTGATTTTTTTAAATTCTTACACAAATGGAAAGCTGCACAGTCCCTTAAAGGATACATTTTATTATGTATATCGAGAAACTACTCATTGTTTCGGGGAATACATCATAGACTGAGTGGCTAAAACCACCATTTGTAAGCTAGCTAATTATATATAAGTTTAAGTTTATTAGAGTTTTCTAAAAAATCACACCAAAGAAGGTTGGTTGTTTATGCAGGTGAAACAGTTTTTGAACGAAATCCACTTAGGTAATAGCAAAACCTTAACCCTCCACGCCGAGGGAGCACCCAAATTGAAACGTTTGCAAAATTATCCGCAAGGTACGTGCGGTACCTAGCGGCGAGCTTATTTTTAAATATTTATTCTCGCTGACCCATGTTAAGCCAATTTTGGCCAGTTTAATTTTGTTCCGGCGCCGGGCGATCGGTAATCCTTTCACTTTTTTTTTCAATTAATTCGCGTATATACCCTTTTGGGTGGTTTACGACGACGTGGTTAAAAGTTGTTTGCTAAGAGCATATGCACCTTTTTTTGGAAACATTAAAACATTCAATTGATATCAGGCTATTTTCTTTACGTTAATTTAAAATCTACTGTTGGTCAGGGCGCTTACCGTGATTTCTTAGTCCAAGATCCCTTTTGATTATAATCCGTATGATTCCTTAGTTCTTAGAAACTTAGTCTGAGTGGTAGAGCCACGCTGCGTTGCAGTACGAAATGGGCCGGCTCGCCCGGCGTGATATCACCCTCTCACAGAATATCGGCGTGAAACAATGGCACTCGTTGCTGTTGTGTTTCGTCCGGTGAGTGAAAGTACCGGAGGCCCATCCCTCACCCCTCCCCTTTCCCAGTTCCTACTCCCTCCTCAAGGTCCAACTCCTCCCTCAAGGCCATTACTTTGGTTTTGCGGGTGTCCACGGGCGCCGGTGATTACTTTCCATCAGGTGACTCGCCTGCTCGTTTGCCTCCCTTTAAGTCCTCGCGCGCCATATGTACGCACGGTCGTACACAAGGTGGCCCGCTAATTATACCTACAGCGCGGGACGGGTTAACATATAAAAAAAACTTACATTTGGCTAAATTTGTCATATACCTATTTCATCGTTAATGACCATTGACTCATCTTGTAGCCTGAAAATTATTATGTAAAAAGGTCCAATATTATTAAAATTATTGTCATCTGACATCATTAATTCTGATACTTAAATTAGGGTCATTTATTATATCTCTAGAATAATTTAACTATTATATCTGAAGATTAAATTAAAACTATTCGCAATGGTAATCAGAATAGTAAAATTTGTAAACTTCTTACAATTCTGACACTAACAATGACACTAATAATAGTACCTATATCAGCTACAAGCATACCTACATACAATTATGTGCGCCACTATAAGGTATCCGCTCATGATGTCAGGCCTCCTGAATTGTAGGATAACCTAGAATAACCTGACGCTAGTCTTCCGCTGACTTACGCTTGGTCTTATGAATTCCTCTTTCTCTTAAATAGGTAAGCAAATAATCTATAAAAAAATGGTTATTTAGAAAATGGTTATTTAAAGTAGATAGAAGTATTCTTAAAATTACGTAACGTTATTTTTCGTTACGTTTTTACAAAAGAATACACTTTTGTGTACCTATTGTTATATTATTAAATAACGTAAAGTAACGTGACGTAATTTTAAGAATACACTTCTATCTATTACTACACTTTTGCAATTATTTTTTTACAAAATAATACCTACACAAAAGTGTATTCTTTTGTAAAAACGTTGGAAGCATTGAAAAACTGATATTTAAAATACAAAACCCTTTTAGTGCATTGATCACAGTGGGCTAAATAAACAAAACGAAACGCAAAAAAAAACAACAAGCCTTTGATCATTGTGGAAGCAAAGCGTGAAATTTGTTGTATCCAGTGCCATTAATCTTGTACACAATTGTGTCTAATTCCCTTATTTCCTTCCGTGTAATAAATCAACTAAGTATATACATTAAGCCTGGACCCCCCTCCCCCCTGAACGGTCGTGAAAGGGCTTGCTGAGACAATTGCTTAAAATTAGAAATTTCCTGAACATACCAAAATCCAGTATTATTGTTAGTGAAATATGAGAACCAATAATTAACACAGATACAATCAAAGCGTTCGGGCGTAAATTTCACCTGAAAGTACGTAATAAACTAACCTGGCTAAATTCAGTTTGTTAGTTAAATGCTTTTAAGCTCACAGTTAGGTGTTAGGATCTACCGCCGCCGAGTCAAATTGAGAGTGTTGCTAACTATGATAAATAATAAGCTGCTTTCGCAATGCAGTCCGAAGGGTGACCATAAAAAGTGGTCTTCTCTATAATTTATAGATCTCTAAAATTGCCATGCCCTTCCAGAGCGATGCATGTTTGCTAATGTAGTTTAGCAATGTCTTTGATCTTTTTACTTAAACATGTGGCATACAAATAAGACAAAATATCATAAAATATATATTGAAATGACATAACTTTTACGGATCGACTCGCGTTTATTTAACACTAGCTTACCCGGCGGACTTCGTACCGCATTTCTTTCTTTTTATATAGCCTATGTTACTCAGCGCTAATGTAGCATTCTAATGGTGAAATAATTTTTTAAATCGGTTCAGTAGTTTTTGAGTTTATGCGTTGCAAACATACATACATACATACATACAAAAATACAAAGCTTTTCTATTTATAATATTAGTATAGATATTGATTTAATTTAATTTCATCCTGGCAAAAAAACAAATAGCATAATATATTCAATAGTAATGCTAATGCTCGTGACTGTACCTTCTGAAGCAAGAAGGAGCGTAGGTCAACCGCCGACGACCAGGCACAATAAAAATGGTTTAATAATAACACAAACATGCTAGACACTGTGCTAACAAGCTCCATTCTAACATCTACAAAGGTAAGTTTTTGTTTTCATTTATGGCAACAGTGTTTGACAAAAAGCAATATAGAAAATGGACAGTTAGAAAGGTTTTTTTTTAATATTTACGGGTAAGCACAGTGCCTTGATCTCACCTGATGTTAAGTGATGATAAGGCCAATTAGTGGTAGCGCTCTTCACCCGGGATCCTCAACTAGTGAGGCACTGGCTATCTTATCTCTAGCTGCTGGAACACAACAATGCTACAAATATTGATGTTATGGCGACATATTTAGATAAGATGGTGGTAGCTAGCCAGGTGGATAAACAAGTCCTACCACCAACCAAACCGAGTACACAAACATGTACCCCCCGCGGAATCGAACCCGGGACCTCTGGGTCTAAACCGGTGCTCTTAACCACTAGACCACACAGGCGGTTAAATTAGGTGGTCTATATTAAATTGTTGCTAATGTCAAATATCAGTTCGTACGATGCACGTACATGTCCAACCAACCGCACATGACGTCATGCATATAGTTAGCAATAACTGTGACCCAGATCACGATCGCCAGCCGACCTTCGACGAATGCACTTTATCTGGACAATCATATGTAATTTTAGTGTTTAATTAGAAGTCGATTTGACAACTCATTTTTGTCTTTTTTAATTGCACTCACATTTTTGCATCTCGTTTGCAACCTGCATTACAATACATAGGTACACAGTCGATGACCCCTATTTTTATTATTTAAGGGGGTGCAGCGCGGACGCAAAACTGCGAGTTTCAAGTTTCATTATGATAGCGAGCGAGCGGCGCGTGGCAGTGGTGTGACAACGGCACACGAGTACGAATACGCACGCACACTAATATGTGTACAGAATAGGCTGGTGATTTAATTAGAGCAATGTTTACTTTCGTAAAATCATAGGCGTTTGAGTAAAAAATAATAAAAGTCTTAATATTTTTATATTCATATTTTTTTTATTGAAAACTAAGACAACAGTGACCTGCGGAATATCAATACAAACATTTTGATGTCGGATCATTGTTTCATTTGTGCTATATTTACAAAGTTTCTGAAGAAATAAGTTTTTAGATATCATTATTTTACGTATTGTTTATGCAGTTTCTGGATATTTGTTTCAAATTCCAAGACAACCATGACTTTGTGAAAGGATCAAACTAACCTACACTAATCCTTTTAATGTATATGACCTATTCAGCTCCTAGCACCAGTGACTTAAAAACACGTAAATTTTCGAAATTCCTAAATTTAAGTGCTAATTGCTGCACTGAAACTGAATTAAATATTTATAAAATACAGTGAAAAAAATAAATGCCTACTAGACCCAGCCAGGAATCTAACCTGGGTCTTCCGCAATCCGGGTGGCTGCAATGACCATTATGCTATTTTATTTATTTATTTATTAGGTTACATAACAAATAAAGTTATAAATAGGTACATAATAGGTTTAACAAAATTTTATACTAGACTAATGTCATGAATGTGTTAACACAAATAGTTTATGTGTGCCATGTGTAAAATTAGATTTAGCTTTACAATTAAAAAAGAAAATAGATTTAGAGAAGTAATATTTCCAAATACTACACTTGGTCGTTAGCCATTTGGGTCAATTGGGTCTTACTATCCCGGTACCCCACTGTATTTTAGAAATATTTAAAGGAACATAAGTGTTGGTTTCCCCGTGTGGTGCCGGGGGTAAAGAATTGCACCACCCCATCTCTTCCCGTGGGTGTCGTAAAAGACGACTATTAGACCATTCCAGAGGATGGGCAGCAGCGTCTCTCTGTGATTATTCTCACCTTACTGCGATCGCCAACCCGCCTGCCAAGCGTGGCGATTATGGCAAATTCCCCTCAAAATTGTTTATCCTTGGGGGAGGCCTTTGTCCAGCAGTGGACGTCTTTTTGGTTGAGATGATGATGATGATAAAGTGTTGGTTACTGGTTCTGGTGCCTCTACCCTACCTAGGCCACGTGTAACCGTTTTATAACATACTAGCACTTTACCCGCGACTTCGTCCGCGTTGATTTGGGATTTTAAAAATAATACTTTTATAAAATAAAACATTACCCGCAAGGAATGTAGCAATCTATCAGTGAAAGATTTTCTGTAATCGGACCAGTAGCTCCATAGATTACCCTTCGCATACGAACAAACAAGCAAAGTCACAAACTCTACCTCTTTATTAATAGTATAGATTTATGTTTCGTCTTTACGAATTTAAAGACTGACAGGATTGCCTCGTAGCACGATAGGGTTATTAAAAAACTTTTTTGTTCAAGTCGAAACGATGACACTCAACAGGAAATTGGTGACACAAATCCGCGGTAGGTACGCAATAAATTACACTTTCAATGCGAAACTATGACATAAAAGTTATTTGTTTGTGACAACCATCAGTTTTACGGAGTTTCAAAATGAAAACAAATGTGATTACTAATTACTAAATAGAACTAATTACAGGACTTGTTTTCGCATTGTAATCTAATAAAGCAAAAGTGTATAAAAATTTTCCTTATTGTCAGCATTTCCCAGTCCTTATAAAGCGCAGTTGTAGGGAATAGCGATATGAAAGCCCAGCTCCCACCTTTAGTACAGCTCTCTGCGCTCTCTCAAGGAGGAGGAGATGGGTTTTAGGTGCACCACCCCAAGACGTGATGCAGTACTGGATCAAGGATTGGCAGAGCGCACAGTAGACCATTTTGATTATCTTGCGGTCAGCTACGTGTCTTAAGGTTTTAAATATATAGATTAACTTTCGCAGCCGAGTCACAAGGACATTGATATGCTGTTTAAATGAGAGTGTTTGGTCTATGGAAATGCCAAGGTATTTTATAGTATCAGTTCTTTAGAGGGAAGGACAGTTACAATAAACGGTACCCGAACGACATGAGTGGGCCGTGATTGAAAGGGAAGATGGGGGAGCTGAATGGATCTATGCGCGAGTGCTATGTATTTAGTCTTCGATATGTTTATGGTCAATACATTATCATGTAGCCAAGCAGTACTTTCCTAAAGCCGGTCTGGGCATTGTTGAACACTTCTTTCCAGCTATCGCCACTGAAAAAAAGAGATGTGCCGTCAGCGAATGCAAGCAATTTGCCGTTGTGGAGTTGCATATTACAGAGGCCATTCACGTAAGCCAGGAAAAGATTGGGACCATTTATTTATACTACCCTGCGGTAAACTAAAGTCCACCGTTTGCTCTTAACTAATCCAATGATCAATTTTGACGCGGTGTTATACAATAAGTATAGAAAGCTTATTTATTTCTTACAGTTCAAATTAACATTTCACTCGCAATCGACTAATAAATGTGGTAATTTTGAAAATCTAAATTCAATTACATTATAGGACTGTTCCTAGGAGACGTCTGCTCTTGACGACTTGCGACGCCAAAGTGACTTGTCGATTCACGCCTTGATCTCCTAGACACAGACTGCCAAATGGCGTCATCTTGATATCCGTCGCTTGTGTGTCAATATGGCAACTGTAATCATGACCCACTGACATGTACTCGTATAAGGAAAATCAAACTCAATGTTTTTATTTTCGTTCATGCTCGTGTATCGTAAAATAGTGTTTTTTGGTTATTTTAGTTATAACTGTTGGAACACGACAATGCTACAAATATCAACTAAACCGATTAAAAAATGAGTTCCCACTGTTGATCAAACCCGGTCCCTCGGAGGTTGAGATCTAACCATTATTCCATAAAAGCGTTTAAAATTTTATTTTCATTTTCTTTACTGTTAATATAGCGTTTGTTGATGCGAAATTAATAACAATGAAAAATAATGATGAAAATATTACCAAGAAGATCTTTATATATTATATAATATTCATAAGTACGCTGCTGAAAGGTACTATATATGAAATTCCCAGAAATAGGAAATATACTGACGTATATTTTATAACATCTGTCATATCGTGTGTGACATCGTTGTACGATAGTACATCTATATATTAATATGTGAAGCAAAAACTTTGTACCCGTTTTTACGAAAATTGCGCGGACGGAGGAGTATGAAATTTCGCACACTTATAGTTTATATAGAGAAGGTTATCCGAATGTTAATATTTTTCTTAAATTATGCATAAAAAATACATTAAATCAACAAAAACAACATTACACACACTACCATGTGTTTGACACACACGTATTGTTTGTCTTTAATCTGTCATCTACATTCTACCGTGAATACAGACAATAGAATTTTAATTGTTTATGGCACTGATCAGTGCTTGCGGCAGATGACAGGTTAATGCGGCCGACATCTGTCATTCTGTCAATCCAAACTCACATTCTTTCTTTTTTAATTTTTCATCGCTCAGGAATCTTAGGATACAACCCGTGCAGCCTTAATAAAATTACGGTCGAATTTCGACCACTGGGCGACAGTATATATAACTATACACGTCCTGAACAACACGTTTCCGTATTGCTGAAAGTGACGACTCACCGATTTCTGTTGTGAATAATGTATGTTGTTGTCAAAAGTTCACGTGAACGCTTTAATAATTAAAATGTTTCGGCTATACTAACATTGTTTTTTTTCCTTGTTGTTTATTCAAGTCAAAGTTGTCAAGTACTTCCTAAACTATCTAGGAAGCGAAATTTTTACAACTCTCTTCTTTTCTATGGAGCTCAACAACAAATAATAGCAAATGAAAGGCACTTCTTTTAACATTATTGTTAAAAAATACTGATTGGGAGGACCGTATACACGCTCGATCTGTGTTTGTTTAGCAACTTTCGCAAAGGCTAGTAATCGAATGGGTGACCAAAAATGTATCATCTGGAGTTCCTCCATGCTTTAAAGGGCACGTAAAGCTGTTGGTTCGACCTACATTAGCATTTGTTAACAACCACAATACATCCGACAGAGAACCAAAGTCATCGACATAGCTCTAAGAATTAGCAAGTTGAAGTGGCAGTGGGCCGGCCATATCTGGCGAAGAACCAACAACCGCTGGGGTAAACGTGTTCTTGAGTGGAGACCACGACTCGGTAAACGTAGTGTAGGACGACCTGCGGCCGGGTGGGATGATGACCTGCGAAAGACTGCAGGCAGATGCTGGATGCGTCAAGCTGAGGACAGGGCGCTATGGCGCTCATTGGGGGAGGCCTATGTCCAGCAGTGGACTAAGATAGGCCGATGATGATGATGAACAACCACCAATCCGCACTAGGTCCGTGTGGTGGTTTTGTCGTGGCCCGTTATGCGTATGGTGTTTCCATCCATAGGGAAGGCTTGTGTCCAGTAGTGAGGACTTAAAATGAGCTGTCGATGATGACCAGTGATCGGAGTAGGTAGAGCAATGTTTTGTATTTGATGCGATTCGTTGTAATTAATATGGACATTCCCGAAATGCCGGGATTAGAAATATTGTCGATAAACAATTTGAATGCTGTAGAAAGAGACAAAAACAGGTGCGTTCTTTTAGCGGCGGTCCCGCTATTGTATTCTTTTGTTTCCAAAAGTCGTGTTGCGCGGCAAAATCGTGCGGCAGTATCGCGCGTTTGCGCAAAGGAAATTGGCAACGCGTCGCTAATGTAAGTTTGACAACGTCGTGCGCCCACTGCCAGTACGTTTCTAAGCCTTCTTTTATCATGTTTATAAAAAAAGGTTTCAGTTAGAATCTCGCGGAATGTCCATTGAACCATAATAGCTCTACCTACCGATCACTGATGATAACTGATTCGCGTTAACCTGCAAAATTGTCTGCGGTACCTACTTTAAGAGTCGCTGCTTTAATAAGCAGCCATTCTTGAAGTCATCTTCAAAACGTGCTGCAATCTTTTACGCACCAACGTACTACCTACTATTCCATCTAAGTACCTACCCGTGAATGATTCAGTTAAAACCCTATGTTTAAGGATATCCAGTAAGTTTGTCGCAGAGTATTTGGGAAAAGATTTTGTGAACATCTTTTGTTATAAAATATTTTGTGTATTATACGTTGTACGGATCTAGTTTTATATATTTATACACGAGTGATATATCATTTTAGCCAGTTATTTTGATCTCTTTGCAGAGCCCCTTTTTAGAATATACCCGTGGTAGTTAGGGTAAGGCATCTTATTTATTAGGGATAGAATACAGCTCATAAAGAGTGTTCAATTGCCTATCAATGTAATCCAGTTGGATTACATACGTCAAGGCAGTTTACGATTTGAAGGCCAATTATGTCTATATCCAGTATCCACATTACTATAGGTACTGTAACACCCCGCTGGGTCGTTACTTAAGGTACCGGGGTTTTATTGAATAATAATGCTTTATAGCTTTAAATATTTATAAGCAAGCAAACACTGACATCTTATTTACAACATTAATTAAATACCTTTAATATACATTACAAGAATATATATTATTTTCTGAATATGGTAGTGACAGAATTAAAAATAAAAGGTGTATAGGTATTAAGGGGGTGCAGCGCGGACGCAAAACTGCGAGTTTCAAGTTTCTTTATGATAGCGAGCGAGCGGCGCGTGGCAGTGTGATGTGACAAGGGCGCACGACTACGAATACGCACGCATACTAATATCTGTACAGAGTAGGCTGCTGATTTAATTAGAGCAATGTTTGCTTTCGTAAAATCATAGGCGTTTGGGTAAAAAAAAAGAAAAGGCTTAATATTTTCATATTCATATTTTTTAATTAAAAAATAAGACAACAGTGGCCTGCGAAATATCAATACAAACATTTTGATGTCGCATCATTGTTTCATTTGTGCTATATTTACAAAGTTTCTGAAGAAATAAGTTTTTAGATATCATTACTTTACGTATAGTTTATGGAGTTTCTGGGTACTTATTTGTTTCAAATTCCAAGACAACCATGGCCTTGTGAAAGGATCAAGCTAACCTACACTAGTCCTTTTAATGTATATGACCTATTCAGCGCCTAGCACCAGTGACTTAAAACACGTAAATTTTCGAAATTCCGCGCGGCACCCGGTTTAAAAACCCATTTCATCTTATCTTATTTATTTTATGTATTTTATTTTATTTTCTTGTGAATCAACAGTTCACAAAACATGCTGGGGCTTCCCTTTCTCAGTAGCCCTTTGCTCCATCGGGATCTTTTGTGTCACTCATTACGTACATTATATGCATACAAATCTTTCTAAACGAATAAAGACTTCTCTAATTTGAATCTTTTTACCCGGGAACAACGATGAATATCGGTTGAACAATGCCGTGGCATTTGTAAGTAGGTGCCGCTACAGCGCGTCGCCAGTCGCCACATTTGATAAATACCAATTTATGACAGCAAAGAGTTTTTTAAGCACGCAATTATGACGGAAAGACTTGACGTAAGCGTTCGATGCTAGGGTTGGTTAGCTAAGGCAGAGTTATAGAGACCTTCTTTTATAATCGCAAAGGTTGGTAGCAGGGATGTGCAGATAAGAAAGTGAAGTTACCTATTTAGTTGATTAGTTTAGTTTTGATATTAGTTTTGTTGTTCTCTCGCTTCAGTAGACAGGAAACTGCAGTCCCAAGAAAACCTTGTAATAGGCCTGTATAGTCAAGCCATTTGAAAAACTCTACCATGAGGCTAAACTAACACCTAATAGCGCGATAATAAAAAAAAATCTAATTAATTGTTTGTATAACATAACCGCAGAAAGTTTTCTGTACTGATCAGATAAGATTTCAGTATGGAGAGGGCACTTAATTATGACGATTCTATAATATCTACCAAGCTAAATATTTTTTTTTGTAATCAATACAAAATGGTTACAAAATCATTGTGTATATATTTTTTTTTTTTAATTTCAAGAGACTCCAGTAAGATAAAATAATGTCACCCCTACTCCCGGTGTAAAAATAAATCATTCCTTCTACTACTATATTTCATAGCCACTTTAACAGCTACAATTCCTATTCCGCTTGAGAAATATAACAAGAATACGGCATCGCATATACCACATAGATAACTCTCGAACATCCGCAGCAGCAGTGCAACATTTAGGAATACAACGGTTTAAAGTTGCATAAAGTAGGCGTAAGCTCTTGAGTTATGGAAACCAGAAACAGGGGGGAGATAGCGTGAACACAGAGACCAGCATCTGATTCGCTTTGTGCCATTTACTATGGATATGTCCAATAATTAGGATGTTTATCTTTATGTAAACACGTAAGAATGATTTCAGCAAGTTTGGGTGTACGGCTAAATTATAAGTTAATAGGCAAAGTATAGGCATAGGCAATAAATAGCAAACAATACTTTAGGAAGTTTTTAATAAATACTAAAAATGCATCATCATCATCATCATCATCATCTCAGCTAAAAGACGTCCACTGCTGGACAAAGGCCTCCCCCAAGGATCTTCACAACGACCGGTTATGTGCTGCTCGCATCCAGCGGCTTCCCTCGACCTTCACCAGATCGTTGGTCCACCTTGTTGGAGGCCTGCCCACACTGCGCTTTCCGGTACGCGGTCGCCACTCGAGGACTGTTCCGCCCCAGCGGCCATCAGTCCTGCGAGCAATGTGCCCTGCCCACTGCCACTTGAGCTTAGCAACTCTTCAGGCTATGTCGGTTACCTTTGTTCTTCTGCGTATCTCCTCATTTCTGATTCGATCTCGCAGAGAAACCCCGAGCATAGCCTTCTCCATTGCTCTTTGAGTGACCTTGAGCCTTCTGATAAGGCCCATAGTGAGCGACCACAAAAATGCATCAAGACCTCTCAAATCAAATCAAAATCAAATGGTTTAAGCAAAATTTCAAGTTGAGGAACATTATAATATAATAGTGGACCCGGCGGACTTCGTACCGCTTTGACAGTTTCCATTAATTCCCGTGGGAATATCGGGATAAAAACTATCCTATGTTAAATCCAGGTTATACTGATGTGTGAGGTCTAGCGTTATCATGATGAAAAACCACACCCCTTCCGATCATTAATTCCGGCCGCTTTCTCTCAACTTCTTGCTTTAATCTCATCAGTTGTTCGCAGTAGAGTTCAGAATCGATGGTCCTGCCTGGTGGTAACAGCTCATAGTGAATAATGCCCTTCCAATCTCACTACACACACAGCATCACCTTGTTGCTAGTTAACCCGTGTCTCGCCACAGTCTGTGAAGCCTGACCGGCCTTTGACCACGGCCTTTTTCGCACGTTCTTATCGTTCGTGATCCACTTTTCATCACCAGTTATCAGCTTCTTCAAAAATGGTTCGGTTTCATTACGTCGTAATAAAGAATCACACATGAGTACACGGTTCATTAGGTTTCTTTCAGTGAGGTCAAGAGGTACCCAACGTACTTCAGCTACGTTTTTAACTACTGATATGCAGATCTTGCTCCACTTTTTCAAAAATGGCATCCATTTTATCCGTAATAGGGCGACCAGAGCGATGTGCATCTTTGACATCAAAATTTCCGGATTGAAAACGCTTAAGCCAAATTTGTGCTACTCTCACAGAAACTGCACTAGGTCCATAAACATCGCAAATTTTTTTCGCGCGCTGCGTTGCATTTTTCCCTTTTTTGTAGTGTTTTAAAATGTATCGAATTTCTTCATTAGTTTCACTCATCTTGACAGTAAGAAAAACAAATGAAAATCACACATTTTCCTAAATTGAATTTGGAATTATCTTCTTTAAAATTTAAACTTTTAATGATACCAAAACCAGCCAGATACAAATAGTATAGCCAAAGAGATTTTATTACAAGTTCATACATACTCGTACTATATGCGAAAAGACTTTTTCCTCAACCTAATATAAGCGACAAAATCTGATGGTACTTTCGATCAATTAGTTATCGAAGGATGGTGGTGCAGATAAAACGGTGTGTGTTTATAAGAAAATTGACATACTTGTCAAAATATATTTCATTTTAGTTTTCATCAAACCCGACCTTAAGAAGACTTTGAGTATTTTATTTGCTTTATCTAACAGTTTCCAAATTAGCCATCCATGTATACTTAAAAAATTCACCTTATAAAAATATATAAACTTTCGCAGCTTAAGGAACTCCATAAAATATGATAAACTAGCTTACCCGGCGGACTTCGTATCGCTTTGTCAGTTTCCATCATTGAGTTAAATATACAGGGTGTTTGGTAGAGGTTTGGACATACGTAAATGTCGAATAGCAGGAGTATTCTGCTACCCAGCCAGCCCCAGTAACATCGTATTGGTCTTACAGTTCAAGAGGCTTTTTGTTTTTTTTTAATTTTGGTAAAAAAAAATCCGAATTAATTACATAAACTCGTGTAAATGTACTAAAAATGCTAAAACTGCTAGGTTTTTTTGGTATTTTATCTGTTAGTGTTCACGTATTCTTTTAATAATGTCATTCATTAAGCACAAACAATTACAAGAAAAAAATATAGGCCTCCAGAGTTACTAGGTGAGGTATAATTTTTTTAAAGTACAACATTCCGTTGATTGAAAAAAAAACTAATGGTAATTGAATTATTACAATTTCATTAAAACATCTCTGCTTTATACCCTTTCCACCGGTGGAAGAGAAGAGTGGTGAAGAGATGTTTTACTCAAGCGTTTACCTCAAGTGTATTATTGCTATTGTGTTTAGAACCGAAGTTATTCGCGAATTTCGCCAAGCGGGTTCACTGTTAAAAAACTACTTTATCACAAAAACCACATTAGTTTACGGAAATAAACTGGTTTGGATAATAAAATGCAGGAAGAAATGTTGTTTCTCTCTCTCAGCCATAAGATGTGTATAGTTCCCTCTCTTTCATTTTCGTGACAGCGCCTTTTATTTGGTTTCACCTGTCCCGATGTTTGTTTGTTTAGCAATATTAAAAAGCAATATTAAAAATCTTTTGTTTTAAATAAATAGATTGAATTGGCAATCGCACTAAACAATCTAATTATATATAATTTATGTATTACTTGTGAGATACATTGTGTTTTCATGCGATGGCCAAGTCGATCTATTTATTTAAAACATAAAAGATTTTTAATATTGAGAACTTGGTATTACATGGATCTCACTTATTTTTACGGTACAAGAACTGAGTTGCGAGACTTGGTTTTATTACAAGTTTGTTTTTGATAGTATATAAACTTACGCAGCTTAAGGACCCTCCTTATAGTATGGTAAGCCTGTTTTCTTAAACGTAAAGAAAGATCTCGAAATTTCCGTATTTCCTTTTCTACAGAAGAGCACATGACTTGGGGGAGGGGGGATTTTCGCGGGGGACACGTTAAACTAAGCACGCGTTAGTTCCACTTCATTTCACCGAGTCTCGCAAACACACTCCTTATCTCCGTAAAAATATATAAGAAGCGAACGTCTCACTAATCGGTTTAGCTTTTCCTTATATATTGGTTTGGTCGTATTATGTTTTGTGTTTATATTATAATTATTCATTGGTAATACATATAAAAGAAACAAAACACCATCAATGGTTTATTTATTTATTTGTACCAACACTTTTGTTTGTTCTATTTTATATAATTTTATATAATTGTTTGTTTTCCAAATAAAAAAACTAAATAAAAACTTGTTTTATGCAATATATGAATTTAAAGACATACATTTTGGTGCAGCAGGCCATTTTAAATAAATAAATAAATCACAGTCAAACACTAAAAAAGTATAGGCCTATTACAAAACGTACATTTAAAACCCGAATAGGTACTAAGTATGTATTTACGTTAAAGTGGCAGCTTGGTTCTCTCAGGAATGTACATACTCATATTTCGCGTGCTGCTCACATACCCCGTACTTTTTCCTAATATGCTTATTTGAATTTCTCAACTGGCAATGCATGGATGGTTGTTACCAATTTATAGACATGGTACAAAATTTCCAATAATTTTTCTTTATTACTACACTCGTTTGATGGAGTATTATAAAATATTGTATTTGTATTCGACAAAATTATAAACTAGTATAAGCTAACATCGTAGTTAGTGTTCCAAGAAAATTTTACAAGCTCTATGTCGATAATTGTAATCTTTGTCTAACCATATATCGTCTGGTTACTGGTAAAACATGAAAAATACATATTTTATCAAAAATGGGTTGAATGCAATTATATGTAATTTTCGATACTCTATCTACTGGTAAAATGAAATAAACGCGTAAAGATACGTAAGATAAAAATATATTAAATGGCAAGAAATACCATTATAATCATTCTGTTGAACAGAAGTAAATCGACTTATCGCTGTATTCGAGCAATGCGTCTGCATTGTGTCTACAAGTGAGAGGTGTTAAGTCACTTTAAGTTTTTTCTTTGTAGGTTTAGTATTTACTTAACTATGAAGTTTATGGTAAGGTAAAATAATTGGGTATAATTTAAACGCTCACCAGAAATATTTTTTAGACCCTAAGCCTAAGTACCAAATATATTAAATGACTACAAATATTATTTTTGCTTCCCAAAATGGATAAATGCTCACCAAATTTTTACACTATTATCATTCAAATGATTGAGGATACTAGCTGCCCTACTCCTGTAGGTCACGTGATAGGTTAAAAATTTAAGACAATCGCGAAGCGCACCGTAGCGATTGCTTGAATTTTGAGGTTATTTTTGTTACTCATTTATTAACCTATATATATATAGCTTGTCTTTTTTATTCAAACTACTCAGACCTTGTGGCAAATATATACATATATACATATGTATATATGTAAAAGAAGAGAAATTAAACCTATATGTGTATAATACAGCTAAAACCAGATAAGTGTATGCCCTCCGTCAATAATATTAATTTATTGATAAATTCTCCGAAAGTGGTGTTGCATAAAATTTACATAGATAAAGTAAAATATTTAATCTATTTAATATAATATTATAATAATATAATTTCGCAACAATTCAATTTAACGATAGTCAAAGATCGACTTGAACTTTCAAACCTTATTATCTCAATTCAACGAAATGTAATCTTATTATACTTTACCAGTAAGCAGACGATACAAACATAATTAGGATATACTAATGATTAGCTTTATCGCGCTAAATATAGATAACATTTTACTTAATATTGCTCTGATTTTAAAATAATTATTGAATGGGTACAAATCAATCAATTAATTTATTAGAAGTATCAACGTTTTTAATAAAGTAATTAATCATCATCAGTCTATATTTCCCGTGCTGAACCGGGAAGTGAAAAGAACTTCCTGTGCATGTCGTAAGAGCCGACTAAGAGACAAGGGTTTGTTTTTTTTTTTTTTTATACTTGTCCCCCAACGTGGGTCAGTGTCGGAGATTTTTGGTACCTTACTCTATTCTATGCCGTTACTACTCGTATTTGGCTTCCTAAGCTAGAGTGGCCTTGAGCCTACATATCCTAAGGGACAAGGGTTTCAAGATACTCGCACATCAGTGACAGGCTAGCATCTGATAACTGATGTTATCTACACCTCTTTGGAACCCTACTTTGTTTATGCTAAATGTAGCGTCGAGTCACTGATAGCGAGGATACTCAAAAATAATGATTTCGAACTACCCCATTTTGTAAAAAAGACGTGACAGTTTTATTTGTTTGTTCGATGGCGCACTGGTTAACGCGCCCGGTCTGCGGGTGCTGAGGATAAGCAACTTTCGCAAGGGCCGGTCATCGGTTGAAAAAATTTATCATCTCGAGCTCCTCCGTACTTCGGAAGGCACGTAAAGCCGTTGGTCTTGCATTAGCAGTCGTTAACAACCACCAATCCGCACCGGATGATGATAATTTATTAACACGGTAATATCACCAATTACATTAATTAATCTAGTATGTATGTATGTATGTATGTATCAGTCTATAAATGTCTCACTGCTAGGCCCAGGCCTATCCACGTGAACATTATTTAGCACAGAGAGCTATAGCCGTAGTAAGGTTAAGCTTTGAAAGATCCGAAAATAACATTACTACCTAAATAATTGTTTACAGTGTTCATGGTTTTTGTTTTAGAGATAAAGATAAAGACAAGTTTATTTGTCACTTCAAAAATTAATAAAAACAAATACACATATTAACGTTGAAGAAACAAAGGAGAAAATTAGCCGGAGTATACACGCCAGAAGCCTCGACCCAAATTCCAACAACTGCTTTTAAATTTAAACCTTATCTCACTCCATATAAAATGCAATTTTCACAGTTTTCCAACAATGTAGACAGAGCAGTGGGAATTGTCATACGCCAACTTGTCATATCCACACAGCCAACATAGTTCCGAAACCCCCCCATACAGCTAATATAATACGCGCAAAATTAGTCCAACTCAAATATTTGTTTGAGTTGTTCAACAGTGTAGCTTTCGCTTATTTTAATTAAGTTCTCGACTGATTCCAGCTAAATGAAACCAGTAAACATAATAGTTTTCTGTGAGGCCTACGTACGGAATTTTGTGCTTACATTAAAAGTTTGAACCTACAAAACTCTTGGTAGGTACTAAACGTCTCTATAGAAGTTAAAATGTTGAAGGGAAAAACTAAAATAAATAGTTAGAAATGTTTTACATTACGCAGTTTAATTTTGAAAACTCTCAAAAACTTTTAATTATGTATAAAATTTCAACAATTTGTGGGTTTCGGCTTTCGGAGAAGGGTTTTAAAAAATGTTAAAGGTTGTTAATGTATAGTGATGAGTTTTGTTTTCTATAAGACTAGGATTTCATTTTTTTAACGACATGGAAAGAACTTTCCACTCAAAAATGAGCGCATGGGAAGATAGGGCGAAACCCATTACGTACGACCAACTGAATTAAAACAAATTCAAAATCATTTACAGCGTCAAAAATATTGGAAAATGCCCTATCATAGCAGGACACTTTTCTTTACAAATAAACACACATAATATAAAAGACAACCACAACATGTAAAAAACAAAAAAAAATGTAAAACAACAAATTTATTATATTTCCACTACAGTACTCTACTAAAAGTCAAAAATTGTTTAGGAAAAACAAAGTCAAACTTTAATGAATAACACTAAAAATAAGATAAGTATGCAACAGCAGACCAGCCTCCACAGGCACCTGAGATTGGTAGTTGTTAGCATTTCCACTTTACAATAGAACTTTAACTACGTGATGCTAAAAATGCCGCCTGCGTGAATGAGCAAACTCTCTCCACAAAAAAAAACTGGGACGACTGGTCTAATGTGACATACGAACCTAGAAAAAGCTTTTGATATAGAGTCCTTACCTATGAAATTTACGTTTTTTGCTTACTCATTAATAGGTATCATATTATTATCATATCATCATACCCGTACCACCGGTTTCTAAGTCACTATTCACTCGAAATTGCTCACGACACACTACACTCACAGTATCGGAACGCGAAACGGCTTTATTGTTGTTTTTGCGGTTTTTAACAAGACTAATCAGTGGTTTCTGTTTGAGTTTGTAACAAAATTAAAAAAAAAATTCAAAATTCAAAATCATTTATTAAGTTTTGGCTACAAATAGCTCTTATGAACGTCATTCTGCCATCGGTTCGTAAGTCTACTATGGGTGGGAGACCTTGTACTGAGAAGAACCGGCAAGAAACTCAGCAAGTGTCAAGCTCTTTTCTCCCTTACAGGGTCAAAAATATTGGAAAATGCCCTATCATAAAAGGACACTTTCCATCACAAACAAACACATAAAAAAAGAACAATCACAACACCTAAAAATAAAACAAAATAAAAAAAACGACGGGTTGCACTCTGGGAGTGCCGGCAGAAGTGAAAACTTGAATATTAACGTTGTGCATTTTTGATATTTTGGAATGGTTAGGGAATAATTTTGCACGAATTTCTTTAATTATCAGTATAAAAGTACTCTTATTTATGTGGTAGAATACAATATTTATTTATTGGGCTATCGTACACAAACATGACAATTTATATTACATTAAAAAGTTATATTAAGTTATATTAAAAATTTATATTACCACCGCCGCACCAGCTGTCTACTCTCCATCCGTCTTACGAATTTTCGATCAGGTCACGTGTCCTGACGGTCACGTGTCCTGACGCGAGTTTAACATTTTTTACCCATTCCAAAAAAAGTGCACAACGCCGCTAAAAAAGTTTTCATTTCAAAAAAATTCTAAGTTTGCAAAATTTACATCAGGTACACTACCAATTTAAATTTTCACAATGTCATACAGTACAAATAGAAGTCTAAATGGTACTACCTTCCTTTTGTATTGATTCTTCTGTAGAACATACCGCATATGAACTAATTCATCGTGCAAAGTTTCATCATCGCACAAGTCGTATGCACGGTTAGTTAAGGATGATACTACAGAGTCAAGATATCTTAGGTGGTGATGTGAAGTTGCGTTAAGATAGCGATGAGTGTGTGTAGCTTTCCTGTATACAGATTGGCCAAGAGAACCGTCATCCCGCACTCACACCACGACGTCGAGAAATGTCAAGCTCCTGTTTTCTTCCATCTCACAAGTGAAATTTATTTTCGGATGTATACCATTCAGACTTGCCAAATAAACCTCGACATCGCGCCGACCACCAGCAAGTATACAGAAAACGTCATCGACGTACCTTTTTTGACGTGGGTGCAGCAGCGATAGCGAGTTTTTATTTCGCAATTTTAGATATTTACACAAGTAAATGTTACAAAAAGGAACAGTGATCTTATCACACAAAAAAGGTTTTATTCAAGTATACTAAAAAAAACAACAATAAAGGGTCATATTGTGATTTCATGTCCGTACCGTTTAATGTCTTCACCGCAGAATATTATTATCTACGACTTGTTACACTGTTGGTAAAGCGTCTGAAGTAATGAAGCGTTGTGAAATATTTACACTTAATTAAGTCTTGAGCAAGAAGAAGACACTGAGACTTAAGTAAATGAACGTTCCTCTCATAAATCAGATTTGCATTGTCACAAGTTGAGGGATGCGACTGAGACGTTCAAGTCTTGGTTCTGGAGATTTACGTGGTTGTGATGGAAAGTTTCCTCATATGCAAGAAAATACATTCCAATTTTATAATGCCGTAAAAGAAAGAAGGAAATAAAAGAATATACACTGTCTTGCTGCTGGGCCAAGGCCTCCACATCATTCCAATCAAGACATCGCTTCGAGTCACCACGCTTTCCAAATGCGAGCTGGCGATTAAAAATTCAAGCTATATATTGAAAAATTTTAAACAAGCTTGCTCCTATTTTTTTGCGCCCTACGAAGGACAACCTACCAATAGCAACCCGGAGGTAAATACTACATGTATGACTAACTCAAGCGGTTGAGATAGACTATGTCAGACCCCTACTGACTAAAAACCCCTTGGTGTTGCCTATAGCCTTGTAAGGGCTACATACGCTGACGGAACGGTCGCCTCCCGGGATGGGAGGCGACGTTGGCGTTACTCAATCAGAGTGCACGCCGTGGTGAAGTCGGCGCGCCCCCTAGTGGGATGCGCTCAATCTGCAGTGAAGCTGCCTATGTCGGCTGACTTAACTAAGCGACGACGGTGTGTCCTGTGCCACAAGTAGGCAATCCAGGTCACGTGATTTGGGGGATCCGATTAAGCGTGTTTGGGCCTACGGAAATGGGGGATGGAGGGAAGCTCGGGACTATAGTCCACTGCCTTTTGAATCAGAGGATTTGAGTGATTCTCCGAAGCTTCGAAGAATCGCTCCACTACTGTACGGAGTAGATTCCCTTGCTGAGTTTCTTGTCGGGTCTGTTCAGCACACTTTTTCAGTGGTGCTTTACCTTAATCTAACGGACCAATGACGTAGTGACTTCCAAGGCTACACTTTAATCTTTGACTGGCTATCTGGTATTGTTTCTTATTCGTACGTATAATGGTAATGTTCACATTAAACATGCCTGCATGATCCACACACTTCACAAAGGTACCTACCTCCTCCATAATCTAGTCAAGAAAGTTCCTATTTAGCCCGGCCAGGCGTTTGTGTGCTGTTGTAAATTGACCTCTAAAAGTATTAAATTAGGGTATCTATATATTACTTTTAGGGGTGTTATGAACCCGGTCGAGCCAAGTGGGATAATAGTCTTGATAGGTTCGGAAAGTATATAGCAACAAATAGTAATCGCAGTAATAACTTGGTAATAGAACAAACGCCACAAGCGACTCGGAACAATAATTATTATCACAAAAGCCTTAATTGTACAATGAAATTTTGAATATTGCTATATTATTAACGACATCGATAATGACGTCGATTTATAAGATTTCCTTTTCCTTTCCTATCGTGCATAGCGTCACAAATAACTTACAAATTACTTATAATTATGATCCCGACCCCAAACTCTATTCATTTCTGTAAGAAAATTAGTAAAATTTGTAAGGAGCTATGTTGATGTCAGCTCCGCAAATGGTCGCTATGCTTAATTCCTGATAATCAACATAGACAAACGCCTCTAAGTTCAAGTAGTTAAAGAACCAGTCACAAATCTAAAGTTCTCGGGTTTGATTTCCAGCTTACATGTAATGGGTTTGTTTGGTGGTAGAGCTTGTTGTTAGCGGATCTAGCTACCACCATCTTATCCAAGTCTGTCAACATATAACATGTTATGTTAATGGCAAATATAAAATGTTGAATAATTAACCATTTGACTAGCTATGTCTGTGCAGGTCAGTCAAAATAGTCAGTTATATCAGTGATGGATAGATAGAAGCGCAATTCAGCCGAAATCCTCAATTCAATTCAAATCACAATAAAATCAGTGCGTGACCAAATTAAAATATATTTAACTGCTCCGTCCTTCGGAGGGCATGTTAAGCCCTGTTGTTGTCGTAAGACAGCAAGTTGTTAAAACATGCCGATCCCTATTGGGTCAGCTTGGTCGGTTATGGCCCGATATCCCCGTTAATGTTCTTCTAAGAAGGCTTAATCTAGCAGTAGGAAGTTTATAGATCAATGATGACGTCATTACTTTAGTAAATTTGTTGCCTTCTGACAAGGTCTTTGAGGTACAATCATACTACGACTTAACCTGCTTTCATCGCTACTGGACTCCATTTCCACTTAACAACAGGTGGAGTCACTCAATTGCCATGCAAACTAAAAAATATATTGTATATATTTGCGTGGTCTGAACTGCCTACTTGTAACACAAGTCGAATTAATTCACCCACGAAAGCGTGTGAAAGCAGAACGAAACAGAATAAAATATTGCTAATATATTAAGGGATACTCAAGCATAAAATCTTTTTAAGCGTAGTGAATACGCGATGATAATCCGTTCAACAGGCTCTGTGCTCCAAGCAGAAAATAAAGTTGTTTTTGACTCGTAAAACAATAATCTTCTTGTGTGTGAGAATTATTAAGCAAAGTGTTTATATGTAACTTTTTTGAACCGCTTCTGTGGGCTAATGGTTACGTCATCGGTTCCAGACCAATAGAGGTTTCCTAGATTTTATTCTAAGTGGTGGTACAAGTTATTACTAGGTTTGTAGGTGGTAGGGCTTCTTGAGGAGGAGCTCGATGGCGTAGTTTCGCAAAGGCCGGTCATCGGATGGGTGATCAAAAGTTTATCATCTCGAGCTCCTCCGTGCTTCGGAAGGCACGTAAAGCCGTTGGTCCCGGCTGCATTAACAGTCGTTAACAACCACCAACCCGCACTGGGCCCGCGTGGTGGTTTATGGCCCGTTCTCTCTATCCATCCATAGGGAAGGCTCGTGCCTCAGCAATGGGGACATAAAATGAGCTGATGATGATGATGATGATGAGGGCTTCTTTCTGCCTGCTAGCAACCATCTTATTTTAATGCGTCTCCATAACATCAATGCAACACAACTATGTTTTTATGATCTGAGAACACAACAATACTACTAAGCATTGTTGTGTTTCGACAGTTAAGAGCTCGGATAGCTTGTTCAGAAATTGAGAATTCCCGGGTAAAGTGCGTGCCTATCCTCCTTCGTCCTAATCATCACTAAATAGGTGATATGAGGCCTAAGTGCTTCGTAAAAATAAATTAAACATTAACTTTACCAATGTGTAAATTATAAAGGATCTGTCTCATAGTAGCCGCCTTCGAAATCAAATAGATTATTTAGTTAGTTCTATTTTTAGGTTGGCAACTGAAAATGTAATAAAGGCAGTTCCACTAAAGTATACACAATATTTAAGTCCTACAATATCACGGGTCTGAAATAGACTATAAAACACTTGGATTAAATTACAGCTATGTTACTATGAGGTTATTGGAGAAGCGTGTAAATAGATCTCTCAAAGTCGTCGACGCATAGGCAAGGCAACTTTAGCCAACTGTTCGCCTCTGTGGTCTAATGATTCGATTCCCGGGGGGTACATGTTTGTGTACTCGGTTTGGTGGGTGGTAGGGCTTGTTTGTCCGCCTGGCTAGCTACCACCATCTCATCTTAAATGTCACCATAACACCATAAACCCTGTCCTGCTGCAAAACTGACATATCCGCTACTTTCCTACCTAAGACTACTATTATGTATAAGTAGGTTTATTTATATATATGGTATTTATTTAACTATATATTTATCATTATTATTATTATTTTGCTTCATTTATAAAATACACATTATTCTAGTATGTTTTCATAGTTTCACCTCTGATCTTACAGTTTACTAGCTCTCTCCATCCGACTGGTTGTCTGGAAGAAATCGCTTGAAAGCGATTAGACCGCAAAATTGTAACTTTGTAAATTATTTTTTATTCTTTTGTTCATGTTTATGTTTTATAGTGTTGCATGAATGATTGTAGCATTTTTGTGTTCCGACAGTTAAAGATAAGATAGCCAGTGCCTCAGAAGTTGAAGATTCCAGGTGAAGTGCTCTTCCACCTTCGGCCTTATCATCACTTAACATCATGTGAGATGAAAACCAAGTGTTTACCCGGAAATTATTTAAAAAAAAACTGATGATGGTGGAAGTGAGGATGCTGCAGGTGACCACTTCCCATTAGATGGCTCACCAGCTTGTTAATCGTCTAAAAAACATAAAAAAATACATCGACAATCAAGACTCTTCCCATAGTTTATGAAATGGATAGGTATAATTGTAACTCTTATTAACGTCGCTTCATATTCATCATCATCATTGCAGCCAAAAGACTGCTGGACAAAGGCCTCCCCTGAGAATCTCCACAACGACCGGTTTTGTGCTGCTCGCATCCAGCGGTTTCCACGAACTTCACCTTGTTGAAGTCTATATAATTTTATATTATTATACTCAATATTTAAATAAAGTTCTACTATAATAGAAAACTAGAAAATTATAGGTTAGAAAACTCGGATTACATAACACTTGTATAATTTACGAACGATACAAAAACATTTATACTCGCAGAATAAAACAAAACCAGATAATTATAGACTAGAGAACTCGGATTACATTACACTTGTGTAGCTCACGAACTAAAACTAAACCAACATAGAGTGAAACATCTCCCCTCTGTGCAACATCGCATTTTAAGGTTGAAACAAGACAGCCGTTGTTGCAACTTAAATTTCTCTTAGAACACTACTTCGAACGTATCTGCAGCATTTTGTGGAAGTGTACGAGAACGTGTCTGCGGCTTTTGAACTCGTCGAGCTGTAGCGAGTACCGCTACAAGTGACGTAAACGAGTAATGTGTTTAGCCGAACGTCGACGCAGTGAATAATGGATAAACGGCCCGGTAACTGACGGACTTACTGCTTAAAAACGAAGCTTTTAGCGGATAAGACATACGGTATACGTCTGATTATGAGCGTGGCGGTTTAATCATAATAATATTATAAAGCTGAAGAGTTTGTTTGTTTGTTTGGTTGGTTGAACGCGCAGATCTCAGGAACTACTGGTTCGAATCGAAAAATTATTTCTGTGTTGAATAGTCCATTTATTGAGAAAGGCTATATAAGCTATATTACATCACGCTAAAGCTGAGGAGCTCGATGGTGCAGTGGTTTTCGCGCCCGGTCTGCGAGTGATGAGGTAAAGCAACTTTCGTAAAGGCCGGTCATCGGATGGGTGACCAAAAATGTATCATCTCGAGCTCCTCTGTGCTTCGGAAGGCACGTAAAGCCGTTGGTCGTTAACAACCACCAATCCGCACTGGGCTCGCGTGGTGGTTCATGGCCCGTTCTCCCTATCCATCCATAGGGAAGGCTCGTGCCCGAGCAGTGGGGACATAAATGAGCTGATGATGATGATGACATCACGCTATGACTAATAGGAGTGGAGCAACAATGAAAAATGTTAAAATTACGGGAAAATATTTCTTAACGCTGGTGAAACCGCAGGGCACAGCTAGTAACTTATAAGGCGGTCAGCGTATTGGTACTGTTCGAAGTCTCAGTAGCCTCAGAAGTTCAGGATTTCGGGTCAAGAGCGCTTCCTACTTCTGCCATATCATCACATAACATCAGGTGAGATGAAGGCTACCTAACTAATAAGTAGTCTAATAGTCCCGAGTTTTTTGCCCAGTGCATATTTTTAACAGAATCAGAATCATTTATTGGCCATATAACAAAACGTTATATTTAGCAAGTCACTGGCTTGTTGCCAGTGTTATTAAAGTGAAGCATTTTATAAGCATTTTTTACACATGGCCTTCATTTTACCCAGAATTGATGAGGACAAAGATAGAAGCGTATTTTCTTTAATAAGTCTTACTGTGGCAACTCAACAATAGTGCCGCCAATCTATTTGCACCTACAATCTTTAATATTTTATTTTTTCATGTTCATGTTTTATAGTGTTGCAATAAAAGTATTATCTACCTATCTATCTATATTATATCACTAATTAAATCGCGTACAATAATTATATGTGCTTCTTCTATGAGGAAAAATCTACCAATAGGAAAACTTCCTTTTCTTTGCGGTGTCAAATGGAGTAGTTCTATTGGTGGATGTTGACTTCGCGCACCGCTTCTTTCGTATAACTGCCAATAGCTCGGCTCTCCTGCCTTGCGCCACCCGCTGTGTCTAGAGCCGGGAGCTAGCTGACATCTGCTGAGTCGGAGTCCCGCGGGAGAGAGTGTTAAACGGTGCCGAAACGATGCCCTGGCCAACTTAGCCTTACCGTTTTACGGCTGGCTACAATTCGTACTTACAGCGAGCAGACAGCAAACTGGAATATATTCAGTATAAATAGTTATCTTAGAGCGGAACTCTAAGTTTAATTATATCCAAGTGAAATGGTTACAATAATGAAAATACTACATTCTATTTCACTTAAAACATTTACTGTTTTACCACAAAACGATGACTATAGTTAGAAAATTTATAATATTTTATATACTAATAGACTCATATTGTAATATTTCATAGCTATTTTTAACTTTAAACACTGTTTTGTAGTACACGGGCTATATTCTAATGATGGGCTTTGACCGTGACGGTATGTTAAGAGCTCAAGCGTCGAATACCCAGACAAAATAGATTTTTAATTGTTATCGGCCACCTGCTGGTCACTCGACCCTCGAGGGGATATTTAGTAAACAGTACGTGTATTGATTGTTTTTTCTACAGTGAATAAGCATTGATAGTAATTAGGGACGATAAAGTCGAAGGTCAAGCGCACTTTATCGGTAATATCTATTACTTTCGAAAAACACCAAGCTTTTAACATTATTATTCTTTAAGGCGACATACTATAAAGATGATGGTATAGCTATATAGCCATGCTGACTGAAAACAAGCCTAAATACTTAACAAGCCGAGACTACTATTTGATATGCAAGCACTATTGTTTCATACTGAATTTCACGAGGGCAAAGCCGCGGGCGGAAGTTAGTATTCAAACAAAATGGTAGTAAACGGTCTCTCACGTCTTACACAATGCCGTAGCAGTCCGTGTAGCAGCCCGTAGCGAGCCCGTAGCGAGCCCGTAGTAAGCTACGGGATCGCTTGGGCGATCACGCCATTCGTATTACACAGCCGACACACATAAAGACGGTGCGACAGCGCACTGGCAATGTCGGCGACATTGTCTGTCGCAACGCAGATATTTGCGACGTGCATTTTGTGACATTACACTTGTTGATCAAAGTTTAGTCGGAACTTAAGAGACGAAGATTTATTTATATCTGTATTGGAGGAACACTGCTTTGCGGGATATGAATAAATCGGATTATAAATATTTTTTTTATAATTTTTTTTTAATACTTCAATCATTTTAAAATTCGTTTTTGTTATATATTTCTGAAAGTTTTTGAAAAAGTAGTTACCATTAGGATTTATAATATAATAATCTTATTATTTGGATGAATCCAGAATCGTCTCTGTTTAGTTTTCTTCATACAAATTCGTTTTTACAACAGTAAAATGCAATACGCTTATTACGATTGTAAATCATAGAAACAATGCTCACCTCACGCTACGGTTGTACATACGTTGAATTGAACGTCACAACGTCACGCTAAAATCAGCGTTGCGATGTCGCGTCGCATCGCATCGCTTTACATGCGTCGGGCCCTCCTGCAGACGTTGACAAAACATATTCGTCAAACAAAGCTCTACGGGGTATATTTCTCCAAATAGACCCAGAAAAAAGTTTGCCAGCTTTACACAGAACTTTTATGTTGTCCTTAACAAAGTTTAGGTAGCGTGACAAAAAATAGGAGCCGGGTGACGACAAATACCAGAGCCGGGACAATATATTGTGTTTGCGAAAAGAATAGGGTTTTGTACACTTAAGCACGGAACATAATAGTTCAATTCGAGTGAGCTGACGTAATAGAAAATGTTATTCTTTCTGTTTTAGCACTAGGTACCTGCTATGGATATTAAAAAATAAAACATGTTATTTTAACGTTTGTATAAGTGATCCTGTTTGTGGTTTGCAAAGTTTTAAAATCTAAAGAGCAGCCTCAGGCGAGAGTCTTCTTTCCTTTGCATATAATCAATTGCACGAAGTAGTAGTACTTATAGTTTATAGTTTTCATAAGTTTAATTTTAAGTAGTTTAATTTTTTTATTATTGTATTTGTTTGTAAATAATAAATAAATATTTGCACGACAAATCATCATCATCATCATCATCATCATCAGCTCATTTATCTCCCCACTGCTGGGACAAGAGCCTTCCCTATGGATGGATAGGGAGAACGGGCCATAAACCACCACTTGGGCCCAGTGCGGACTGGTGGTTGTTAACGACTCTTAATGCAGCCGGGACCAACGGCTTAACGTGCCCTCCGAATCACGGAGGAGGACAAATACTATGCTTTTTATAATCATCTCTTGATATAATTGTAAAATATTCGGTTTATTTAAAAACTAATCTTTATTGCAAAGCTTCCTTCCTACTTTATAGTCAAATATCATAATTTTGATGAAGACTATGTCCTAAACAACCCTATAGTCCACTTTTTTAGAGATAATTTAATTTTATAATAGTGAATTTTAAGGGACTTTTAGAGTAAAACGTTTCTCACTTTTTAATCAAATATCACTTCTATGCCAAAAAACGTCCTTCGCCTTTTACAGCTCATTTAAAAGACTGAAACGTAACGGATCTGAAAAACTCTTCAGAGGTCACAAGAGATACTCTATAAAGAGTTGTCAATGGGACTCTTAAAGCATTTTGAATTTCCACCCTCGAGAGATTCGGAGATAAAACTTTCTATTCAAATGATGTTAAGATAAAACTTGGAACTCAAAGAGACTTTATTCTATGCGAGCAAGGCTATCGAAATATTGACTTCGTTATATTAAGTTGTTAAAGTTTTATAAAAACCTACTATGCATGTTCTACTACAATTTTTTTGAAAGGTTTTTTTCAAAACGTTGCACTCATTTTGTACTAATACGAGTTATGATGAAGTGGGTCCACGTGGCCTCGTTTATGTCTTGCAACAACAATGTATCCAACACCAACATCTTCTCGCATGTAGGTATTTTTGTAACGGTAAAAAGTTTTTGTCTATAGCGTTTCTTCTCTTTTCAAATTTACCTGACACCTTAAAACATGAATCTGGTCTTATAATGCTCTCTTCTGTTTCATAATGCCCAAAAATTATTGAACAATCTTTATCCGTAAACTAAATAACAGGAGCAATAGTTTCTGCTGCCCAGTTTGTTTATCAAACAAATCACTCACAAACACTCCTAGCGAATCAAGGAACACGAACAATCGCAAAAGTATTCCGTAACATCCGTTTGCCTTCATTCAGCTTTGTGCTTCATATTGAACTCAATTTCCTGTCCGTCCCGACTAATACTCAAAACTGAATTTAATAACCGCCGCACAATATGGAGGCGAAGTTAGTTCAACTAACCTTTGACGTCACATGCTTATAGCTAACTAGATTTCGTCTAAAAGCAAAGACAAGCGTGCTTGGGCCCTCGGGTGGAATAACTTATCGAAACTTCGTCATAACCGAGTGCCATCTCCGAAACATCGATACATTTACTGTCGATACCCACGTGCTACCGAGCTTCTTGTAGAGATTATTTGTGGGTGGTAACTTTCTTCTTATTATTATTATTATTCATGTAATAATAATAATAATAAGAAGAAAGACAAGACCAAGAAGAAAGAAGACCCTTGAACCTACCATCGACGTGTCTGCCCAACGATTGTCCGATCAGGTGCGGGTGATCCAGCGTAACAACTTGCTGGATCAGTCAACACTTGATCGGCTGCGCCTGGAGTCACTACGTATTTGTGCGGCTTCTTCTTCGGTGCGGGATCGCCCTGCTCCACAATTACCGGCGGTGACGCCGGTCTTGGTGGCGCGAGTAGATTCGATGCCCGAAGATGAAGATTTCATAAATACGAATGTAAGTACACAGGTAAATGAGCAATTGGGGAGCGCTTTGAACGATGCCATTCTACAGTATCGTGACACGCGTAACTCTAGACCGCGTATACCTTGTTTGTCCACGAATAGGCATAATTTGGCGTTAATGAGTGCCTTGAACGATTTACTGGTTCCTTATCTTGGAACCAGTGAAAATTTAATTGATACCCACTCGATCCTTTATTGTGGGGCTATCGCGGTGTGTCGCGTTGCTCGTGTCAAATTTCAGGATTCTGGCCGAGTACCGCGGCAAACCGGGACTGTCCCTGCTTGGCAATTGAGGATCGAGGGTCGTATTATTAGGTTCAGGACACTCATTGCAAAGCTAATTTGCTTCAGAAATGGCAATAATCGGCCTCGCGTCATGCGATTCGTCACACAAGCCTTTGTTGGGACTGATGTTCGTCCGGAAAACTATATGGCTTGTGTGACGGAACGTATTGACTTTCTGAAGCAAAAAGTCTATGCGTGGGCAAACCGTATACGTCGCTACAGAGTGCGTGTGGACCGATACCAACAAAATCGCCTCTTTCAAAGTGACCAAAGAAAAGTATACAGACGCTGGGAAGGAGCTGATCAACGTGTGAACGACGGGCAGCTGCCAGATGTTGATGCCATGACTAATTTCTGGCGCAGCATTTGGTCGGTGCCCGTTGAGCACATGGAAGGTGAATGGATGAGTGTTATCAGGGAGGCGTGTGAACCTATCGAGACCATGCAGGCTATAAATATTAGTACAGCTGACGTAAGTTGTGCGATCCGTACGGCCCACAATTGGAAATGCCCAGGACCGGACGGATTGCACAACTTTTGGATCAAATGGTTTCGATGTTCACACGAGTTACTGGCAACACAATTTCAAGAAGCCATAGAGTTCGGCTCACTCCCAAGTTTGTTGACTACTGGTGTCACTTTTCTGCTCCATAAATCAGGTAGTACTACGGAACCGAAAAATTATAGACCCATCACGTGCTTACCAACTTTATATAAGCTTCTTACATCCATTCTGATAAACAAAAATTAACTCGCACATTGTTGCAAACAATATTTTGGACATGACTCAGAATGGATGTAGGGTTGGGTCCCGTGGTACTAAGGAGCTTCTCCTCATTGACATGACCATATGCCAGAAGGTTCGGCGTGGCAGAGGGACTCTTTCCACAGCCTGGATTGACTATAAAAAGGCCTATGATTCGGTGCCGCATTCATGGTTGGTAAGGATTTTAGAGTTATATAAAATTGATATAACTTTAAAATCTTTTTTGATGTCATGTATGCGGCAGTGGACCACGGTCTTGTGTCAACCAGGATGTCGAGATAGTGTTTCTGCCACGCAGGATTTTATAAGGATAGAGCGTGGCATATTCCAGGGCGACAGTCTGAGTCCTTTATGGTTTTGTCTAGCCTTGAATTCTCTCAGTACATTGTTGAGAAATTCAAGGTTAGGTTGTCGATTACGGAGAGGGGGTGAAGTTATGTCGCATTTGCTGTACATGGATGACCTCAAGTTATTTGCACCAAACCGCCAAGACTTGATGAAACTGCTGAAAATTACTGAGACTTTCAGCAGTGCCATCAAGATGGAGTTTGGGGTGGATAAGTGTGCGGTTATGCATGTACAGTGTGGGAGAGTAGTAAATTCAACCAATTTACAACTTTCCGATACGATAAACATCAGATCTCTTTCTGAAGTTGAAACATATAAATATCTTGGTATGTCACAGTCTTTGGGTGTTGATGACGGGGACATAAAACAGTCATTACGGGAGCGATTCTTTTGCCGCCTGAGAAAAGTACTTAACAGTCTTTTATCGGGTGGCAATAAGACGCGTGCCTTTAATGGTTGGGTTATGCCTTTGCTAACATACTCCTTTGGCATACTAAGATGGACTCAGACCGAATTGGACGCCTTGGATAGAAGAGTCCGTCAAATGCTCACGACTTCCAGAATGCTACACCCGCGCTCATCTGTTATGAGGCTGTACATCCCGCGGAGATGTGGGGGCCGCGGCTTTTTAAATGCCAAGGACCTACATAACCGTGAGGTGTGCAGTCTCAGGGATTATTTTCTTAACAGTGCGTGCGGGATGCATTTGGATGTCGTGGCTGTTGATAGACACTTTACGCCGCTGTCCTTGGCAACAGAAAATTGGCGCAAACCAGTGGTGCTAAGCACTCTCGATCGCAAGGAAATATGGAAGACCAAGGTGCTACACGGGCGCTACTATCGGGCTCTAACTGGGCCTGATGTAGATTTGCCTGCCTCGGTGAACTGGCTACGTTTCGGTGACCTCTTTGGGGAAACCGAAGGTTTTGTCTGTGCCATTGAAGATGAAGTTATCAAGACGAATAACTACCGGAAATATATTATGAGGGACGGCACGGTCGACATCTGTCGGGCATGCCGCCGTCCAGGTGAATCACTCCGACATATTATTTCTGGTTGTACTCATCTTGCTAACGGAGAGTATTTGCACAGACACAACCAAGTAGCCAGAATAATTCACCAGCAACTTGCTCTTGGATATGGCCTTGTTGAATCGGAAGTGCCGTACTATAAGTACGCACCTGCGCCAGTACTCGAAAATGGTCATGCAACGCTTTACTGGGATCGCTCTATCATTACGGACAGGACTATTGTCGCCAATAAACCTGATATCGTGGTGGTCGACCGATCCCAGCGCCGGGCAATACTGGTAGATATCACCATACCTCATGATGAGAACCTTGTGAAAGCCGAGAAGGACAAGCTCAGTAAGTACCTTGACTTGGCTCACGAGATTACCGCCATGTGGGATGTGGATTCAACCATTATTGTACCGATAGTCGTTTCGGCAAACGGTCTGATAGCGAAGAGCCTCGATCAACACCTAGAGAGGCTCTCGCTGAAAGGTTGGGTTAAGGGTCAGATGCAAAAGGCAGTACTCCTAGACACGGCACGTATTGTCAGAAGGTTCCTCACTCTGCAGCCCTGACCACCGGTAGCTTGGGCCCTGCCCCGCTGCTGGTGGTACTCTAGGATTAGGTTTTTATAATGTTTTATTGTTTTTATTTTAAAATATTGTAAAAATCTAGTTTTAAGAAAAAATAAAAAAATAAAGGAGATAATAATAATAATAATAATAATAATAGCCTTTATTTGCCAACATATTTCCAATACAGTGAAATTACATTAAATTGAATTATATTATAACATTCCATTAAGACAATTACATTATAAATTCAAATAAAATAATAAATAGTAATAAACAATACTAAGTTAATTATATGTGGCCGTCCAATAATGAACAAAGGCCTCCTCCATCCTGCTCTATTGCTCCCTGTCCTGCGCAGTCCTCGCCCAGGCGGGCCCGGCGGCCTGGGTGATGTCGTCCCGCCAGCGGCGGCGCGGGCGGCCCGGCGGGCGGCGCTCACCGCGCGGGTACCAGTGCAGCACCCTTTCACTCCACCTGCCGTCGTTAGCTCTCGCTATATGTCCTGCCCAACTCCATTTCAAACGACATGCCATTTTTGCTGCGTCTATAATTTTTGTGTGTTTTCTAATTTGAGTATTTTTTACCTTGTCTTTGAGAGTCAAACCCATTATTCATGTAAAGAAGCTCTTATTTACATGAAAATTTGATGTACTGCTTTTCTAAATGATATAGAATATATAATACTCGTAAAATAAAAAATAAGTATTGGAAATTCATATATTGGATTAAAAAAATGTACCTCCATGCTTTTATAAAAAGTTGACAATGAGGTGTTGTCTGAAGTGTTCAATATTTTTTAAACCAGCAAGTCAATTTCAGTGAAACTTACTTCGCTTGAGGAAAATATAGAGATCAAGTATGTTCGTTGAGAACATTTAAGTAAAACTTTGATTCAAATGAATTTTTGCGTTTAAAAGTCCTAATATAGAAAGTTTCAAAAGTTTCTTTTTTATAGTAGTGCTTTTTATTCTGTCGGTAAAAGATCTGGTTTGACTATATGTCAGGAAATCTTGAAACCGACATAATTACTATATATAAAAGTAATGTAGTAACCTGATTTATGTTGCTTGGGATGCTTACAAAATGGGGTGTCTGCCAATACCTACCATTCTAACTTGACAATCAGAAAGCAGCCCAAACTGACTATAAAATTCAAATAACTGGTAAACCTCCAATGGTTGCATTTAATACTCATCGATATTTATATCGACATTAACCCTGCACTACGATATGCTATCACGAGAGACAATTTTGCCCATATTGGTAAAGCCCTCACGTTTTCGATATAGTCGCTATAATACATCCAAGGACTAATGACACAGTTAACCAATCAGCATTAACCAATGATGTTGATGCTTATCTAGCGATGTTTTTATGGAGCACATCAAATTAAAAGGGTGTAATTGTGTATGTGTATGCCATATACTTGGTTATTTAGTGCTGTGGTGTTACAATGTTGGTGGCGCAGCGGTTTGAGAGTTTTGGTTACGATCTTGCAAGTTAAGCAAATTTCGTAATGCCTGGTCACCGGATTGGTGACCAAATTAAAAATATTTTGAGCTCCTCTGTGAAATATGGCACTCGTTAAACCCCCACCAACCAACAAGTTAAGGACCCCGCCCGATCCTTTAAATATCACTACACATTTACAGAATACACTAAACATGCACACTAGCTAGGTCCAAGACACCGTACTCGTAGAACAAGGGTACGAAGAACCGGTTCACACGCGCTCTATACCAGGTACAGATATGTACCTGGGCGCTTCTCTCCTCCTCCACGGCCCGGTCTACCCGAGCCGAGGTCCCAGCCTTTAGAGGCGCCCTCGGGTGGTTCCGCCCCCCGATCCGATCCGAACCCTTCGGAGAATCTAGTAGGGCACAGGGACGCGCACTAGTGCGCGATGCCGTTCCCTCTAGAAAACCTGCGAAGGTGATTCGTTTTACACGGCTTGAGGGACCCTTTACGTTCCTCGCCGCCCCCAAAAAAGCCCGGTGAAGCTGAAAATGCCGTCTGAGGCAATCAGCAAACTCTCTCAAAAAGAAAAGCAAGTTAAGGACCGTTTCGTCTTTCTATTTTTTGTGAATGTTTTTTTTGTGTGCTGAATTTTTTTTTTATTTTTACTTTTCTTACAGATTTTTTTTTATTTATAAAAAATACATTATTGCGATTAACTTGTTTGTTAATACACAACTCCATCTTTGGGGTATAATGATGAACTATTAATAAATGATTCTGAAATGACTTTTTAGTGTGGCGAAATGAATTAATAATGGCTAGAACATACATAAAAGCAGATAAAACGGAACCTAGGCCTTAAAAAAACAAATGCAAGAGATATGTCGGAGAAACAAATAAAACATACAATAATAATGTTGATCAAAGATAGGAAATACGTACTGAAGGAGGAAAATGAAGAATACAATTGTACGGACTAAACTCCGAACTAACTGTCTATAACTGACTGCCAGAGGAAAATGTTTGTATTTTCTGTTTTCTAAAGTTGAACGTGAACAACTGCACATGGTAATAAAACATTGTATTTATCTTACGGCCGTTTATCGAATATTCTTCACACAATACACGTTTTATCGAATATGGGTACTTTCAGTATAAGACATGTCTAAGATTTGCTGTTAACTTGTTTTTACTTTTATTTGCCCACCTTTTTTTTGTTTTGTTAATCCAGGGGAAAAACTCGCATCCAAGTTTATTATTGTGACGTGGCCGACCCACTAACGAACCACCGGGATCTACCATCGTACGCACTAAGAGCAACGCAGAACCTGTGGAGACAATGATCCAATAATCCACTCAAACCCTATAGCCGATGGTTGTAACACTCACGATCTCAACACCTAGGCGCTACAAGGCTCTATTCAGCCATTCTCTCCGCAAGCGGGACATCCAGTTCTCCCTTGCCGATCGACGCGGTTACCTCGAACACCAGACTGCGGTGTGAGTGCTGCGGGGTCTCACCCTCTGACAGCGTCTCTTCAAATGCCTCTGCTTCTTCCATCGCCTCATCAGGCCCTGGACCTACAGGCTCATAGAAATGAGGAGAAACTAACAAAATTTAGAATTTTTACCATTGTGCTATTTACCTACATATATCATAATTCTAATATAAGTATAACTATATATCGTACCTACTTGTTCATGCCATTTCCAGCCCCTTACTCTGTAGTGGGTATATCAAGTGTAACACAAGCAAGACTAAAGTACTTACGAACCCTCAGAGGGGTTCCGAGCGATTGGACGCACAGTATTATGTACAATGTGGCTAGTATCGTTCAATTAAGCATTGAATTGAGGAAGAAAAGAATTTACAGAGTAAATACTTTTTTTTAGAATATTCTGTCGAATTTCGTAAATCACGTGTAGGACGAAAATTGCGAAACATGACTTTAAGATTTACCCTATTTTTGAAAGCATTATTTTTTGATATCGTTTACTAAAAATATTGTGTATCGGCAATGTTTTTGCGATAGTTATATTTTGCTTTATTTATGCAGTTAGTTTGAACACAGTTTAAGGGAAAAGTAACACACCTCCTTAATCTGTGGTTTAAATTATGCGATGGCCATTGTTAAATTGTTGTTTATTTGATTCAATTATTATAGACTTATTTTAAAATAAATGACACACCTATAAAATACAACTTATAGATTCTCTCTTTTTTGTTAGATTACTGTATTTTTTGTTACCTTTTAGAAATTAATTGATAGTTCTGTGAAAATTGTTTTATATTTTAATAGTAAATCGGTTATGACTGACAGATTAATAAACAAATACAAATTATTAAATTAAATTTATAATTAAGATATTGGATACACGCCCACGCCTTTATGATATTGAAGGTGTGTCATTTAATGTAGTTCAAAAATCGACTCCCCGTTCGAATAAACATTTAAAAAACTAACATTAACTTTAATTGATTTTAATTAAAATACCTTTTGTATTTCAATTAAAATTAACTGAATTGTTTCGAAGCCTCTCTGTCAATCTATTAGTCTAGCGTAAAACAACATTTATTTAG
This sequence comes from Eudonia mercurella, assembly GCA_963082485.1. Classification (NCBI taxonomy): domain Eukaryota; kingdom Metazoa; phylum Arthropoda; class Insecta; order Lepidoptera; family Crambidae; genus Eudonia; species Eudonia mercurella. The sequence continues at coordinate 14,624,246 of OY720036.1, read as the reverse complement.
GCAAACTTCTAGCTAACAAACTGTTTTTCATAAATTTTGCGTCCATCGACGTTTTCTTACCTTTCCTTTGTGTAAAGTTTCGATTAAATAGATTTTGGTAAGTTTATTTTACTGTTCAAAATAAACCTTTGTAGCATAAGAAATATTTCTTTAACATTATTCGTATAATTAAGTAAAAATTACAAAACTGCTAAGACGACACTTAGAAAAAATGCATAAACTTTCGACGAATAGTTTATGGGTAACGCCGGTTACCACTTATATAGTTTTACGGTACTATCAATGTACCCGTCTTTATTGATCAAAGATAACCGGTAACCATACACCAGTAACCGATAACCGGTAACACATGACGCCTGTCACTTGTCACCATTTATTATTACTGATATCTCGTAAAAACAACATTACAAAAGATAATATTTTACATCTATGTTGTTTCCGGACTAGTTTGCGAAATCCAGTGAATACTTACGCCTTTGTTGTTTCAAAACTGACTAGTAGTAGGACTCTATATTTATGTTGCCTTTGTATTCAATTAAGGTGTAATGTTGCGTCCAGACTAATAAGACAAAACATGTTTATAGTTATGTCATGTTTTAATAATGTGGACGATAAGTATCATAAAAACAACCTTACACTTATTGTTTTGTAACATTGTTATATAGTTAGGTAACATGTTACTTAATGTAGATTCCCCTTTACTCAGAATACACAGTCAACATACAAGAGCTGTAGTCAAAAGGCTGTATTTCAGTAGGTAGTATGATACTCGAGCTCCGTTCCGGTCCATTGACGCAACCGCAAGCAACCGCTCAAAAGTAAGTCCACTCCATGCAAATTCACCAATGTTTAATTAAATAAGGAGCTGAATTGAGCTCTTGAGCTAGTATCAGTAAATTTATGTACAGACACTTAAGAGAACAGTTATGAGCATATATACATACCATAATTTCAAGAGAAGGAGGAGGTCTAGGATTGCTGATGTTAAGCAATTTCCGCAAAGGCCGGTCATCGGATGCGTGACCAAAAATGTATCATCTCCTCCTCCGAGTAAGGCACGTAAAGCCGTTGGTCTTGGCTGCATTAGCAGTCGTTAACAACCACCAATGTACAATGTGTCTGGGGGGTGGTTTATGGCCCGTCCCCCCTATTCCTATCTCCTCTCTCTCTCTCTCCCTGTCCATCCCTATCACAAGGAAGGCTGGTGCCCCAGCAGTGGGGACATAAAAATAAGCTGATGATTATGACGATGAATTTCAGGAAGCATATCTGTTCCTGAATGGATAGATATTCGGCTTGAATGCGAGAAATCGTGGTTCCATCCCCACAGCTCCGATAGACTATGACGGAAAAAATAAATATGGTGCCTTAACGGAAGGGATTCATCAATTATAAACCAAAATACTTTACCTTGTCAGTGATAGCAATCTCTGGGGGTCGTTTTTTGAACCGGTGACTAATTATCACGCTATGATATCAATTCTCGGCCCAATCTCAATAGACCCATCTGTTACCCCTCCCCCCTCCCAATTCCTACTCCCTCCTCAAGATCCAACTCCTTCCTTAAGGCCGGCAACACATCTGCGATTACTTTGGTTTTGCGGGTGTGCATGGGCGGCGGTGATTACTTTCCATCAGGGGACCCGCCTGCTTGTTTGCCTCCTTTAAATTATAATTACTCATTTAAATTACAAGTGCTCCTTTTTCTCTTATTCAAGGTCACACACACAAGGCCAAACGATATTAATATTCATAGTCAAATTGTGAATAATGTACAAAACGTTATGTTTCATAATGTATTTATATAGTCACTTTTGATTTCGAGATCATCAGTGAGATTCAGAAATCAACCCCAGGACACTTGACAATTTATTGTCGGACCGACAGACAATTGGACCGATTTTTTCGCCGAGGTTTTATCAACTATTTTGTGATCGACTTTTTGCCACATATAATTCCATATGGGAAGCCCGGGCAGCGCGGATAAGTTAAGGAAAGCAAAAAAATATCACATAAAAAATCAACTTAGGAACTTCGTTTATTTTTCATTTATGGCACATATAATCTCCTTTGCAAATGTTACATCAAAAATAACAGAATATAATATCTTCGTATTGTAAAAAATAATTTTTAAACCGTTAGCTTTACTCCTGACAGTCATCGCAGAAATAGCTGCCAAGTCCACCATACAACGTACAATTTTCATGTGCCCAACGGTGGCCCTCTGAGCATTAGATCCAGTCTTCTATAGGTGGATCCACATACTCTTCGGAGCAGACTTAAAACAATTTTTTTGTTTAAAAAAAAACGAACGACACCATTTGCTTTGAATCAACTGTCATGGCGTAGTCAGAGGGGTCACTCGCCTACGCAACCGCAACTTATAACGCCATCTTTTATTGTTTTCCAGAAACATCACGTATCCGCTTTACCTGGGTTATTCGCTTTGTCCGGGTTTCCCCTACCTTTCATTTTTACCGACTAAATAATCGATTATCGGACGTGGGCGAGAGCTCTTAAACAAAATAGGTGATAAAACCTCGACGAAAAATCGGTCCGATTATGGGTCCAACAAAAGTCGGTTGTGGGCGGGCAACGTAACATACGTGATTCGTCCGGTCCTTAATTGTGAGGTCACCATTGGGTGAGCATACAGTATGGTGTTTGTTTGTTGTAGTCAAGTTGGATTTACGCATAGAAAATTGTTGTAGTTGGTTTTATCTGCGTTCAGTGTTAGTAGATGTTCTTGAAGCCAATTATTAACAAGATTGAAGTCACGTTGTGCATATTCATAGACATCGTCATCTAAGTTAGCGGAGAAGAGCAGCGCGATATACAACATAAAAAAATACACATTGAAACACACGTTATACTCGTACAAGCATACAAAGATGAACTTATCTCTAGAAGAAGTTTTCTATAAGTATATATCTTAGATGTGGTAAAGAAAGAGAATAATTTTAACTTAAGTACCATTACAACAGTAATATTGATTGAGTCGAAATATATTTTTTTTAGCATATGTATAATTGGACTGCCTAATATAAATCATTCTCCTAAATTAAAATGGAACATGAATGGAAAAGCTTGCTTTCCCGAGAAATATCGCCGTTTAAGTGATTTTAATATTACTTCGTCCCGGTTATAAATCTCTTTTCACGGTGGCGGTCGTCGCCAGAAAGTACTCGAAGTATTCTTTTGAAGAGACACCATCGAATGACTTATGTAAAACAAAAATGAAATTGTTGAATTTATCGCCAACCATTTTTTTAAAATAAGTATGGATGTAAGCAACTTTCTCAAAAGGCGGTCATCGGACGGGTGACCAGAAATGTTCCATCTCGAGCTCTTCCGTGCTTCGGAAGGCATGTAGGTAAAACCGTTGACCCCGGCTGCATTAGTATTCGTTAGCAACCACTAATCCGCACTGGGTCCGCATGGTGGTTTATAGCCCGCTATCCCTAATCCATCATCTTACAGCTCCGGTAACCTATCTGGATATTAGGTAGTGGAATATACCTACGTGTCCACGGAGCAACTCACTCGAGACACTAGTCTTAAGAGTTCCGGATGTAGAATGCTCTTCGGTGTGTCCTGATCTGGCGTTATGACCTGACGCAGATTGTCCCTTGTGCTTGCGCAAGGTTGTCTGACACCTACTTTACGACCTAATGGTTGGTGGGGGGTATCAGTATAAACTTTAAAGTCGTGTGCTGCAGGGTTGCCCCTAATCCATAGAGAAGGTTCGTGTCCCAGCAAATGGGTTACAAAATGAGCCAATGATGTTAAAGTATGAAAGTAAAATACTAAAAATAAGCAGGTCAGCATAATGACGTCACAGTCACTATTATCGTAATTTTTTTTTACAGGGTGCCTTTTTATAGATTTTGTGGGAGTGCCTCATCATCATCATCATCAACATCAGCTCATTTTGTGTCCCCACTGCTGGGGCACGAACTTTCCCTATGGATGGATAGAGATAACGGGCCATAAACTGCCACGCGGGCCCAGTGCGGATTAATGGTTGTTAACGACTGCTAATGCAGCCGGGACCAACGGCTTAACGTGCCTTCCGAAGCACGGAGGAGCTCAAGATGATACATTTTTGGTCACTCATCCGATGACCAGCCTTTGCGAAAGTTGCTTAACCTGAGCACTCGTAAACTGGGCGCGTTAACCACTGCGCCATCGAGCTCCTCGAGGGTGCCTAATGCCAGTTTAATTCACCATTCCTTTTTTATAGATATTTTGACAATTGCCTGATGATAAGCAGAAGCAGAGTCCAGATACAAGGACATCTAGTGGAGAGGGATTGTGTCTCTCTAGCCGCCTTACCGTGCCGTCCCGCAAGTTGCTTCAAAAGCAAGATCACGTTGACGAAAATGGGATTTTGGGCGAAAGCGCGCTTCTATTTTCACCCCTACGTCAAATACCATCAGGTCAAGATGAGGCAAAACTCATTGCCCTAAAAAAACCTTTCATCTCATTCCTGACGAATCGGATGTTTACTCTAAGTCAAAGCGAAAGTCATAATAGTCATTGTAATTGCTAATAGATTTTGAATTGTAAATACGAGCCGAGCTGGTACTTGGGCAAATGAGACAAGTCTATTATGCAAGCTCCATGCAAGACGCTTGCAAATTAATGCACGCCACTGTAGCGAGCAACTCTAGGGTTGTCACAAACACATAATAGGCTATTTAAACATTATTAGATCAAAGTTACATCCTTCGTATTTAACCTTTGATTTAATTTATTTAGTGCCTCTTCTATAAGGCACTTAATTCAACATAAACATTGGTTCAAGTTAGAGTTTATATATTACGAAGTTCACCGGGTCATCTAGACCCGGTGAACAAGTGCATATATTTGTGAAAAAGACAAATTTCTGAAAGGAAATATTTTTTTTTCTTTTAATTTTCTTCTGTACAATCTTTGGCCTGACAATAACAAGGACAAAAAAAAGAATTATCCAATTTTATGCAGTCGATCGGAAGTTATGCGCGTACATACATTTCAGTGATTCATTTTTATTTATATAGCGCACTAAGAATATTTCTTTGTCTTAAAATTTGTTGTTTTTCTATTTGCGAGTAACTTATGCTCGATCATTATACATAATTGATCAAAGCCCAATTGATTAAGCTTTGATAGTTTTTTTTCTATCATCCAAATTTCTACAAATTTTGGTATACTCAATACATTCCGCTTGTTTTATAAATGATAATAAATGATTAGAGGCATGCCCGTGGCTACTTCTGCGTAAACACTCGAATACCAATGTCACGAGGGAATATTGAAAAACTTTTCTTGTAAAATATTTACATAAACTTACAAAAGTTTCTTAACCTTGAGAGTGTTTTCCAATTAGTTGTTACACTTATTATTATAATAGCAAGGTTTTGATTGAATATATTAGTATGTATTATATCATGGAAACACAATTTAAACCGTAAAACAAAAACAATTTGTACTTACCAGTGATAACGAATTAACTGATTTGATGATTTAAAATCTAAGCGTGCAAAATTTCCGTAATAATAAATATAAAATCATTAATGTATGTATAACTAAATGTGGCAACCCTAGCATAGGCCGATACGAATGCATCTGCATTCGAATATAACTTACGAGGTTGCGATATTTTGAAAGCGTATTAGTTTGAAACTTTGTGTTTATTCAGGAGTTTCAAGAAACTGTATTTCTTGAGTGAATTACTTTAGGAATGTTCGGCCGGAGTTTTAGTGAAGCACAGCCAAATTCCTGCGCAACTTATAAATGAACAGTGATTAGTTACCAAAAAGCGTGAATAGTTCGGAGCAATTCAACTCCATTAGGTTTTTAATTAAAATTTTGCTGTGATTACACGTTGGAAATAGCGCGATCACCATTTCAGATTACAGAATTAAGTGGCGTTTGTTTCCTATTCTTTGGCTACACTTAGAGTGTGCTTGATAATTTGTGAACCTATTTTTTTCTTTACGGCTAAGGTCTTGGCCTTCGTCTCATCTGATGTTAGGTGATGATAAGAGCAAAGGTAAGTAGATAAGCTGGTGGCTAGCTGAAATACAATACAAACATGTACCAACTAACTACCAAAGACCAAAGACATGGTTAAAAATAATGTGCTTGCTAATTTGTGAACTTTATTTTATAACGCCCCAATGGCAGAGTGGCTAAGCCCTATAACGGTGGTCCTGAGTTCAATTCCTAGGTAGGGCAAACCGTGTTTCTGATTGCTCGATGCATAGCCCGGGTTTGTGATGACCAACCCGCATTTGGCAAGCGTGGTGATTAAGCCATTACCCATCAATTGTAGCGATGACTTGATTTCAATGATGGTGACTTTTACGCACCCGAATGGGTCTGTAGGCTATTTACTCACGGCATGGATATATACAGCCTGGAAAAAAAACAAGCAATAAAATTTGAGCAGCCTACATGTTTGGTGGTAACTGAATTTTTCACAAGTAATAGGTAGCTCAAAAATTTATATTTTTTAGACAAAAAGGGCGGGGGCAGGCGGCCTGAGAGCGCGGCGCGGGGGAGACGGCGGGGGTACAAGCGTGCCTCGTGTCAAAGGTCACTCATCTGGCACTGCGCTTGCGCTTGTCAATCAATAACAAAATAGGGTTGTACAAAATGTTAACATCAAACTTAAGTAAAAAAATATGATTTTTTTTAAATATTTAAGCAGTGAAGTCTTTACAGGGTGCGTACCCCTTAAATATTATTGCTTATTTTTTTACAGATTGTATATAATTACATAATATATATATCATGGTGGATGATGATTCCGTGCTTGGAAAAGCACGTAAAGCCGCGTCTCGGTTGCATTAGCAGACGTCAACTACTACCACCAAGGCGAGCGTGGTGGTTTATGGCCCATTCTCCCTGATGAAAAGGCTCATACCTCAGCATTAGGGACATATAAATAAGCTGGTGATGGATCATGAAAATGATTCTATAACTTATTTGATTTTGCATCGACAACTTTTATAAATATTTATCGTTTGAATTTACCTATCTAAAACAAGCTTGTTTTTGTGAACTGTATTTTCAATGTTACGTTCACTGATTGCTGTTTCTGTTCACAATTTTATTAGTAAAAAACATTTATTAAATCGATTGTTCTCCCACCTTGATAATAATTTATTTTAGTTACATGTTTACGATACAAACCTAAGTGAAACACATTGTTTTGGGAATAACACGCTATTATCACTTAGACACACAAATATATTACACACACTGGTTTAAATAATTACGGTATCTTATTTATTATTTTAAGCCTATCTACCAAACAGAATATAACAATTCATTGTTATGTAGGCACCTGCTCTGTAAATCGGACTCGGTACTTCTGAACAAGACACCGGTGATTTAACTACTACACCACAGTGGTGGTTACGGATTTTATTATCATCATCATCATCATCGGCTCATTTTTTTCCCCACTGCTGGGGCACGAGCCTTCCCTATGGATGGATAGGAAGAACGGGCTATAAACCACCACGCGGGCCCAGTGCGGATTGGTGGTTGTTAACGACTGCTAATGCAGCCGGGACCAACGGCTTTTCGTGACTTCAGAAGCACAGAGGAGCTTGAGATGTTAAATTTTTGGTCACCCATCCGATGACCGGCCTTTGCGAATGTTGCTTAACCTCAGCACTCGCAGACCGGACGCGATAACCACTGCGCCATCGAGCTCCTCTTTTTTGATATTAACTATGTTATAAATATTAACTATCATCCTTAACTTGAATGCTAACAATGAATGTTTAAAAAATCAATCTGTCAAGCATTTGGCCGCTAACTTTACAGATGATAAGTAAAATGTGCTCCAAGATGGCACCTGCTTACACAAAAAGTGTCTGTTCATTCCTTAGAGAGGCAGAGGGGTCGTAGCCTCACTCTGCACGGAACAGTTACGTAATCGATCCATTTTGTTTTCGTCCAGCAACAATCATAACTAAGGTTAGGCTACAATTTTGAAAAAAACATACAAACACTAAACATTGAAAGAAATATTTTTACAAATTTACTCGTTTTAAGAGCGCAAGTAAACCCTTTCGTAGGCACAGGCAATAACTTTGTCATCTATACTAATCTATACTAATATTATAAAGAGGAAACCTTTGTATTTTTGTATGTATGTATGTTTGCAACGAATAAACTCAAAAACTACTGGACGGATTTAAAAAATTCTTTCACCATTAGAATGCTACATTAGCGCTGAGTAACATAGGCTATATTAAAAAAAAACTAATAAAACGACCATTTTATTTTCCAATACAAAATGATTTGTTTGTTTTGTTGTCATGGAAACCATTGATATATATTTAACTCAATGATGGAAACTGTCAAAGCGGTACAAAGTCCGCCGGGTCAGCTAGTCAAATATAAAAACCTATTCACTTGTAATGAAATATAAAAATAATGAAAAATTGCATTTGTGTTGCTAGTCAAAGGAACATTTCGTCGCAGATTTGTTTCCAGTTTGTACTTGCTCAGCAAAAAGACTGAATGACCCCGGGATCTCACGTCCAGGGCTAGAGCGCATTCCATGGCTGTTTGTATAAGGAAAGAATTCGCTTTGTCGACAACGTAAAAGATATAGTGAGGCTGGTGGAACTAGATATACCTAATATAGTAAATGTAGGTGGGAGCTATTTTCTACTTATTATGCGTCTTCTGTTCCTTTAGAAACTACGCCTAATATCGTCTTGTTATTACTTAAGTAACTATTTATTTCTAAATATTAATTTTAATAAAATGGGATAATTAAAATTGTAATATTCTATGTGTTGGTGGAAGAGGAACTCGATGGCGCAGTGGTTAACGCGCCCGGTCGGCGAGTGCTGAGATTAAGCAACTTTCGCAAAGGCCGGTCATCGGATGGGTGACCAAAATGACTATCATCTCGAGCTCCTCCGTGCCCGCGTGGTGGTTTATGGCTCGTTTTCCTTATCCATCCATAGGGAAGGCTCGTACCCCAGCAGTGGGGACATAAATGAGCTACATACTGCATGCCACTGAGCATCATCATTAGATGACATCACCGAGCATCATCACTAGATGCTCAGTAATAACAGCAATCATGCTGTCAGCTTCAACAATCATTATAAATTCCAGTTATTACTTTTCATCTAGCTAACTAGTTTAGTCTAACATAATTTAGTGAGGAAATTTTTAATAATTTATATAGGTACGTCTATTAACTACGAGTATACGTTTTTGAATAACAGTTTTTAATAACGCTGAGGCGCTAGCACAGAAAAAATGATTAGTGTTTGTAACTTTGTACAGACGAATTTTCTCCTGAAACGGTCGTAATGAAAACCGCTATATTAAACTATTAATAGGAAGCTATTTTGAAATTGCAAATAATATTTATTTATAAAAGCAATTTCAAAAAATTGAGCTACTGATTAATTGAATTGCTTAAATTACAAACTGGATTAAGTTAAATGGATAAATTAATGGATTGACTTTTGAGATTCGTTGATTATGCTTTACTTGAAACATTGTTAGCACTCAAGTTAAAGCGCAGTAGGAGATAAATACACACTACATAGTTGTGATACCAATTAACAGATTATAGATTTAATATAACACTACACTACGCACAACAAACAAATGATGTGAAGCAGTTGTTTTTACATAAGTATGGAATACAAGCAAGCTAGGTAACAAAGTTAGTACAGTTTTAAAGGGACGGGCGGAATATCTATATACAAATTAATACGTGAAGCATAAACTTTGTACCCCTTTTTACGAAAATTGCGCGGACGGAGGAATATGAAATTTCGCACACGTATAGTTTATATAGAGAAGAATTGCAGAATGTTAATATTTTTTTAATTATGCATAAAAAATACATTAAATCAATAAAACAAACATTACACACACTACCATGTATTGGACACACACGCATATATACTCTTTTCAAAAATTTCAAAAATGGAAGAGAAGGGGCCGAAATTTGTCAATGCCAATCCAAACTCACATTCTATCTTTTTAATTTTTCATTGCTTAGGATACAATCCGTGCAGCCTTAATCAAATTACGGTCAAGTATTTTATTAAGGCTGCACGGTAATATAGTTGAACATCGCACCACATAGACCCGAGATAGTTTAAGAATGTTCATTTTGTCTTTTGATTAAAATTTTGCGTTTTATAAAAAGAATATAATAGAATGAAGGATATGATTAGAGCTGGAAAAAGGAATCCCCTAAGGATCTCCACAGCGACCGGTTTTGTGCTGCTCGCGTCCAGCGGCTATATATATATTTATTACGTATGATGCTTATTACAGTACCAATATCAAATCAATTAGATTTGACGAAAGGAGCGATAATTGAAATATACCAATTCATGTTTCTTCTTTGAAGAACCTTGTCACCCACTAGATTCCGCACAGGAGTGCGCATGTATTTATCGTATTACCTCTCATCATATTATTTGCTAAAAAGCAGAAATAAAAGTAGAAAAAGGTAGAGCTATAAACAGAAAGCGATAAAACGTAGGAGTAACGATAGAATCACGTATCGTTCAAGTAATGAAAGAATTCTTAAAATCGGTTTAGTAGTTTTAGTAGATTACAGATACAAACCAATAAATAAATCTACTTTTGTAAATTGAAGTTTATAATTTACAAACAAACAGAATAACAAGTAAATTAAACTACTTAAAACTAAATTTATAAAAACTATCGGAAATGCATTTTTGCGGCTTCTCCCTGATATTAAGTGAAGTAAAGATACGAAAACAGCTCGCGTCAAAACAAAATTATAGGCCATAGGCTTAACTTAGACAATAGTTGTTATTTTTATGTTCATAAGTGCTGAAGGTGTTCATAATTAACTTTTTCGTCCTTTAACTTTTGCTGAGTAGAGGTCTCCTCCAAGTCTCTCTCCTATAGTCCAAACATATTGTAACCCTTCATAATTGTAAAACAGTAAAATAATACAGATTACAGGCCAATATAATAATAATGATCTCCCTATCCATCCATAGGGAAGGCTCGTGCCCCAGCAGTGGGGATATAAAATGAGCTGATGACGATGATGATGATGATAATAATAATGATTATAGTTAAGGGCACCGGCATCCATTATTGTACTGCCTGTTGTGAAATCCCGTATCAGAACTGAAAAGACGTTCTGAATATTGTCACGAAATGAATACGATGGAGTTTCCGCTTCACGGAAATTCGAAGTTGCATGTGCACCAACTTATTTGCATTTTTTAAATTGTGCGATATTCCGTGCGACAGTAGTAGGTACATAAATTTAAATTGGATACGTGAATATTTGTCTTTACACATTATACATATATCAATAGGTTAATAAAAAATGTTTTTATTTGATTATTAGCTTAATCGTTTAGTTGGCGATCACAAATCCAGGCTATGCATCGAACCGTTGCGGACTGATAATGAGTCGCAAGGAAAGACTCGCGTGAATCGCAAACCATTAGGTATAAATTTCTCAATTATGTGAATTGTGTAAATTGCACTTTGAGAACTTAATTTCTTTATACTTTCTTTTGAGTTACCCTCTTCTAGACCGGAACGTATCCTAACAATATCACATACTGCTAATCTTTTAGCAGGGTAATTTAATTAAAAACCTAAGAGCGTGTTCTAGGGAAAAAATATAGCTGTTTTACAACATCCAATAGACGGTGCCTTGTACTGGCATTCGTAAATGTCAAGCTGTCGTACCGAAAATCAGGTCAGACAGTAGATAAATTGCTTTATAAAGCATTCAGTAAAACTTCTTAGACCGTAGTGGGCTATTTAAAACGTTCAGCATTTCTTTGCTCTCTGAAAAGCGCAATAGTCTCAGTATCCTTTACCACTTGCCAACGAGTCGGGGCAACCGGCAACGCGTTTAGCGAGTTCTCTCTTCATTGCGTGGTCTAAACGCTCTCCATACTGCGGTTAATTGGCATCACACGCCATGTATTAGGAATTCGCTAGTCGCGCCGCGGCGGTCTGGTTGCCATGAATTGTGGCCGAGCGGTTTTATTCACGATTATCCAAATGACAGCGAGATCTAGGTCTTGTTTTATGTGTGTGTATCGTGGCGTTTATTAAAATATGTTTTTGTGGTTTTCCCACCACAAAGTATATGTACATTAACATAATTCTAATAAAAGTTAGTTATGAGTTAATATAGCGTTACCGCCATCTTAGTGTAACCGACATAAATAAAATTTTATAGGAGAAGGATTTTTAAATATTTATACAGATACATGTGCTGTTAAGTTGGAACTTAGCATAGAATCTTGATATTTGACGACTTATTAACGTAACAGTTACAATGTATGAAAAATAATTAATTTAAGGCTTTTTTGGCACTTACATTACTCGCTGGTCTCATTCAACTGATATAGCCCACACTAAAGCCCACACAAAAGTTTCTTCTATCTGCACTGAATACTACATAAATTAAAACCTACTAACAAACCACACCATGATTGATGAAGATGTTTCTTTAGTAACCAGAACCTGGTTCAGATCCTCATCGTTGCTGACTAATTACACATTTTGACACTAAAAAAACTGACGCTTCATATCCTAGACTATTTTCTTTGATTATTAACTTGTCAATCAAAGACTTTTTTGTAAAAAAACTAATAATAACTATTAAACGCACCCTGTCCGAGAGCTAAACACAAACACAAACGATTGAGGAGTCCTCCTGTGACCCATTGGAACCTAGAAATCATCTCCAAAGCCACTAGGAAACTCTAAATTAAACTTCCAAGTTTTCGCCTTTAATAAGCATAATTTGTGTCCATCACGGAATTTTCTATAACATGACTCCCGCTGTCATTCGTGTCTCTCTATTCCCAACGCGTCCGCCGTATTTTATATTTGACTGTGTCAAAAACTCACAGGCTTCCAACAAGGTGGACCGACGATCTGGTGAAGGTTGCGGGAAGCCGCTGGATGCGAGCAGCACAAATCCGGTCGTTGTGGAGGGAGGCCTTTGTCCAGCAGTGGACGTCTTTTCTTTCTTTCTTGTCGTCAAGAACTCTATTCTCTGACAGTTTTCAGTTCTGAAAGTATTTTCTTTTTCTAATTTTTAAATACTTACAGCAAAAAGAGGCCTAACAGATGGAATAACAAGGTATAAGAAAACAAACTTTTATCAAACAGTATTAAAATCTTCCTTCTGAATTAATAGGTAAATAAATATTTCTTATTAGAGAATATAATTGAATTAAAGGCGTGTTCTCACACATTACGGTACAAAGAATAAAAGTGCTAACAAACTTCAATATGCTACAGTACCTATTATAATAACGGTTAGACATAGAGGTTAAGCAGCTTAGTTGTAGAATTTTTCGGGAAATTTTATGTAATATTAGTAGCCCACTCGCGACTTCGTCCGCTTGAGTGAACACCCGTATCTAAATCGGTCAAGCCGTTCTCGGGCATACATGATAATATTTAATTAAGCTTAAGTGTAGCAATTAACACTTAAAAATAAATATAAAATAAAAAACACATGATTTTTTATTAATATAAAATATCGTTCTTGGAATAAAAACAAAATATAATATTATGTAAATAAATATAGGTTTGGTATCAGCGTTTGACGTTTTATTGTGATAACTTTGCAGGGTATATTTAAGGACCATTAATACCTTATTGTACTGAAACAAAGACTCGTTTACAAATCGTATCTGCGTTTCACATTACGATAACAACCCCATAAATATATCCAAACTCTGAACTACAAACAAATAGTCGATGACGTAGTTGTTGACATTGAATAAGGCTCACTTTTGTTTACAAAGTAAGTAGACAGTCCATTATATTTATACAGATACAGCCACGATAGCCTAATTGGTATGGCGCCAGCCTGTAAAGTAGGTGCGGTTTCAAAGGAAGTTGATATTTCAAAATTGTGATCACCGACCCGCATTTTGCAAGTATGATGATTCATCAATTGTAGCGATGTCTTTATTTCAATCAATAAAACTATTATTTCCCATGAAGCGTTTAAATAATTTATTTGTATTACATAATAAATATTAGGTCCTTACCTAAGAAATTGACGTTTTTTTCTCACTTATTAATACGTGTATTACTTCTACAAGTCAATACCGGTGGTTAATATTATTATACACCTTTAATTAGGACTATGCTTTATTCATTTTGTGTCTTTATGGCCAAATTTTTTATTTAAATTGACTTTTTTTTTGTTTCGCGGATTTGACTTTTTGTTTCATTGTAGCTTTGAAGGGACTTGATTTTTTTTTCTTTTTAATGTCTGCTATATTTAGCTAGTGAAACAAACACACTACCCTTGAATTTTTATAGTGTTAACATAAATAGATGTTAAGAAAATTAAAAAAACGTTAGTATGAAAATATAATTTTATAAAAAAAATCTTCATACAAAACGTCAATTTCATAGGGAAGGACCTAATATTTGGTCTGCTAAATTATTGTTTGGTCAGCAGAATTATACATATATATTCGGTCAGTATAAGAAATCCTTACTGTTGGTTAGGTTAAGTTAAATTTATTTTTTCCCGAGCGAAGCGCAGCGTAGCGAGGGTCAGTCACGGAAGGGGGGAGCGTCATAAGACTGCTGTTCAGAATGATATAAGTTGCAGACTGATTTAGAAATATTTGCTGACCATAAGTTGCTGCCCAACTAGCTTTTTTTCTGCACAACTAGCATTTTTTTGCTAACAAAAATACGAATATCTTGCTAACCGTTTAAATAACACCCTTATTTTAATATTTTTAAATTATTCTAGTTTGAAAATCAAATACAAGTCAGGGTTTAAAAGCAAAGCATCTTACCGTATCGTTATCAAATTGTTTGCGATAGTCTTGCTCGGATGTTTTTCTTTAGTTTATTTCAGGGATAATCCAAACAAGTAGCACATATTTGTACCTGTGCCTTAGTCGTGTAAAAAGGACTTATCGGTATTGAGTTTGATCCTACGCAAAGTTTCCGAACGCCCGGCGCTTAAGAGCCATAGTATTAGTAAAGACCTAATATAAATAAACCTTGTTTAGAAACTTCTGATTGCCCACTTACCTCATTTATTTACACTGCAAGATTCCGCTCGCAGTTTCGCTTGCCTAAAATTAAATCTTTTTTTTCCGATTCCTGTGGAAATTAGATACTCTTTCGAAGTGTTTGTGCTGTGAAGACGTCTGTTCTAGTAGTTGTCGTAAGATAATAATAGAAGATAATAATAAGACGTGATAACCCAAACTGGGGGGTCATGAAGGCCTGTGTTCAGCAGTGAGACCTTTAAAAGCTGCTATGACCATAATATTGACATTAAACAACTTTTACGGATCTACTTACAAGCTCACATTTCAAAGAGTCCAAAACGTCAGGGTAAAACTAAATAACATCAATGTGTAATATAAACGGGAGTAGCTCCGTAAAAGTTGTTTTATTTCAATTATTGTGTTCGCGAACATTTTAGAAAACATGAGATGATGTTATTGTTTAGGGATGGTGTAGCTTTCTTTTCTTGAAGTACCTAGTGGTGAGAATCGTTTGTATAGTTTCTGAGTTTTTTTTATGTTAAAAGGAGGCAAACGAGCAAGCGGGTCACCTGATGGAAAGTAATCTCCGCCTCCCATGGACACCCGCAAAACCAAAGTAATCGCAGATGTGTTGCCGGCCTTGAGGAAGGAGTTGGATCTTGATGAGGGAGTAGGCATTGAGAGGGGGGAGGGGTGAGAGATGGGCCTCCGATACTTTCACTCACCGGACGAAACACAACAGCCACGAGTGCCATTGTTTCACGCCGATATTCTGTATGAGGGTGGTATTAGGCTGGGCGAGCCGGCCTATTTCGTGCCGCAACGCAGCGTGGCTCTACCACTCAGACAGTGTCACTCATTTAGCACCACCCAGGGGTCACGGTAGGGTCTCAAGAGTAAACCTACCTACGGTTGCGAACTTTCACCCCCAAAATAGTTTCAAACAAAAACAAAATTTGATGTCTTCATAATATTACTGTAGCTTAATGTAGATAATTCAATCAAGTTAGCAGCTCGCGAACTCATTAACGAACACATTATCACGTACGCAACGTTGTAATTGTTGACTAAACAAATAATTTCGTTGGCACACGGCCTTTCTGGAAACTTCTTTCTAACTTAATAGACCGATTTCTTTTAAAAGGTGCGGTGAGATCGTCTCACCTGTTCGGTGTCGACGAAACTTTTAAGTGGATAAAAGAAGGTACAATAGAATTGGTGAAAAAACAACCTTTGTGTTTCGTTTAAACACTTTAGGAGACTCAGCGGTGATAGTGGTCTATGGTAACGTTCAAAAGTTAATGTGGAAACTGTAGAAGCGAAACTTTCGGTTGGCGTAAAAAACATGCTTTTTGTAAACAAGAGATAAAACTTTTGCCAGGCTGAAATTTCAGTTTTAACGGAGCAAGCTCGAGCTCAACTTTTAATCCGCTCACAAACTCCGGCTATAATAAGTAACAGCGTAGTTTTAAATCTGTTCAGCTGACGGTGATATGCTCCTTTTCATTTATGAAAAACCATGATAATAAAAATGATAAAGCCATTACACATTTCATCATCATGATAATCTTATATCATGATAAGCTTATTTAAACTTCGCGTTCCTTCCCGAATTCCTAGAACTCCAATTACCCCGTTGTGTCCACCGTTTAGGAGAACTGTACTGGGTGGTAGCTCTCCTGTACCCAGGATTTGTAAACTGCTTAATAGCATCAGTCATATGATTGATTTACACATTGACTCCTTAAATGCATACCGCAAATCGATTTGGAAGCATCTTTCTGGCCCTGATATTTTTAATGACTGATTTCTAATGTTATTCATTCATTAATTCATTCATATATTCATATTCATATTCATATTCACACATTCATATACTACGTATGTTTTGTCTAAATTAGTCTAATTAGTTTTTAGTGTTTAATTGTCTTTATTTCTATGCATGCAGTGTTTACCTATAATTAGTTGTTACATTTAGCTTAAGTAACTTGTAAGAGTCTATAGTAGTATTAATGTAAACAACTGTTGGTAAACCTATTAAAATAAAATAAAAATAATAATAAAATAAATCATCAGCACTATTATGTCCCCACTACTGGGGCACGACCCTTCCCTATGGATGGGAACACCACGGGGAGAACGGACCGTACACCACCACGCGGGCCCAGTGCGGATTGGTGGTTGCTAACGACCGCTAATGCAGCGGGGGTGTAATGTGCTTTCCGAAGCATGGTTCAAGATGATACATTTTGGTTACCCATCCGAAGACAGGTCTTTGCGAAAGTTGTTTAACTTTAGTCAAAGTCAAAGTCAAAGTCAAATATTTTTTATTCAAATAAACTTTGGAAAAGTGCTTTTGAATCGTCCAAAAATTTTTTACCTTCTACCCATTCAGGATGTCTATTTTTTAGCTATGGAGAAGAATGGGCGCAAGAAACTCCACAGCTTTAATATAAGTAACGACATTTACAAAATTATGTGCCGTTAAGTTATACATGTTAGAAACACCTGTTGGAGTGATTGCAGCATTTTAAACCCATGCTGTTTTGTCTTCCATGTAATCAGATACTTTATAATAAGCTTTTTTATAAAGCTTTGCTTTAATGGTGGTTTTAAAATTACTAGTGTCAAGTTTTTGAATATCACTTGGATCTTTATTGTAAAAACGTACACACAGGCCTCTAAATGAATTATTTAATTTGTGAAGCGTAGTATATGGTACTGCTAGTTTATTTTTATTTCTAGGTTTCACATTGTGAATATCACATCGTTTTAAAAAAAGTTTCAATATTTTTATAAACATACATTAGGTTCTCGTAAATATATTGTGATGCAACTGGCATTATATTAATATCTTTAAATCTCTCCCTAAAAGAATTGCCAGCTTTCAGGTTATAAATTGCTCGAATAGCCCGCTTCTGCAGCACAAAGATAGTTTGAATGTCGGCAGCATTGCCCCACAGTAAAATGCCGAAATTTAGAAATCGCAGACCGAGTTCATTAACTGCGCGATAAAGATTAACATTTGCTCGCATTTATTTTACATTATTATTATCTTACCTTGACGTTAAACCCTTCGCAAGGTCCGTGGTTGGTCCATGGTTTGCTCCGTAGTGAGACTGAGATGTTGGTTGTCTCAAAATAGATCTCACGCAATATTTCATACAAAATGAGAATGTTCATTTCAGGAACCTCATGTTCCTTACTATCAGCCACGAAACGGCGTGACTAGCGTATTCGTAATACATGGCGTGTAATGCCAATTAACCGCATTGCGGTAAGCATTTCAACCGCGCAATGAAGGTGAATTCGTCAGCCGCGTCGCTGGTCTTTTGACCGGTACGTTAGGCATTAAAAGTGTTCTGCTGTTACTCCTCTATGATTCTGGCATGTTTGGGAAAGCCTGTGTCAATGTCTTAACCTAACATAACATAATGTGAATAAACATAATGCTTGGTAGTTTCAACATCATAATACGATCACTCGCTGACCGACCGGACAGCTTCTTCCAAATACGCTCTGAGTTTTGAGACCGAGGATGTATATTGTATATGGCATTAATAAAGCAATACAATTTTATATGTCATTTGATAAGTATTTATATACCTTTCTATGCTTACGTAAAATACAGAGATCGAAATAATTAGTTAAACAAATCTATTTTAAATAAATGTTAACTATTAACTTAATAATTTTTTTTATGAACCGTTTTTTATTGACCTATGCATTTACTTTAAAAAACACTACTTTAAAAAAAAGGTCAGACAATGATTGTCTCACAATAATTTTATTATTTTTGTAAATTTTACTTATCTCGTTTCTTTAACGAAAGACATTGTCTGAAACAAAAATAATAGTTCACATAGCAATGTTCAGTATAGTAGCTATTCTCAGAATACTGATGGAAAAAATGTCTGTAATTTCAGATATAACGAGCCAAGCCCAGGCTCGACTTTTAATCCGCTCACAAAGTTTGACCAAATGTAACTGCATAGTTTTAAATCCGTTAAGCTGACAGTGACATGATCTAATTATTTTGTCATGAAAGGCTGGGAAATAATCCTCATACTGTACTGTTAAGCGAAAATGTTTAAGCTACGGATGGTACGGAAAACCCATAACAACAAGTATGAAAATTTCACCAAAACTATCACTTCATCATCATCATAATCAGCTATCATCAATCGCCACGTTTATGTCAGAGCATCAATTGCGAACGGCTCAACCGATTTGGCTGATAATTTTTTTGTTGCGTTCGTAATTTACTAGTTTATTAGCTAATTTAACAGTCTGAAAGAAATCGCTTTAAAGCGATAAGACCGCCAAATTCTAACTTTGTAATTGTGTTGCAATAAAAGTATTATCTATCTATCTATCTAATTTGTACAAAGATTGCATTAAAAAAATTAAGCTGGTAAAACCATCACGGGATACGGGTGTTCGTTCACTGAAGCTGACGAAGACGCAAGAAGGCTGTTGCTGTAATATGTTAATATACTTCGTTAACGTACGTGTTTCTGACACTAAACTCTTCCTAAACTGTCCAGCCGATTTCGATGGAACTTTTTGTGTATACTAGAGTTGGGTCCCTGGATGGTTTAGATTATCAATTGGACCCGATCGGTGGCGCTGCAATAGGTTTCTAGGATTATAATTTTTCAACCATCATGGAATACGGGTGTGCACTCAAGCAGACAAATTCGTGAGCGAGTTGCTAAAAGAATATGTTGAAGTGTTCAAAAATGTTTCGCTAGCTGGATGGGTATATATTTTTGCGTACTGTTTAACCATAAATTAAATACCCAATAATACCATGTACCTCACCTGTCTAAGGCTGTATTCTCAGTGGAGTTTCATATTGATCTGGTTAAATTAATAGAAGGTGTTGTAAGTTCTACACTAGCTAAACTAGCCAGTATGTTGTTGGTTGTTGTTAGATGAGATACAACCAACATATCAACATTGTTCGATGTTTTCTGAAGTTTACGCTTCACATTGAACTGAAACACTCTTCTATTGTAGTGATGTTCAGACTGTGTTTACAAGGTTGTTTCATACATATATTTGTAAATGTAAGGAACATACGTACCTACTTGCCTTCCCTTTTAAGAAAACAATTTGCTTTTTGTTTTGTATATTCAGTGAAGAAACGTTTGTAAATAAACATTATATAATATTTCTTGTGCGTCCGTATTACGCAATCACTTTCCAACGATGCTTCAGCTGAAAAAATAATCCGTACAATGAGTACAACCAAAATCATTTATTTATTTTTGTTACAGGTCTGCTCTACGAAGTAATGGAACAAATAACCAAATACCTTATTATCATCGCTTCTCTTATGACAGTAAAACTGACAGTCACAGAAAGCAAGAACGACACAAAACCAAAAATTGACAGAAGATACTATCATGTCCCACTATTCATCAACGTCTGCGACATCAAGGATCGCAGATCGAAAGTGCATTGCTATTGTGATAGCAACAAACCAAAAATGGCTACCAAAGCGGATTGTTGGGTCTTTGGTGGAGGAATAGCAGAAGACGATCCTATATGGCCAAGTTTCTCATCGCAATCAGAAATTGAAGATCTCATGTTCAATGTTAGATCCGATGACGCTCTAACGTTTATCCCAGCCAAAGCCGTCGTTAGACTCGACAACCTGAAATATATATCCATACAATTTGCAAGCATCAACAATATACAACCTTATGCTTTTACAAATTCGTCAACAATTAAACAGATCGTATTAAAACTGAACAAGATAATGACTCTGGAAAAGCATTCCTTCTCACAAATGATGATGTTATCAAACTTGAGTTTAGAGGAAAACTCAATCTCAGAATTAAGGAGAGACGTGTTTTTCAATCTACCAAATCTACACTTTTTAAATCTTTCCAACAACAACTTGAGTTTGATTCACGAAGGTGCATTCAAACATTTGAACAACCTAATAGAATTGCGATTAGACAATAATTTGATATCTGTAATAACAAAAGAGACATTAGAAGGTTTGGAGAATTTGTCAAGGTTGAATCTGCGGAATAATAAACTGACTATGATAGGAAACTTGGCTTTCAGTGAATCGTGGAGCCTTAAGGAGCTAATACTTGATAACAATGCTATTGAGTACATATCGGATAGAGCATTTGGCGGGCTAACGCAGCTTAGGAAGCTAACATTGTCGAATAACAGACTAACTGCATTCTACGAAGACATTCTTGAAGATATTCGAAGTCTAATAGTTTTAGATTTGAGGGATAACCTCTTGGACACTATATCTTACGAGTCTGTCCGCCCAGTCGTGGAGAACGACAAATCTATATCAGCTGCAGTCTATTTAGAGGGTAAGTTTAAATCTCTTTGTCTTATTTATTACCTTTTCTTTAGGTACAGTCACAAGTATTAACATGTATACACTTTTGTTTATGTGTGACTAGCTTTGACTCTTATTCCATTGTATTAAGGACTATTAACATGTACGAGTATACACTTATGACTAGCTTTGACCTTTGTATTAGGGCGAAGGATAAGGCACACTAGCGCCGCTAATGGATTTAATTTGATAACTGCTAAACTGGATTTTTTTTTCAAACATTGCGGACCTTCCGACACTAGGCAAACATCTATTATTTAATAATTGGGCACTACTTTTAGGTTTGTTTTTGTACCTATTCATTCGCTAACACCAAAAGTGGCCATTGTTTGTGAATAAATGCGATAGCCCGTTTTGTGAATAAACCACGCAACAAAAAGTAGTGCACTATGGATGCCTTCCTGTTGTCGGACGGTACGCAATGTTTATAAAAAAGATCCGGTCTATTAGTAATTGTCAAACTATCAATTGGTGGCGCTAGTGTGCCTACCCTTCGCCTTAAGAGTTACATTGTTAACATGTTAATGCTCTTGACTGTAACTATATGCGGTGTGAATCAGTGTAAAAAATATTGAGCGGTGAAACCAAACTGATGGTTGGTTGGTGACGTGAAATTTTTAAGGATTTTTTTGAAAATTTACCAATGTTTCAAATACACAGTTGTTTCAATACACATGTTTCAAATATACATTCAGACATACGGTCACTGTAATAAACTTTTTTTAACTGGACGTGCTGCCATACACTGGGTCCCACGAAACTATACCAACCTAACTTAATCAGTCTCTCCTAATAATTACCGTTATATAAATAAAACATAATATGTGACAGAGAGCCCACCTATAAAAAAAGAGCAAACGTCGTTCAGCCTTCTCGTTAAACATTATATTGGGCTACTTGGCTAAGCGTCCTCAGTCATTAATTGAACTCGTTTCATGAACGAGCTAGTCGTCAAACCTAAACAGGCTGATTTAGCCATCTGGCTGCGACATATTAACATATAAACGAAATAGGCAATACATATATTCAGCAGTTTGTTGGAATTTGTCAACAATCTTCTTACTAGAACATCCCGATGTAACGGCTTAAGTTGTTTTTCGAATCACTTATGAGCTCAAGATTTTTTTGGATTTGGTCACCCATCCGGTGACCTTGCCTTGCTAAAGTTGCCTGACTTACAAGATCGCAACATGAGCATGCTAGCCTCTCTTTTCACTTGTTTATATATAGCTTATTAATAATCATAGCTACAGATAACAAACTAAACAAAACAAAAGAAAAGACAACAAAATCTTACACGATACCAAAAACAAATAGTCTACCACTATTAAATACCTATAACATAATTTAAAATAAAAATCTAACATTAAATAAAAGCTGCAGCTAAAAGTAACGTTTCTCGACAAGTTTAAAAACCCGCAGCGAGTTTTCGCGTCTTCAGACACGGACAAAGCAATCCACGAACGAGCAGCGTGCACCGTACACGATTTGTCAAATACTAAGTTGAATGCAATGGCATCTGCCCCCTGAATATGAGCTCTTATAGTTATATTATTGCAGTTGTGGAAAAGAGACACGAGTATATTCCCCGCTACACGCGTCTCGTTTTCACAACTGCAATAATACTGCTATAAGAGCTCGTGGTTACCCTCTAAAGTCTTGTTTGTCTGATGACCTTAAAAAGAGGTTTTAGAAGTTGTAAAATTTGTATATACCTACAATATTATACAACGCGTAAAACAATACAATGCTTTAGTTTACGTGAACGTGTTACGTTACAGAATCCAGCTAGTTATTTGTTTTCTCAATTTAACATAGACAGCTATTGAGTAATGTCATCTAACCTCTCATTTATGGTGATGGCTGCTGAGTAAAACCTTCACCTAACATGACTTACTGCCGTACTCAGAGACGTCAATTAAGTTTTAATGGCAATTAAATTTCTTTCCTTCTCTATTTAGCACTATACATAAGAAAGTGACAGCAAGAGACTTAAATGTCATTAAAACTTAATTGACGTCTCTGAGTACGGCAGTTAGAGAGCTAATTAAAATAGGCATAAACAGGCAAAATGCATGTGATAGCTGAAACCTAATGACGGCAACGCGCAAGTTATCGGAGCTTGTAACACCATGGGTATATCTTAGACGTTACTGAGTCAAGTTGTAAAGTATATGTTTATGACCAGTTATTGTATTGCAATACAGGATAATCTTACTAATGGGTAGTAATGTGTGTGACGGTGGTAGCCATGCAGACGTGTTCCAAGGATCCGTAGGGAACGGGGATACGCAGTAGTGCGTGATGTCATTCCCTCTAAAAAACCTCTGACGTTGATTCGTTTCACACAGCTTGAGGAACCCTTCAAGTTTCTCGCCGCCCCCAAAAAGTACGGTGATGCTGAAAATGCCGTCTAAAGCAATCAGCAAACTCACAAAAAAACTTCGAACGGATACATTTTTTAAATGTAATTGAAATGAAAACGTATATATGCGTGCCATCTGAAGATATATCCATTTGGAAGCCCATTTGCTCTCAATTTGCAAACCTGGGATTAAACATGGTGTACATGATTAAAGTTAACCGCACACGGCTACTAATGCGTGATCAACTGGCCACTTAATTTATCACTTGCTAAAGCGATCGCTGCACCGCACATTCCATAGGTAACGTAACTGTGGGTCGAGCGACCGAGCAGGGATAGGGTAAAGCCACCCAGCAGTATGCACTACCAAAGAGTACGTATACGATTGGCGGCCAAATATTCAGGGTACCTACTACGCACATCCTTATTAATTTCATGCACACATTAAAAATAATAATAAGGTAGAATATATCCAAAACAGAAATCAAAAATACAAAGTTTTTTTAAACCAAATTTTGACAACAATAATGTGTTTGTGTATAAAAAATAAAAATAATAAAAAATAAAATTTTTTATTTGGAACAATAAAAATTTTACAATGTGTGTTGTTCGTTAATACTGCGGTTAGTTGTAAAAAACTGTGTCGCAGCACCAACGCCCGTCTCCGGTGATAATAGGGATCGCGTTCCAATAAACCAAACCAAACAAAACACTAAAAAAACACTACCACTTATAAAAATACTTACACAAATACCTCAAATTATGTAAATTTGTGTTAATGTGTACCTATGTGCGTAACTAACTACACAGTATATCAAACCCGGGAAGATACTTCGACCACTAGTAACATACTAGTGGTCGGAGTATCTTCCCGGGTTATCTGGGTATGTTCAAACATACACATTACACGATGTCTTTTTTCAAGTAGAAACTGAATAAATGTGTTTTAAATTACTATTAGAAATATTACATTTGATCGGAATTAGCATAAGCAAAACTAAATACAATACAGTGTGAGAGACTTGGTTTAACATCTCTTTTTATAGAGCAGTTGTTCGTTTTGGAAATAATAAAACACAGGCTATCTAATTTATTTATGTCGCTATAAACGCAACTTACATTAAATTATTAATTAAGCCTAACCGAGATAATTTATTGTCAATTACTAGCAATATGTACATACTTTTTGGTAGTGCGAGCTGTTTGGTGGCTTTACCCTATTATTATCTGTTAACAAAAGCCACATTACAATACATTATAAAGTGTTATATCGCATAGTTGGCTTGCCTACACGCCACCACACCGACCCAACCGCTCAGTCCTAGATTCACTAGTAGTGTTTTTTTTTTAATATTTCGGATTGTAAATTGTATTTCAAACGTAGGCTGCATTGGAAGTCAGTAGCGAAATATCAGATTATCAATATTGTTTTATTTGTATACAAGCAACCATATAGTGGTCTAAAACTTTTAAGGCACAAGCTATTTTTTATTCCTTGTTTAAGCCCTTGTCTTTCATCTTCATCATCATCATCAGCTCATTTTATGTCCCCACTGCTGGGGCACGAGCCTTCCCTGTGGATGGATAGGAAGAACAGGCCATAAACCACCACGCGGGCCCAGTGCGGATTGGTGGTTGTTACCAACTGCATGCTAATGCAGCCGGGACCAACGGCCTTACGTGCCTTCCAAAGCATGGAGGAGCTTGAGATGATGAATTTTTGGTCACCCATCCGATGACCGGCCTTTGCGAAAGTTGCTTAACCTCAGCACTCGCAGACCGGGCGCGTTAACCACTGCACCATCGAGCTCCTCCGTTCATCTTACCTACTGAGGATTTGGCTATCTTTTCTCTATAACAATGCTACTAAATTTCTGCTAATTGATGTTGTAACATTGATGACGCAGTGTGCGGTATAAAAAAATCTCTCAAGCGTCTGTTGCTCAAGCGATAGTAGTCGGTGTGCGGTCATCCTAAAGGTGTAAAATTATACAACACATTGCAGTAAATCGCGCGAAATGGATGGACCCAGAGTGGATTCAGAACTTATGACGTTGTTACTCGTACGACTTGCCCAATATTCCGAATGCTCGTACCACAAAATAAGGAGACCCGCAGAAGGTAAAACAACACCTAGATTTGTGAAAGAAGGGAAAAAAAGGATGATCCTTACTGGTGCTGTCATAAGGTCGAAAATACGTACGTACATACGCTTGCGACAATGAAGACCGCAAATTAACAGAATCAAAAAAATATTGGTTTTAGTTATCAAAATATGCAGCTACTTAATTACGAGTATTGTTGTTATAAATTTTTTGAGTGATTTCCAAGTTTAAGTAATTTTCTTACTCTTTCTTCTTAAATTACTTGTGAATTTGTAATTATTATTTTTACTTTTAATTTTTATTGTTAAAAAAAAAACAATAAGTATTTTCGTAATTTTCTTTTCTTTCTCTTCAACAATAGTGATTATTTGTGTTTTTTTTTCAAAATAATTATGATCGGGTTAAAATTATACAATCGTGTATTTAAGCTAGCAAATTCAAGATAAAGATAAGAATGAACCTATATCAACATTTCAGATTCGTTAGTCTTATTAGAGTCTTAAACTATTCGACGAAAGTTGGTGCATTTTGCAGTGTGTCGCCTTAAGGGTGCGCCGACCAAAAAAGCCAAAAGTGTAGTCACGGTTAAGTTGATATGTGATGAAAAAAACTATCGTATTACATAAACAAAATCAATATTTAGTATCAAAGAGAACGTGTTTACAATTAGTCTGACCCATAAATTCATAACACACTATAATTTTTTTTAACACCATCATTTAAAGTTGAGCAAAAATCATGAAAACGAGTGGCGGCGTTTAGTTGATATCTTATAGTTTATTAGTTTATAAAGTTTATAAATATACCTCTAATTATGTCTAAACAATCACCAATGTCTTAACTACAAATCGTCCGTCTCACATTATCGATTTGTCGAGCGGTTTTTTAAATTATTATTTTTCAAATTAACACGTTAAATTCCCTATACAAAATTAGTATGGCCGCGCGGCATCAAATAAATATGAACGAGGACATTTCAAATAAAATATATGACACCTGTCACTTACGGACGGCGCACCCTCAATACATACCGCGCTCGAGCAGCGCACACACTACCTTCTCAAGGACACGAGTCTTAGAACAGCTCGGAACAGTCCGAGCGCAGCTGTTGGGAGATTCCTGTGTCCGTGAAAGGTTTTTTTCTATATTAAAAGGAGGCAAACAGCAGACATCCACCCGCAAAGCCAAAGTAATCGCAGATGCGTTGCCGGCCTTGAGGAAGGAATTGGATCTTGAGGAGGAAGTAGGATTTGGGAGGGGGGAGAGGTGAGAGATGGGCCTCCGGTACTTTCACTCATCAGATGAAACTCAACAGCAACGAGTGCCATTGTTTCACGCCGATATTCTGTGAGAGGGTGGTATTACTCCGGGCGAGCCGGCCCATTTCGTGTTGCAACGCAGCGTGGCTCTACCACTCAGACAGTGTCACTCATTTAGCACCACCCAGGGGTCACGTGTAGGGTCTCAAGGGTAAACCTACGGACGCGAGTAACTTTAACCCCAAGGTTTAAATGTTTTCAAAAAAGGTTTAAAGGTTTTCTTTAAAGGTTTTTTTAAAGGTTTTCTATGCGTGCGTTGCTCGAATGCGTTTGTATAAAGCTGACCTTCTGTGGGTTTCCTTATTTTATGGCTCGTACGAAGTGGAACCACCGGTTTTCGGTAAAAATCGGCGTTTGGATTTACTCGGCCGTGTGGATGACTTATTGTAATGGTTTTCCTCACGAAAGTCTCGCATGCGTGAAGCGTTACTATGTTTAGTTTAAATGGGTTACAATTTGTTACTTACGGTATAGTAGGTACTCCGTGCTGGTTGTGTATGTAATGTATTAAAAAAACACTTTTCAGCCTATTTACTGTTCTTCTTCTGGGATTTGAAAACAAAAAGGTTAAATTTTACAGAATGCCAAATATAAATAGAAAATAAGATAAAGAAAAAAAGTATTGTAAAAGTTTAATTATTTAATGCATATATAGCATAGTTCTTGCAGAACATTTTCACGCCTCCAATTTTAATGCGCTTTAAGGTTCTTTCCAACCATCTGGTTAGTCAAAATTCACAGATTTCGCAGTCCCCGCAAGAATCGGAGCATTGAAAATGAATACAACAATTTACGAAAAAAAAAAACATTTTATTTTAAATACATTCCAATTCCAACTTGAATGCACTTCTCGCCTTTATATATGGAAATACCCGTTTTTTTACAATACCAAATCTAAAGGGACCAATTATTAACCGATTTTCAAAATTTTTTCGCCATTTTGTAGCTAAACTAATACCCTAGAACCCTTTTTTCATTTATTCTTAAGTCGGTTTTTTTTTAGTATACAAACACCCCCCAAAAAACCCGATTTTTTTACATTTTTCAAAATTCCAAAAAAAGTTTCCAACCGATTTTCAAAATTAAAAAGCTCACACGTGTCTCGATAAATACCTCAACTCTTGGTACTATTTCCATATCGATTCTTCTAAAATCCTCGGAACTATGGCCAAAAATACCACTCAGGCGATTTGCATCTGATAACCATTTTTAATGGTAAAATTGTAGTTCTTTTATAATTTTTTCAATGATATTTATTCTGGTGTTACATAAAGTTCATACTTATCTTACCTATCTATTTATCTGAAAACCAAAATACTAAAATGAACTCGACTGCTACAAAAATCATTAAGCAACAAAACCGTAATAAAAACTCGATCGTCTACATAGCTAGGTACTTTCGTTCAACCCCCAGATTATTGTAAAATCCAATCGCGTTTACCCAAAACCTAATAAATGCAGCATCACCATTTGTAGCAGAAAACACACCGAATAAAAGAATCATCGTGAAGGGATAACCGTTTTGGGGCTAATAAGCCCACCACATACATAACTAACACCAAACAATAAGACATAAAAGGGGTTATGAATAATCAACAGCGTTCACACACAATAGCTGTATAAAATATCTAATAAACAAACAAGAATTTTTGCACATAAAAGCTATTTCTCGATGGAGGGAGAATTTATCGAGTCCCTTTGGAAAATATAGGAACGGCCTCGCTTAGCTGATTTACTGCCCCAATCGTGGTACGAGGCAAGTAAAAGGATTAAATACGAACGGTTTAGGTTAACTCGTTGTTGTACTCATATATTTATTGTCTTTGCAGAAGATAAAATGCGAAGATTGAAATAAATCGAATAAACGTATCCACACGCCATGTTTGGTGAACGTGGAATATTGTTTTCGCTGTTGGAGTACCGTCGATGTAATTTTTTTTTGAAAACAATTTGTTTGTTTGTTTTAGATAAGATTTTAAGAAAAAAATTGAATCGGCCTCAACTTGTAAGGGCATTTTCTTTTCTCGTATTTTTTATGTGAAAAACTGATGTTTCAATAAAACAAAAGCATTTCAAGTTATCAAACGCGTGGAGAAAGTGTAAGGAGAGGGATACAATTCGTCTTTTAGTTTTGAGTGACAGTTCATGTATATTCCCAACTGTAATAAATAAATCATTCACAATCCGGGCGACAGCTCTTAAGATTGAGTTGCGAGATGTTTTCCCTGTCGTGGGTTCAAGACTTCAAGTTGTCTTTTCCTAATTCTATTTTCAGTTTCAATGTATTTGTATGTATTTGAATTTTTAATTATGTATGCAAAGTAGATACCTAATAAAATACGAGTAGAACACCTATCAACTACACCAGTCGATGGAGTACGAGAACATTTTGCAAGCACCAATAATAATATTATCTTCATTTTTTTCTTTTTTAACTGTAAACAGCATTGAAATGAAACAACTTTTACGGATCTACTCGCGTTTATTTTACACATTACTTTTAATTAATGTTTAAACATTAATAAATTAAATTAAAAATAATGTGTAAAATAAGCGTGAGTAGATCCGTAAAAGTTGTTTCGTTTCAATGTGTAGTGTTCACGTAAACTTTACAAAACATAATAATAACAGCATTCTATTTGCATGTCAGTTCGAAATTTAAATAATATCCTTAGTAAGTTACCTCCTTGGTTGCCATGTTATAGAGTAAAAAAATCGTTCCATTTTTAAATAACACTCCAAATATGGATTTTTATACTTAATTGATGGCCGCGCGACAGATATACATTTCCATACAAACTTTACCCGGCTGCCTTTTACATATATTCGACTAGTACAGCAATTTAGATTTATCTCGAAGAAGGATGTCAAAATACTGAATTCATTTTCAAGCATGTTTAAGAAAAACAATAATCTGTATCATTTTGACACAGTAGTCTAAACTTTTTTAATCTATATTTTGTTCTCATTACGTAATTCTAATATACCTAATTCTATTTTATATAACTTTATCAGTAAAGTTTTACTCTAATAGCCCTGAAACTCAGCCACGATGAGTAGCCGTTTAGCCGTCTGAATAGCCCGTTTATATGTCCCTAATCTATGCGGTGACGGTGCAAATGTTCCAAAAGTACTTAAACTTTTTCATTTGGGGTTTGAGTGTGTTTATAGATAAGAAAATTGAAACGAATACGTCAATCGAAATGTGAACATTGCGAAAAGCGAAGTACTTACAGTTACTTTCGGCATCAAGACTGGCATTAAGCCCGCCTGACTAGCTACCACCTTTTTATCTACGTTATTCAAAACAACAAAGTTAGTACCTATAATTGTTGTGTACTGACTTGTGTAGTTGATAGAATTATGATAGCCTGCTCCTCTGTAGTTGGTACTGGGTGAAGTGCCTTTTCATCTGTGGCCCTACCGTCACTGTACTTTAGGGCTTCAATTTTGCTTTAAAACATTCACAATCGTGTGTTGGTAAGATGATTTTGACAAAAAAACAAGTTACTGACACAGTATAGAGATGATATATTGTTGAATTAGAAGACTTGACAGGTGAGATTAAGGTCAAGCCTTACTTCTAATAATAGCTATTCACTTTCCTTTCTTGCCAACAAATTGCTAGTATGTTTAATTAAACATCGTAGGTACTTCTAAAAAAATATATACAAAAGTTCTTCTAAACTCTATTCTGAATATCTTCCAAAAGCTTTGACATTAAATTTGTCTTGACGTTGAGATTTCGCACACTAAATCATTTCGTGTTTTTGTCTCACAAAACAATACAATTTCCCAGGCGAGTTGTGACACATTCCCCTAATAAGTTCAAGTGTAACGCCGCCTTAAATTTCAATTGTTTCAAACAGTACAAGATTAATTTAATTTACTTTCCCGTTTTAGGAATTAAATGGGAGGAGCTCGCTTGCTCCTCAACTGTGCGAAAGGATAAGCTCCGCTGCTAACTTCCTCACTCGAATCTCTAATAAATAAATGGGAGACGAAATTTTCTACTCAATTGTACAGAAGCGATTTAAAGTTTGTCATCAAATTTCTAAGTACCCACAGACGAAACGTAAATTAATTATAACTTATCTTATCTAGTCGCAATTACTTTACTTATTATATTTCTGGAGGTAAATCGTAATCTGGAATTTGTGAAAGCTAAACACTGGTAACCGAAATGGATTTGGAACTGAAATAATATTTCTAAGTAAGTACTTCGGTACTCGGTGGCGCAGTGGTCAACGCGCCCGGTCTGCGAGTGCTGAGGTTAAGCAACTTCCGCAAAGGCTGGTCATCGGATGGGTGACCAAAAATGTATCATCACGAGCTCCTCCGTGCTTCGGAAGGCACGTTAAGCCGTTGGTCCCGGCTGCATTAGCAATCGTTAACAACCACCAATCCGCACTGGGCCCGCGTGGTGGTTTATGGCCCGTTCTCCCTATCCATCCATAGGGAAGGCTCGTGCCCCAGCAGCGTGGACATAAATGAGCTGATAATGATGAAGTACTTCGGTGGCCGAGTGGAAAAGCGCTCGGTCTGATATGCGAAGGTCCTGGGTTCAATTCCCAGGTCGGGTAAAGTGTGATTCGGATTTTTCGATACATAACCCGGGTTTATGATCACCAACCCGCATTTGGCAAGCGTGGTGATTAAGCCATTACCCATCAATTGTAGCGATGACTTGATTCCAATGATGGAGGCCTTTGCCCAGCAGTGGGACAGTATATAGGCTATTCTTATTATTTTATTTTGCATTCACAATCTTATATATAGTTCGAGTTCGATTCCTACTCGAGCTTCATGAGGCTAGTTGAATTTTTCTAGTTAAATTTTATCTTGTAACTATAATAAATAGGCCATTATAGGCTAATAACTATATAAAATATAACATAATATTACAGTTTATCTATAAAAGTGAAATTGAGTAGCCTACTCGGGATCCTCAAGATCCAACTCCTTCCTCAACGCCGGCAACGCATCTGCGATTACTTTGGTTTTGCGGGTGTCCAAGGGTGGCGGTGATTACTTTCCATCAGGTGATAAACTTGCTCGTTTACCTCCTTTTAACATAAAAAAAGCCTTGAAAATGTATGTCTTGTGATCTTTATCTATGAATATTTATAAATAGTATTAATTAACGTCAATTTGTACTGTAAAAGACATTATTTGACTGTAAATCTGCCAACAAGTAAACAAGTTAATAAGTAACGTGACTTTCGGAGTACTCTCAACGTTTTTCTATAGATTTATAATCATTAAAATGTCTAACGGTTTATTGAAGGTACAAGGAACGTACTACATACGTACTACTACATACTTGCGTCTCGTAGTCATACCTTTTTAAGTAATCAACGTTTCAGTTGTGCGTATGTGCCTAGGACAAACTACTAACTATACTAAAGAGTTTGCATTGAACTCCGTTTAACATTTTTATATTACTACTTTACCCTACCTACTTCTAACTTTAAATTTAGAATAGACTATATTTTCTTCCTCCATAAAAAAGTTTTTTTTTTATTATTTTCTTCCAAACAAGTGACTACGCTTAATTATGAATTCTCAAAATGTTCCTCTTGACCTAAAAACTGAAGAGCCAACCGGTTCGTAACTCTAATCGCAAATATATATGAAAACGACGGAATAAAATTTTGCCTTCATCGACCTAAGTGTATTAGATGGGGGTACAAAAGAATTTCCTTAGTACCGTAGATCATAACAAAGAATATAAGCGCAGCACACGCAGGGCACGCGACTCAACCCGGGATCCGTGACGTCATCTCTGGGCCCTTTATCGCCCGCAGAAGCCTGTGGGGTCTACTTAAAAACTGATATGTTGTCAGAAAAGCTTTCTATAACAAATAGGGAATCTTGAAATATTACCCTTGTTATGGAAAATGCTTTTGTAAAAGACTTATATGTAAGCGTAAATATTTATGAAACAAACTTTTATCGATCATCGTTAGCTTATAAATTCACATGTTTTATATAAGAGATTTTGCACACAAACAACTGCCTATAAAACACATTTGTTATTTTATATATTATATTTAAATTTTATAATTTTACTAGAAATAAATTTTCCTTCTCCTGAGGCTAGCAAATTTTTTTCTAAGTAAATTTTATCTTGTAATAAATAATAAAAAAAACATTTGTTATTTTTAATTTTCATCAGGAAATGACAAAAGAAATAACACAAGATATTTACCGTCACAAAAGAGCAAAGTGAAACCTTGGTATGGCCTATGGCCTGAATTAAGGTATGTGAGCGTCACTGGTCCTCATGGTAACTCATTACCGAACAAGGGACAAAGCTTTTATTATTAAAATTGTGAATTCAGAAGGGATTATAACAGGCGATGTATGATTCAAGCTATACCAACAAAGGATAATAAACAAATAAACTTAAGACTAATATCACAAGACTACTTTTTTTTAATATTGCTTTTTTCGGTATAATGAAGCTTTTCGTAAATTAAACTAAATATAAATTTTATTTACTCAATCCTTAAAATTATTAAAAATACAGTCCATATTTAATAAAATTTATAAATCTGTGTGATGTGTCTTATATGAGGCGTATGCAAATCTTTTTACCAAGGTGGTGGAGGATTACTGGAGTTAATAAAATTTACTTTACATGACACTGACTTCAGTATGAAGATAGCGCTAAATGATGATGATGATAATGATGATGATGATGATGACAAGGAACCTTTACAAAATATTGGCTCACCAGCAAATAGGGAATATGCATGTTTTTTTTTTATTTCTTGAATTAATCATTCACATCTTTATAACATAGAAAAAAAATATAAATAGGCTTGAAAATCATCAAATTATTTTTCAAAGGGAAATTTAAAACAATGAATACATTTGAGCCGTTCAAACGCCACCATTTAGCGTGCGCTTTTGATGACGTCATTAGTTGTGTCCCGTGTTTGTTTACAATAGCATTTCAGTTACTTTATACTTATTTTCAGTTTTAATTGCTATACAAATCATGGAAGAAATTAAAAAAACCTTCTTACAAGTATTGTATGGTACCAAAGTGCAAAAACACTATTATTAGTACACCCGATAAAGTGTTTTTTCGTATTCCACGCGATGCGAAAGTACGAAAAAAATGTTGTAAGATGATGAAAAGGGATAATATATCTTCATTATCAGTTGTATTTTATGGTGAAGATCATTTTAACGTGCTGAGGATCATTTTATGCTATATTTATGTACAGCTTAGTGTGAATTAGCTATTAAGCAGTAGAATATTCGGTCTGAAACTAAACCTAACCTAGTTTACGAAAAAAAGTTCATTAAAAATTTCTCTAAAGAGCTTGCTTATTCCTATTGCGGTTATTATCTGGGTGAATAAACTATTTCTTGTCACGATTTGATCAAGTAAGGTTTAAAAAAAATTGTGAAGTTTTAGTAAATATATATGAATATTATGTAGAATACTTATTCAATATTTGTATTTTGTGATTGAACGCGTCGTAAATATTAAGAAAGTAACGATTTTGAGATGAAACTTAAAGTTGACCCTCGATTTGCGTCCCCTGGGTAACCAGTAATAAAATAATAATATTCTTATTTAATTTGACTGTTTTTCTAACCATCAATTCAATATACTTCGAAACTACTTTAAATCAATAAAATATATTTAAAATGACTAATAGTTTATGTAGAAATAACCAATACACTGTCTCTTGGCTTACCAAGAAATAAAAAACCTCTTATTTTTACAGTTATTTGGATTCCGCTGTTGTGTTTAAAATATGTTGTTCATCGTTCGATTATTTCATCCCAACTTGTGACTAATTTATAAATAATAATTTAAAAACTTTATTTGGTATTCAGAAAATTTAAAAAGAATATTCTTAAAAAGAGGGACACTGGGTGACCCAAGAGACTAAATAAGTTACTCAAGAGACAATTATATAGGTAGGTATTAAACTATTATTTCATCGAAGCATGATAAAGCTGTGTAAGCAAGGTGTAGGAACGTATTACATTACAAATTAAAGACAAAGTTATTTATATATTTTTATTGCTTAGAAATAGAACAATATTTAACCAAAAAACAGTCTTCTTTTCTTATTATTAAGTGAAGTAGGCTTTTAATAAACTTTACTCCTAAAACAGCATGCAAAATGACATCTTAAAAACGATTTTCCCTCAATGTCTTATTATAATTAATGTTACCCACACAACAGAGCTATATTTACCAGCCAACAGTTTCATTTTCTTATTACTAAAGTGAAATAGGTTTTTAATTAACTCTACTCTAAAACTCTACTCTACTTTCTCGCTGTGGCCACACAATGCCCGATTTTTAAATCAGGCAGTGTGATGTCCGTGCGGAGCTGCAGTCAATCGATGTCCGAAAAGCCAATGGCCTTGATGGCATCCCTCCAATAGTCCTAAAAATGTGTGTAGCGGAGTTGTCCCCCGTGTTAACGCGCCTTTACCGTTTCTCGCTATCTTCAGGTTGTGTGCCGGAATCTTGGAGAGAGGTTAATGTGCTATCAGTCCACAAAAAAGGTGATCGGAGATCGGGGATCAGAGAACTTCAGTTTTGTGCAAAGTAATGGAGCGCATTTTAAATAAGTTACTACCTAGAAAAATACTCCATAATTCACGATCGCCAATACGGGTTTCGGCCGAAACGGTCAACGGGTCATCTTCTAGCGAGGTGACAGGCGAGGTGAGTCGGTGGCTGTTAGGTAGCCTTGACAGCCAAGGCTTTTGATTGGGTCTGGCACAAAGCTCTTTTCTCCCAAGCTCCCGGCCTACGGTCTGCCTGCTCAGTTCTGCAACTTGGTCGCTGGCTTCTTGCATGAGCGCAGAATTCGTGTTCTATCTGGTGGATACGCTTCCCGGCTCTATCAGTGAACGCTGGTGTCCCTCAAGGCTCCGTTCTGTCCCCCACGCTGTTCCTTCTGCATATCAATGATATGATTCCACTTGGAAATATTCATTGCTATGCAGATGATAGCATGGTGCATGGGGGATATAACGGTCACCCAGTGGCAGAGCGGGTCGAAACCGAAGTGAATCGAGCGACTGCAGAGCAGTATCAACATGCTCGGTATGACGATTAGCTGCGATCTGAACCAAAAGGACTACATCGCAGTCGTGATCAAAACAGCCTCACGAAAACTATTCGATATTCTGAACAGAGTGCGGCGATTCTTTACGCCAGACCAGTTGTGCCTTTTGTACAAGACACAGGTACGGTCTTGCGTGGAGAATTGCTCGCACATCTGAGACGGTTCCGCAAAGCTTCTCGATGCCTTGGACAGATTGCAGCGTCGCGCTGAACGCATTATCGGCAATGCAGAAGTCGCAAATACTCTCGAATCTCTGCAATTGCGTAGAGATTTTGCGTCACTC
Organism: Eudonia mercurella; assembly: GCA_963082485.1. Lineage (NCBI taxonomy): Eukaryota > Metazoa > Arthropoda > Insecta > Lepidoptera > Crambidae > Eudonia > Eudonia mercurella. Next base: position 14,587,647 of record OY720036.1, on the reverse strand, counting down.
AGCGTGTTTTTACCGCTTATACCAAGGCGAGTGCTCTGAAAAGCTTTTTGACCTCATCTCACCTTCTCTCTTCCTTCATAGGAGTAGGTACACGTGCTGCTCTTCGCAGTCATCGCTCCACTGTCTCAAATATCCCATCGCGCACAAAGAAATTTGGTGACTCGTTTCTTTGTCGCACCTCCTTAAGATGGAATAGTCTACCAGCACACGTTTTCCCTCCTTCCTATGTTATGGGGTCCTTCAAAAGAGGCGTGAAGAAACACCTTGTGGACCGGCAGAGTGAGGTTAACTGCTGCTACGTTTGTTTTCACACTGCACCAGTTATCTTTGCGTCTGGATCTGGACTCCATTTCCACTTACCAACATCAGTTTTCTTTTCTTTTTCTTATATTCTTCATACTTGTTGGGATCTTTCTTTAACTTCTCTTTATAACGTCTTTGTTTTTCTTTGTTGCTTAGAGGCATATTCTAGAACAATAAAAATACGTATAGTAAAGCTGAAATTTTACACACAATACATAATTATGCTGATCCAGATTTTCAAAATTATTATTATCAATTTATTTTCATAAACTTTCTTCGTTTATAGCTCTTTTCTTTATTCGAAACCATATCAAAATCCATTGCGTGGTTAGAAGCAAAAAAGATACAAATAGCCAGTGGAATCTTATTTTATTTTGTACTACGTTCTAATTTATATTATGTATAATGGAAAAATGAAAAATACTGGAAATTTAAATAATATACAAAAAGATAATAATTAGAATTATGATAGTTGTCTTTTGGGTAACCAATAAAGTCTCTTGAGTCACCACTGTAGTGGCCCAAGGGACTGGTTACCCAAAAGACATTTGACATAAAATTAGCAATGATTGTATAAAAAACTGAAGAATTTTTACAAAAATCTTTTGTTTTAGCATTTCAGACCGGATTTGCTTCTATTAAGATACAAAATAGCATAAAATTTTAAAAACTTACGACTTTGTTGCGGTTTCCCAGCAGACACACTTCCAACACATTCACCTAACGTGCCGGTCGGAAGCGAACTGACCGCGTTGCATCGAGGTAAACAGTGACCTTGATTCGATCATACGATACTCAGTATCTTCTCTGATTGCCTGAGCATGTAGATGTCGTTGGCTCATTCAATCTTTACTAACAAGAAGGTGGTTTGCTAGGTGACGGCCCTACGTGGACTCTGTTGGGGGACACGGATCATTTCTGACTTTTTTATTTATTGCAAAATTGTGGTTACGAATATTTTGCAGTGATTTAAACAGTAGTTACTCAGTGATATTCTTAACATTTTCCCATTAATAGTTAAGACTTTGTCATACATTTTTTTGATTTAGGACGTATTCGTACTTTGAACACGTGGAAAAGGGACACTAGCTGTTTGTATGGGAGGCATGGTTTCGTCCACAGGAAAACCAATATTTTCAAGAGAAAAATGTCGTATTTTAGCTTTATCAACCCTTCAATACAATGCTAGTTTAACTGCTTTTTAACATTACCGACACAAATTAAAATATCATGTTTTTTTTTGAGTGAGTGATTAATATTCTCTGTGGACGGCCTTTGAACAAGAAATAGTTTATTGACCCATCTAATATTCACAAAAAGTATATAAACACTAGCTGACCCGGCAAACGTCGTTTTGCCATAAAAAATTTAAAAAAAATTAGGGGTGGACTACCCCTAACATTTAGGGGGATGAAAAATAGATGTTGGCCGATTCTCATAGATACCGGATGACCCGGCAAACGTTGTTTGGCCATAAAAATTAAAAAAAAATTAGGGGTGGACTACCCCTAACATTTAGGGGGATGAAAAATAGATGTTGGCCGATTTTCATAGATACCGGATAAGCACAAAAAATTTCATCAAAATCGGTCAAGCCGTTTCGGAGGAATATGGCAACGAAAACTGTGACGCGAGAATTTTATATATTAGATATCATACTTGAGTGAGCTTCTATAATATAATAATTACATGTAAATTATAATGATATGACGTCAATTGAGTGAAGAGTTTAGGAACAATTTTTATGACAAATGATTATGTATAGGTTATGTTTTAGTAACAAACATCACACTAATATTATAAATGCGAAAGTTTGTGTGAATGTGTGTATATTTGTTGCTTCTTCACGCTGCAACGGGTGGATGGATTTGGATTAAATTCGGCATACATATAGTTTATAAGCTGGATTAACACATAAGAAACTTTTATCCCGATATTTCCACGGGAACGGGAATCACGCGGGTGAAACTGCGGGCGGCCGCTAGTTTATGAATAAAAATCTATACTATAGACTAAAATATACCATGTAACATAATAATTACTTTGCAGCTTTCACTCCTTTGATCTCTGCGCTCGTAAAATCGAGATTTGATGCAAAATATGCTGACATCATAAATGCATATTTTCGGTAGATTATCCGATTGTGTTTTGACAAAACCAGTTTTGTCATCGTCCTAGATTGACTGAAACTGGATGTCCTAGATTGACAAATATATATTCACAAGTAATCACACAATCCAGTTTTACCAATTTTTCTTACAAACAATAACACAGTTTGAATATCGACGCCGATAAATCTAATGACGTGACGTGACCATTGAGGTCACATTTCGTTTCGACCAATGGTGACGCGTTTTGTAATTTTGAATTTGCTTCCCTTATTTTTTACTTTTTATATAATATTTTCTGGGTTTAAATAATAACTAAATAAAAAAAATACCTTTTAAGTATAATGTAAAGACAATAAAGAATCTAGAAAAAAATATTTGAGTCATTTAAATTCTATGCATATTCCCTATTGCTGGCACTAAAAGATCTTAGCAACACTTGCATTTCAAAATGATTTATATACCTACTGTCTTTGGCTGTAAATAAAACTTAAGCCGCACTGCGAAGTACCGTAAAAGGCAAAAAAAAGGGAAGCGTTCGGTAGGCACTTTGATAAATATCTTTATTCGGTTTTCGATAGCGCAGACCCCGAATAAGAGCCGGCACGTGCCAAGTTAGGATAAAAGCCATTTTTCTTAGTCGCTCCGCTGCGACTATCTGTTCTCGGCAGGTTGCAACTCTCCTGCAGATAATTCTGCTACGTTCGAGGAATGCAAATCTAATGTGCTAGCACGCTTCGCCTTTCCGTAGACCTTTCGTATATTAACTGTTCTTTTTTACGATCTTTGTACAATCAACAAACAAATTTGTAAAACTCTCATACTTTCATTTTTTCACTAATAGACAGGACATCCCTACAAAATATTAATTTCGCCCAAAAACTCTCAACTCAAAACCTCAAAACTTCATCTACACGCAAGCAGTCCTTTAGTGATGTGCATAAAAATATTTAATAAATTACCAATTACAATTAAAAACATCCTATCAGAAACAGATTTTTTAGGAAAATTAAAACAATTATAAATTTAAATAAAATGAAAAAGCACATTAAAAACTTCTTCCTTTCCCGTTATTTTTGCTGTGCCCGACAGGGTCCATACTGTTCTTGACATTATTTTAAGATCCTTGTAATACATATGGGAAAGCAATAAAGATATAACAATAAAGATTAAGATAAAATGTTTTGTTTGAAACATTTGCAGTGGTTTTTTTATGTTACGGAGTCATAAAACAATCAATATCTCGGCAGGTTGCAATTCTCATGCAGATAAATCTGCTATATTAGTTTTTTAATATACACTTTAAAATTTTCGCGTTTTATAGTTATCAGGGAAGGTTAACCGGGATTAACGCAAACTAATATGTAAAAGTTACGAGTATCATACCTGCGACGTAGACTCTGCCGCGCAAACGGAGGCGCAACATCGCGACAGCAGTCAGCCCGTGACCACAGCCGGTGTAACTCGGTCGTAACGTCGGGTATAGAGAAAGTATGATAACTTTTACTAGTTAGCGATTATCCCCGTTTAAATTCTTTTTAGTTATTTAATGTTAATGAATATCGACAGGATATTCTCCTGCAGATAATTCTGCTATGTTCGAGGAATGAAAATTTTATGTGTTAGCACGCTTCGCCGTTTCATAACTTTTGCGTATTAACTGTTCTTTTTTACTATCTTTGTACTATCACGTTTGAAACAATTGAAAGAAAAACAAATAAACTGATGGGAAGCGGTTGCCTAAGTCCGTGGACGCTTGTATCACGCGCGCATTACCGACCTTGAAGTTTTATGCCTCTTTGCCCTTTACTTCAAACGGGATATCGCCAGATACTGCAATGCAAAATGCTTAGCGACAGAAATAGACATATTTACTACTAACCAGCCTATTTGTCTATTGGCATTTGATACTTCATACTTTATTTTTTAATATTTATGCCAAGTTGAGCAAAAAAGCGGCACGGCCGTACCATCCTTTTCTCAAAACAGTTCAGGCCATTTTCGACCCCCTCTATCTTCGTTGTGGATAAAACTCAATCTATTTGTTTAAAACATAAAAGATTTTTAATATTGATATGGTCACTATAAGATGTTGTTTGGTTAACTAATTACGTAATAACTTAAGACAGAAGGTCCTTTAAGTAGGGACTGAATAAATTAACCGACTTGGTATTACATGGATCTCACAACTTTTTACGGAAGAAGAACTGAGTTGCGAGACTTGTTTTTTTTTAAAGTTTGTTTTTGATGTCATACTTAACCATTATCCAATCGAGAAAAGAGAATTCTACTACCAAGCAAAGTTATGATTTAAAAAAGCATTACCTTTAACTTATACTACTCTTAGTCTTTTTCTTTTATGAACGCTATTACAAAAGAGTTTCTCATCCTAATCGCGTCTCAACCTCTTTAATATCCTTCATATAATTTCAAGTTCACAATCACTAAAGCCTCTTTACACCCGCGTACATAACTATTTCAACAATGAAACGCGCCAAAGCACGTCACAAAACATTATCCAAATAATCAAACTTAATTATGCCAAAACTCTCACGTCCCACTCCACGCGAAATTTTCGTAAATAAAATTGAAGCACCCGTCCCGGGAGCTTAGGGTTCGCCTTACAAAAAGCCTCTCCCGCCAAATTGTAGTTACGCCACACAAAACCTAATACACCCCTCTTGTTACAGGTAACCCTCTCAGCTGTAATTGCCGACTATCTTGGATATACGCGCTCCGTAATGAAACCAAAGACAACACTTTGAAGCAGGCCCTCGAAAAAATATCGTGTATCACAGACCCTGTGCCAGACAGGCTATCCAACACTAAAGAGATCAATGACAGTGATAAAATTAACGTTCTGTCCGACGACAGTTACGATTATTACGACAAAAATGTTGAGTACGACAACGATGACGCCAAAACGACGACTACAGAGAAAAAACTAATCGATATACCGCTAGAGAGCCTGCCATGCCCAAAGGAAATTATGCAGTCTATAGAGGAGTCGTACGGGCATCCCGTACAAAACGAAATTAGGTTGAAAGCTTTCTCTGACGCCAGCAGAATTGCAGCTAATTCGATTCTGCCCACTATACTAGCGAAAATAGCGCTTAAGTTATAATAAGTTGGAAGGAAACAAAGGTATTTGTGATATTAGATGTTTAATGTATTTCATGTAAATTTCTTATTCGTGTAACAGTTGTTTAAATTACGACCTGTAAATGTTGACCTCGTAGCTAGTAAGTAATACACAAATGTAAATATGACTCACACACATTAAATATGGATAGTTTTGTTTCGTAATAATCTCACATTCCTCGATTTGTACTACGGGCTAATTTGTTTTGGCATTGTAATATATTTATGTACTAAATTGTTCATATCTGGTAAACATATCAACCACTACAGTAATGTAGATTTTGCTTTTGTATGAGAAAGGCATTGTTTTATTGTTTAAATAAAAGTTAGACTTAAGAATTAATTGTAACGCTATCGTTCTAAATGTATGACCAGAAAAGTAAGTATAGATGAATGTACTTGTAACAATATTTTTTGTGAAGTTGTGAAGAGAGAATGAGCTCCGTTTTATCGTCACTGCGCCCCCGAAATGACTTGTCACTACATAAAAAATAATAAATGAGCATCAAAAAAGTTGTGCGAACCCCAACGGCAACGCAAACCAACCTCCGCAACATAATTAACTTTTTGCTTTTTCATAAACAGTTACAGTTTTCACTTCACAATTTTGAGACAGTGGGAATAGATCTTGGCAAATGTCAGAAAGTGTAGGTCGTTAATTCACAAACTTAGTTAGTTTAGGCACAAAGTAAATATACTTAGGGCTGTGCTACTTGTGTTTCAATCCTCCAGGATAAAGTTAATTTAAAAATAAAAGCTAGTTTAAAAATAGTTGTCTTACTTTTGTATTCCAATTATAAGTTACATTTATCTGTTCTAACAGATCTTATCTTATCTTATCTTATTGAGGCCTGCTGAGGTTTCCCTCTCGCAGTAGAACTTGGACCCATCGGGATCTTTTGTGCAACTCCATCCTTTCACTCTACTTCCTCTGCAAAGATAGATGCCAAAAGTTTGGCAAATTCTTTAAAAGCGAAGAGCCTGTTTCGGATAAGCCGATCCCAGGAGTTCCATTCTTTTCCTAGGCAGAGAGTCGCAGTCACACAGTAGGTGCTGCATTGACTCTGTTTCCTCTCCACATGCTCTACACAAGCTATTCGCTGATACACGCATTCTCTGAATCATTTGTTTGTGGCATAGTGCCCTGTTAAGGCACCGATGGTTAGTCGGGCCTGCCTTCTGCTGCCTTCGCATATGAACTTACTTCTTCCTGAGGCGTTTTCGCCTAGGAAGGATTTGGAGTGTTTCATACCCGGTTGCTCTTTGCATTCGATGCCTGTGTTGGAGGCCTTGTTGATGGTGTTCCAACAGATACTTTATGTATTTGTATTACTGGGGACGTTCTCTATAATTGAATAAATACTTTATCAGAACAAAGCATTATTCAGTTCATATTGATATATCATTCGTATAACGTCATCATCATCATCAGCCTATAAAGGCCCGGTTCAGGTCTCTCCACAAACCCATCACACCACATTTGCCCAATGCGGGTTGGTAGGTTAACAAATACCATTTTACTGTGAAGCTGAAAGTGAAAACTGTGAAGCTATATGGTGAAGCTCAAATGATTAATTTTATTTAACCGACGCATTGTAAGGTTTTCAAATCGCTAGCCGAACGCGCAAGTCGCTGCATTTTCAAGCTTCTTTATATTTTATTACATTCATAAGTTTTTATCTGGAGATTAAAAAACAAGCCCTTTAAATTCGTATTGTGTCTAAATAAAATACTTAATCTTTTTAATTTGCACCCACAGCCGTATTATCCCACATGTGTCAAAAACGATTACGCTTTATTTGATTTCGGTTAATATCTTTTGACGATGAACGAAAATACGAGTAGGTGTACCGTATATTAAATTATGGACATGATCCATTACGATTGGTTAGTGTTATCAAGTCATATCTTATAAAAGCTGACACCAACCGCTCAACACAATCACATTTCTCAAAACGTCGTTCGCAGTATAATTTGTGTAAAATTTATTTAGGTTCGTGCTTTTCCAGACGGTTTTGCGAGTATCAGGAGACTATAAGTTCTAAGGAGGTCACTCTAACACTGCACTTTTGATTTATCGTTGACACTTCACTTCCTTGCATGCAGTTCAAAACTTCCTCGCGTTTCCAAGTAAAACCTCTATTATAATATGTACTGACATGATAAAGGAGGCATTTTATCTTTCATTTCACCATGGGGAAGCTCTTGGCTTTCATTTGTACTGATGGTAATGATGGTAAATGATGATAAAGACTAAGGTGGAAACTCACTTCACCCGGAACCAGTAAGGAAATGGCTATTGTTATCTTCAACTAACAAATAAATGTTGTAAACGTTTTTGTTATGGCGACTTGAATTAGAGTAACTTATCTAGCTAAGCTTTTGCTCGACACTATCTCCGCGGGGATCTCCGCTGGGAATCGAACACAGGACCTCCTGGGTCTGAGATCGGAGTTCTTACAAACAAACAAAGATAATCTTTGTTACACACACTCGTTAAAGAATAAGTTTACAAAAGTTGTACAAACTATTATTTCTTGAATATAAATAGAACGCATCTGTAAATTTATTGAAATGTTACAAATAGGTTGTGCATAGTCTTCAATTTTGTTGTAATAAATATCTATTTCTACCCGTAATTGTAGTTTTTTTATGCAATAACCATATAAATTTGCCTGCCATATACAACACAGGCAGGTTTACAGAGCGCGCTGCCGCACTTACTGCCTCACTTATTGCCGCACTCAGAGACTTCAATGAACATTAATATTTAGTTAGAACTTTATTATATTTCATTCCTTAAAAGTATATTTTATTTCTTTATTTAAGACTTGTTGATAACTTAATTTAATTATTTAATGTCCATTGATGTATCTGAGTCCGGCAGTTAATCCATAAACAAAATGTATAATAAAAATCGTACAGTTACAAATGGCGAATACCCAGACGGCAACTAATGATCGGTCCTAAAAACTCTAAGCTTTTAATCTTGGCGTACCCACCCACTGATAGTCTGAAAAGGCTCCGTTGGCAATTCTAATAAAGGTAATGGCTTTTTTTGAATTATTTGCAGATCCTTAAAAAATCCTTTTACCGTAAAATTTCGTTCATTGTTGTTAATTGAATTCAATTTATTTCATAATTGCAAGCTTCGGCATCCGGTACTGGGTTCAATTCCCTAGTTGGGTACAGTATTTTTCGGATTACACGCAGGCCGGGACTGGGAATAAAGAAGGAAGGAAGAAGCCTATTTCCAAAAATGGATTTCAATGATGGAGGCCTATACTTAATATAACTATGCAGCTTTATTGTCTGTCTTTCTTACGTAAATGTGTTAAATCACTCACACACTCACATCACGGGTTCCTCTGAAAATCAGCGTTGCAGTTTCTTGAAGCTGCAACTTATGCTGAGAGGAGTCCAGTTCGTCGTAGCATTTTAATTTATGTATTAGTTATATTGTTAGAACCTAAGCCTGATACGACAAATAAATTCTTTGAATTTGAATTTGAATTTGTAATGAATTTATATCTATTAGTGTTCGACTTTAGGCAGCTTTTACTTTGTTGAATATTCTGTAAAAAAATGTGAAGACATGTTGTTTGTATTTTATTTAAAATATGATTAAACTATTTATTTATGTGTGTTAGAAAACCTAAAAAAATAAGATAGACAGTAATATTTCGCTTCTGTTTCCAACATAAACTTTTGGCACATTAGTTTGTCAGGGAGACTGCAAAGGTAATATTTCAGTGTCGCATGATTACAACACAATGGCGGTAATTAGCGGAGCCTTAAAGTTAATTAGCAGAAAATTAGCATATAATTATGTATATTCGTGAGGTGTTGTGTTTATAATTATTTATTAGTTCGTACATGAAATGGACTATGGAAATGATTAACCTTTTTGGAGCAGAAAACTGCAGGTAAGTTAAATGGTGACAGAATAGAATTAAAGTAGGTACTAGTTAAATAGATAGTAATAAAAATAAAAATCGAATATTAAGGTCTAGGTGAAATGAAAAACAAGCTCTTCCTCGTTGTTGTTTTTTTATTATTATTTAAATACGGGTAAGCACAGTGCCTTGATCTCACCTAATGTTAAGTGATGATAAGGCCATATGGTGGAAGCGCACTTCACCCGGGATCCTCAACTAGTGAGGCACTGGCTATCTTATCTCTAGCTGCCAGAACACAACAATGCTACAAACATTGATGTTATGGCGACATATTTAGATAAGATGGTGGTAGCTAGCCAAGCGGACAAACAAGCCCTGCCACCAACCAAACCGAGTACACAAACATGTGTACCCCCCGCTGGGAATTGAACCCGGGACCTCTGGGTCTTAAACACTAGACCACAGAGGTGGCTTTTTTTCTATAAAACACTACCTATTATGGTAAGAAAAGCACTATGAAAAATTGTGAGGAGATGTTTGACCTACGAAGCCGCATTGGCCTAACGTGGTGAGTTATGGCCCAATCTTTGTACGTAATGCGGGTAAACCAGAGCCCAGCAGTGGGACGTTTACAGGAAGACGATAATGATGAGGTTCAAACCGCTTTTTACGTTGATTGACCTTAAAAGCCTATACCAACAACATTTGCAAACGTTTTGCCTGTAAGACTAACTATTAAGAATATCCATGATGGCCTGCCCTCAGAGGATCACAATTAATCATTCCTTGACGGTAACAACATAAATGGAGTGCTCATATCACGAGCTTGAGGCTTAATGGATGATTGATGCGATAGTTAAGTTATATAAACGTTATAAATTACATATGTAACGTCAACTTATTTTTATAAGCATCATAGTAACAGTTTGAGGATTAGTGAAACCTATGGATCAGGATTCAGGTATTGTAAAGTGTCATGGTTTCGAATTTCATCCTAGGTTGATGATTTTAAAATGGTTGTTAGCTCAGTACAGTTTGCACATCAGGTTATCCAAAACTGTCAAATTCCTTCAATAAATATTTAAGCGTATGCCACTTAGACCCAAAGTTCAAAATCTATTGAGAAAATTTGACAGATTTTTTGTCAGTATTCTAACGTGCAGGCTGTGTACTTAAAACGAAAATTGCTGTCGTGCCATTTCTTCAATATTACCAACGCCCTATGACTAAAAAGAAAATTTTGATACATTGTACTTTGACAATTTTAATGCTCAATTACTAAGAAGCCAAATGCCTTATACCTATGGTAAATAATTTTTTTTTTTTAAAGTTATAAACGGTCTTATTGGAAATAAAGTTTTCTTTTAAATTATGTAGACAATTCAATGCTCAACGATTTTATTTTTTTGTCTGATCAATGCCCTAGGTTGATAAAGAGAGTGGTGTGATGAGGGGTACCTAGGACCTACCGACTTATTTTTTAGCTTTTAGTACATCGTCTACAAAATTTTTTTTTTCTTTTTTTTATTTCAAGTTTTTAATTAATATAATCTATTCTACTAGTCAAGATCTTTCATTTGATACCCATATTGAAGAGGTTGTAAAAAGAAAAAAATTAACCTGCCATTTTGTTGGCGGCCATATTGGATTTTCATTTTAAATTCATAAAGAACTATTCTACTAATCAAGCCCTTTCATTTGATACCCATATTGAGGAGGGGTGATAAAATATATGTAACCCGCCATTATGTAGCGGCAGCCATATTGGATTTACAATGATACCGAATGTATTGCCTTATATTGTCATCAGAACAACATGACAAAATATTGCCAACATGTGGCAATAAATGATATGAATATGAATATGAACTAAAGGTGTGTACCAAATTTCAGATCAATCCGTCAACAGGAAGGGGGTCAAATTTAATTTGACCCAAACAAATAAATAAACACGGCAAGCTAAATAAAACCGTTTAATAATTCGAGTTTGCCTTCAAGCATTTTGCATTTAAAGATTATGGTGACTTAAAATTCGCTATTTTATATAAGTACTACTGCTCTGTCTTTCCTTAAAATGCTGGACATAATATTCAGTAGAAAGTCCGTTTTCATTATGAATATTATAAACATAATATTTCCTTTGCCAACAAGTAGTGACAAAGTCTAGCGGGCACTAAGTAAAATCTCAGTGCAGCCAAAGAGAAACTTTGAATGAAACACAATCCCAACTTTGATATCCAAATGCTTTTGGTTACAACAGAAAACAACTTTTTTTATATTTCACGGGTAAGCACAGTGCCTTGATCTCACCTGATGTTAAGTGATGATAAGGCCAATGATAGAAGCACACTTCACCCGGGATCCTCAACTAGTAAGGCACTGGCTATCTTATCTCTAGCTGCCGGAACACAACAATGCTACAAACATTGATGTTATGGCGACATATTTAGATAAGACGGTGGTAGCTAGCCAGGTGGAAAGACAAACCCTACCGCCAACCGAACCGAGTACACAAACATGTACTCCCGCTGGGAATTGAACCCAGGACTTCTGGGTCTAAACCGGTAGTCTTAACCACTAGACCACAGAGGCGGCTAAAATATACCTATGACGAAGATACATAAACGTCAAACTAATTAATAGATTATGATAATTGAGTTGGCATCTCGACAACAATTAATCACAATCAACTACTGAATGCTAAACTGTATTCAGCATAATTTGAGTTAATTATAGCTTAGTTAGAAACATCACTTCACAATCACGTTTCCATGTACCTACAGTGAACAGCGTAAATATATTATTATGCACAAGTCAGCAGTTACAATTAAATTTGCAGCAAATACGGATACAATAGTTTCTGAAATTACGCCCGCGCGAAATTCTATGAAACTATAGGCGGTAACTAAATTAAATAATCAAAAACGTCAAAGATTCCATTATTTTAACTTAGACTTAAGACTGTAAGAGCTTTTTCTGGCAAATAAACTGATTTGATTTGACTTAGAACATACCTTACGACAGACGAAACAGAATATAATTATATGTACCCCCGGCTGAGAATCTAACCCAAAACCTTTGGGTCCGAGACAAATGGTAAACCTTTTTTTTTTTTTTTTTTAATATTTACGGGTAAGCGCAGTGCCTTAATCTCACCTGATGTTAAGTGATGATAAGGCCATTTGGTGGAAGCGCACTTCACCCGGGAGGACCCTCAAACTAGTGAGGTACTGGCTATCTTATCTCTAGCTGCCGGAATACAACAATGCTACAAACATTGATGTTTTGGCGACATATTTAGATAAGATGGTGGTAGCTAGCCAGGCGGACAAACAAGCCCTACCACCAACCAAACCGAGTACACAAACATGTACCCCCCGCTGGGAATCGAACCCGGGACCTCTGGGTCTAAACCGGTGGTCTTAACCACTAGACCACAGAGGCGGTTAAAACCTCTAGACTACAGGGACAGTTACAATATTGAAGAAGGCCTTAAAGTGACACAAACACATTCTGCTCGTTTATTCACTACCCCAAAATGAATCGAGCTTTTCCTGACATAGAGACGCGACGGCGAATGACCCTCAGAAAGGAATTTATTTTCAACATTCTTTAGCTGTGTCTACGTACCAGGTACTTTTATAAATGAGTATTTATGGCCAGATTGGTGTGTCTATGTTCGTTGAACTGGATTTTTGTTTCACTAAAGAAAATTTTGTGGAAGAACCTAAACTTTAATATTAAAATGACATACTTTTTAGGGATTCGCGTTTATTTTTAAAATTATTTTAGCTTGGCTTGTCGAACCCTTTACGGGTTTATGATCACAGGGAGATTAAGGTGTTAGTCGCTTTTAAATTAGTTTGTCGTTTTTCAAAAAAAATATTTCGTAAAAAAAATTGGATATTAGATTTAATAAATTGTCAAAGTTTAAGTATTTCTTCTTTACATTAATGACATTAACTCGTAAAATTTTCTTTTTATTTTTTATTACGACTGTTTCTAATTAAATTACATAAATACTCTTCTTTTCAAACCGACCTGAAGCCGAGGTGAGCAAAAGGCACCTGCGACAAGATATGAGTATATACGTTTTATGCCTATGGAGCTTAAACTTTATACCTTGACAAGTAATTATAGTACAGCAATTATGGTGAGAATTAAACTCTCTTCCACTCACTCATAATTACCTTTTAAAATTTCAATAAGCAGATAGTGGAGCATGATTGGGAAGGTCGTAAAATTTATTCGGTTGAATGTATGCTTAATATGAAAATGCCAAAAATAGTAAGCCAACTACAATTATGTAAATAAATATTAGATGTTATGTAACGTTATGTTATCTTTGTTCAGTGATTTTTTCTAAATAAATGTTTTTTTATGTTAATAAATAAATAAGCCAAATGAAACTGTAAAAAATATTCATTTGAATTACTAGAAAAACTATTCAATTCGGCCGGTTCAAGCCAATTATCCGTGCCAGAATGTAGGTACGCCATGTATGCCATGACTTACACCTCACTAACGAAGGACTAATCAGGGAGTACAATGCACACACAACATAGATAAAGTAAGTTGTAAAACTCGTTGCCGCACTTAGAGACATACATTGAAGTATCTAAATGCGGAATTATCAGTTTAATCAGTTATAAAACAGTTTAAAAAACGAACTTACGAACTCTTTATTAAATGCGATTATATTATTAAAATAATTTGTGCTATTTGGCGTCTCTGAGTGCGGTAGTAATTCTTAAAACAACGCTAATTTTCTTAAAGTTTAACCGCATCTGTGGTCTAGTGGTTAAGACCAGTCTGAGAACCAGAGGTTCCGGGTTCGATTCTCAGTGGGGAGTACATGTTTGTGTACTCGGTTTGGATGGGCTGGTTTGTCCGTCTGGATAGCTACCACCATCTTATCTAAATATGTCGTCATAACATCAATGTTTGTAGCTTTGTTGGGTTCCAGCAGCCAGTTCCTCAGAGTTGAGGATTCCGGTTAAAGTGTGCTTCCATCATTGGCCTTATCACCGTGGCATGTTTACCCATAAGGTATAAAAAATGTTTTTTTATTACTATTATAATTAAAAAATATACAATTCAAAGTAACTTTATTGTCAAAACCCAAAAAGAATGGGCGTTGACGTTTGAGGTGCGCTACGTGAATACTTAATACAGACGGTTGGCTTAACATAATCCCTTTTCACTGTAGCTCGATACAAGGTTCTACGAAAATATATAGATTGTGTCAACATTAACATTTAATAACGCGAAATGTATTACGGAACCTCTGCACCCTTATTTTGTACCAGTATGAAGTGTTTGCATTGCACAAACATCGTGCGTAATTAACATAGTAGGAGGCACGAGGACTCAGATACAGAGGTCCAGGCTTCAATCCTACCGGAGGTACAGTCTGCCAAAAAATAGCTGGACACTTTACACGGATATCTGTAGGTATGTATTTCTAAAGGTAAAGTTGTAATGATATATACTGTGTTTGCTTGTTGAGAAAAGGTTCCGAGTGAAGTGCACAGTATCATCATCTTATCGTTATCAGGTAAAGGTAGAGCCTTTGTTTAGTCAAAATTCAAAATTCAAAATGATTTATTCAGTTTAAGCTACAAATAGCTCTTATAAACGTCATTATGCCATCGGTTCGTAAGTCTACTCTGGGCGGGAGACCTTGTACTGAGAAAAACCGGCAAGAAACTCAGCAAGTGTCAAGCTCTTTTCTCTTTTACAGCGTCAAAAAAAAATGGAAAATGCTCATCATAAAAGGACATTTTCCATCACAAATAAAAACACAAAATGTAAAAGACAATCATAACACGTAAAAAAAACAAAAAAAATAAATATTTTAGTTTGCAAAATCATTATTTACCAGTTTATTTTTTACAATGTCATACAGTACTAGTAAAAGTCAAACCTGTCTAAGAAAGAACAAAGTTAAACTACTTATAGTTAATAATAATTAAAATAAGACGAGTATGCAAGAGCCGACCAGCCTCCACAGGCGGCACACGTTCACGAGTAGTAAATAAATTCTTAAAATGTCGTCGTTTAGTTTAATTGAATTAGTACTATTGGTGATAGATTGCGCACTTGAAAGCCGTATGTACTAGTAGGTATTAAAAATAACTACTATTATGCTTTGTACAAAATGAAAACACTTACACCTTTTTAATTCGTCGTCTTCATGATTGATATAAAATATAACATGAAATAAGTTTTAAAAACAACTTAAGAAAAGTATTTTTTGAGTAAAACCATAATTAAATTTGAAGACGTGTTTAAAACATCGTGTGTCTGTCTTAAATTACGGCAAAAAATACAAGCGTCATTCTGTTTTAGCCACTGCCATTTATGAAATAATGTTTTCGTAATGAAAAATATAGTAAAGTAACTTTTACGCTAAGCAGAGCACATTAAGTTTAATATTGCGTAATACTCTTAACATTTTAAAATGGTTTTTGTAGAGTTTATTAACTCCAATTAGTTTAAAGATATTCATAAACAGACAGAGAATACAATAAGCGCGTGTAGTGCCTTTGTTATGATTAAAAATAACGTTTGAAAGAAATCGGCGGGTTGGAACGATAGCACAGTTGGTAGTGCACCTGACCCAGAGTGCCATGTGGTGCAGGTTCGAATCCCGCTCGTGGAAATCTTTTCTACATTTTTTTTTCAAAATGTAATTTGTTTGCTATAAAATTGATGTAAAAATATATATAACCGTAATTATATTATTAATGTGCTATTAAAACATTAATAATAACCTTGTCAACCTTTAACTGAGTTCACGTCTGTAGTCTAACCTAGATATCAGGATCGAAATACGATATCTCGCTTTTACCGCGGCGATCCACCGCTTAGCTACCGATGTTTAGCATAACCTGAATATTTATATATCAGGGCTACCTAAATATGCAATAAGATCATGAACCAAACCGTAATAGGAGTTACACGATTCGAAGTGTAGCCATAGCACAACCGTCTAATTGCGTAAAATTCTTGAAGCAAAGTGTACTCGT
This sequence comes from Eudonia mercurella, assembly GCA_963082485.1. Lineage (NCBI taxonomy): Eukaryota > Metazoa > Arthropoda > Insecta > Lepidoptera > Crambidae > Eudonia > Eudonia mercurella. Next base: position 14,571,165 of record OY720036.1, on the reverse strand, counting down.
AACGTGTAGTTTTCTTGCAGAACACTGTTCTTGTAACGTAGGGTTCTCGTAGCAAAACTTACCCGGAACGTGTAGCTTTCTTGTAGTGAAGCGTGAACGTAACTTAGCGTTCTCGTAGCAAAGCGTATCTGTAACGTGTAGCTTTCCTGTAGCGTATCGTTCTTGTAGTGTAGCGTGATCGTAACTTAGGGTTTCGCAGCAAAACGTACCCGTAACGTGTAGTTTCACGTAGCGTATCATTCTTGTAGTGTAGCGTGACCGTAACTTAGCGTTCTCGTAGCAAAGCGTACCCGTAACTTGTGATTTTCCCGTAGCGTATTGTAAAGCGTCTTGTAGTGGTTGACTGATCGTAACATAGCGTTCTCGTAGCAAAGCGTACCCGTAACTTATAATTTTCCCGTAGCGTATTGTGGAACGTCTTGTAGTGGTTGACTGATCGTAACTTAGCGTTCTCGTAGCAAAGCGTACCCGTAACGTATAACTTTCTCGTAGCGTATCGTTCTTGTAGTGTTGCCTGAACGTAACTTTGCGTTCTCGCAACAAAGCGTACGAGTAACGTATAGCTTTCCCACAGCGTATCGTACTTGTAGTGTAGTGTGATCGTAACTTAGCGTTCTCGTAGCAAAACGTACGAGTAACGTGTAGCTTTCTCGTAGCATATCGTTCTTGTAGTGTAGCGTCATCGTAACTTAGCGTTCTTGTAGCAAAACGTACGAGTAACGTATAGCTTTCTCGTAGCATATCGTTCTTGTAGTGTAGCGTGATCGTAACTTAGCGTTCTCGTAGCATAGCGTACCCGTAACGTGTATCTTTCCCGTAGCGTATCGTTCTTGTAGTGTAACGTAATCGTAACTTAGCGTTCTCCTAGCAAAGCTTACCCGTAAAGTGTAGCTTTCCCGTAGCCTATCGTTTTCGTAGTGTAGCGTACTCGTTACTTAACTTTCTTGTATCAAACTGTACTAGTAACGTACCTTTTCTGTAGCATACCGTTCTTGTAGCGTGTAGCGTACAGTTCTCGAAACGTAGCGTTCTCGTAGCAGAGCCCACTTCGTAGCGTTAACGCATTATGTGCAGAGTGTACGCCGAACACAATGTTCAGGCCAACTGATGTGTTAACCGTTCCGTGACGAGACATTGTTTGATTGCAACCATCTTGTACAGTAAAAAACTAAAAACATCATCATAAGATAAGTTTCAACATTTTTTGCTTACTACTTTATAAGGCTGTCGTCTCCAAACCAAATAAGTCAACAAATATTGAAGCTTCCTGCTAAATAAATATATGAGTACATAAAACGAGTGCTATCTGCATACAAAGCTGCATACGGTACAACTCGTGTAAATACATAATATTCGTTAAATCACTAAGCAACTAGTCTAAACTAGTCTAAAAGTCTTAACAACAATTGATTAGACACTTACTTTCTTGGTTTTACAATAATTAGAAACGAACATTGAACATTGTGCAATAACAAGTCTTCCTCCGAAGTGAACTACAAAGATAAACGTCAAATAACAACAATACAATGCTCAAAGCGACACAAGCTTTACGTTAGTGTGCATGAGAGTACAGTCGAGTGCAATTAATACATAAACACTTTTGTACCATGTCAAAGTAACTTTTGCTACCTTTATTACCATGGCAACTATTAATAAAATAGAGTGACAGGCTCCTATACTGTTAAAATATTATTGGACTCGACTGAATAACGCAAATATATTTTGGTACAGTTAATCGGCCTGAGGCGCAGCGCGTCCGTGTCACAGGAAAATTAAAATGAAATGAAATGAAAATACATTTATTGGCACACACTACAAAAATACACGATACTTACAATAACAATACAAAGCAATGACAAAAGACAAAGTATGGCCAACTAGGCAACAGCCTCAGCACATGCTACAGCGACATAAAGCCGCTGACGCTGGTGACTCGCTACCAAAATCAATCTGCACTCATACCAACAGAAAGCTTATGTCTCGCTGTGGAAACTGTACTAGATTTTTTCATAACAACAACAAAATCTCTTGGCCTTTATCTCACACTAGAACTTTTCACGTGACTTCGTCCACATGGATTTCGTATTGTACATACAAAATTCAATACTTTGATTTTTAAATATTTAAAACCGGCCTAGTGCGAGTCGGACTCGCGCACGAAGGGTTCCGTACTTTATGACGTATTAAAAAAAACTACTTACTAGATCTCGTTCAAACCAATTTTCGGTGGAAGTTTGCATGGTAATGTACATCATATATTGTTTTTAGTTTTATCATTCTATTATTTTAGAAGTTACACACATTTTACTACTTTGGAAATGTCTCTCGCGTAAACTATTCAGTTTAGAAAAAAATGATATTATTATACGGCCAATAATTAATAGTATTTTCTCTTTGGTATTGCGTTTTAATAAGTGACTTTACCTTCCACTGAAAATCGAATCCGTATCGGATTTGATTTTCACGCTGATTCCACTATAAACCTCAGACTGGTGGTAGATATAGCATACAAACCTCAAGGACGATTAAGAAACAAAATATAAAAAACGAACGAGCCTTACAGTAGTCGCATAATATGTGTAACATTTGACATCTCACCTTTTGAAATCAATATAACAATAGATAATAGATTAGAGAATATAATTAACAATTACGTATATTTTTTTACAAATCATAAAGAGAATGCAGTAAATACTTATTAGAAGACATTTGACATATCAAAATGATGACACAATATGTCACTTAAAATAATAATATGTCTTGGTTCAATTATCGATTTTATTTAAGCGCGCATTTGCGCGCTTCCGACTCCGTATATTTTTTTTCAAATCATAAAGAGAATGCAGTAAATACTCATTAGAAGACATGTCACACTGACACATCCTATCTGCCGCGTAATTTATTTATGAGTAAAGAACATGTTAACAGTTTCGAGAAAATAGATCGTAATGTCAGCACCTCAAATATCATAATCACAAACACAGTAAGTTGTACTCAATGCGTTCATAAATTGTGCGGCAGTATCACAATGTTACGATCACATTCCTACGAAATCACTCCCACAATATGCGTGGATTTTTTTTTGTGCAAAACAACAAAGTCACGGGCGTTTTGTGTTTTTGGCATTATGCGTCGAAAGGCCTACAACGGACATTGGGCTTAAAGTGTCGATCAATGGTGGCTGTTACGGATCACACTGTTACGTACTTCCGTTTTCTACGAAATAACTCCCAGAAATTGTGTATATAGAAGGCGAGCGGAAAGATGTTACACATTCAAAAACCGTTAAAACTATTAACGGCCGTTCAAAAACTATTAAAATAGGGATGGTGACAACGACAATAATTGATTAAAGAACATTAAACGTATAAATGAAATCATGTAACAGTTCTTTAAAATTAAAATAAAAATTGATTTGGCCTAAAAGCATGACTTTCTGTAACCTCAAAAGTTATTTATAAACACTCAATTGATGGAACACAACTTTGATATTATTAGATTGCCGTTCCCATACAATATCTATAAAAAAATAGTTTTCACAGTAGCTAAAAAGTTCCTATAATAAATAAAATAACATCACATACATTGCTCTGATCCCAATGTAAGTAGCTAAAGCACTCATATTATGGAACTCCGAAACAACGACGGTTCTACAACCACCCACACCCGACACAATATCGAAAAGTTCGTTTTCAACATTGACCCGACCGGGAATCGAACCCGGGCCTTGCCCGAAGCAAGAGGAGCTCGAGATGATACATTTTAGGTATCTCATCCGATGACCGGCCTTTGCGAAAGTTGCTTAACCTCAACACTTGTAGACCGGGCGCGTTAACCACTGCGCCATCGAGCTCTTCCTCCTGTTTGTAACCTAAAAAGTTAATAATTATCACTTAATTGACGGAACACAATAGTGACGTCATAATTGTCATTCCCATCACTACATAGTATAAAACAAAGTCGCTTCCCGCTGTGTGTCTGTCCCTATGTATGTATACTTAGATCTTTAAAACTGCGCAAAGGATTTTGATGCAGTTTTTTTTAATAGATAGAGTGATTCAAGAGGAAGGTTTATATCTATAAATACATGCATTTAGTGTCAGCATTGCACTCGTGCGAAGCCGGGGCGGGTCGCTAGTACAATATCTATTGAAACGGTTTCACAGTTGCTAAAAGTTGATCTATTGACTAACCGGTCAACTACCCAATAATTACTGCAAAAACAAATTCCCACTTTACCACTGCCAACGATAGTAAGTAAATAATAATCCTACCAATTTACTGTATCAGAAGTTCGCGGAGCCGAGCTGATCTTGGCCTGCCTCCAGCTTGGCAGCACATTCGACAATTTGGATACCGCGCGCGGCTCCCAGCGCTTTTTTATCAAAACATCACCACAAAATAAGAAGACTACAGAAGGTTCGCTTCATACGCGCTTCAGCAACGCACAAATACCCCCTGTATTTATAAACGAGTAAAAGCTCATACTGAAGCAAAGTAATTGCTTAAGTAAAATTTTATATTCTTTAGTAAACCGATGAAATTAGAAACGTCAAAAGTTAGAGTTCTTAGCCAAGCAACAGTCACCAATATCTTTACTCAAGCAATCTAGTTAGGTTTCTCAAAGAAGTCATAGTGACAAGCTTGTGACAAGCTAGTATTGAGGTTATATTCCGTGTGACAGTTTGTGTTATGTCTAAAATAATATAAAGTTGATGAATTTGATAACAACAATAATACTTTTATTTAATTAAATAAGAAAACTTCTATTCTAATTTAAACGTTACTTGTGTATAAAATGAAATTAGATCCTAGTAACATTTCTAAGAACAAAGTAATTGCTAAGTAATGGCTTGTTTATAAATACGGGTGATAGACCCCTTGCACGTCACGTGTCTCGGAACATCTCGAGACAGTCTGAGCGCTACCGTTGCGTTGCATCAAGCTTACCTTTTGCTGTCTCGATATTTTGTGACATCACTGAGATTAGGGTCATGGCAATAAAACGGATTCGTTACGACTCCGTGATTGTATCAGGCCGGCGAGGCATTTATTGTGCCATTGAAATTAGTTTTGCGTGTGTGGGGAGGGGGGGGGGGGGAGGGGTTGGTCCCTTCTCTTTTATAAGGATTTGGTAACTGGGTGTAAAATTGGTGTGAAATTGAAACGGTTTTGGTGTAGGCTTTAATATATGTTAAGTTTTTTTAAGCCGCCAAAAATTGTAAATTTGGTAAAAAAAAAATGTGTCCATCTCATATTGAGTATTATAAATTCCATATTTTATATTGTTAATTATAACATGTGATTTGATTCTGTTTTGCAGTATCATAATTAAGTTGCCTAATACGAGTGCAATTTGTTTTCGTAATAAGTTAAAATTTTATTTCCTATACAAATATCGTGTATTCCACTAACACATCTCAAACTTTGACGTCGCATAAATATGCACAACTATTTAGTGACCCGTTCAATTTTGGCATTTTTGAAATAATATGTTAATTTGCTAAGTTTTAATTTACTCTTTTAACAAATATAACCCATAAAATGTATACAAAGCTAATTTGAAACATTGTCTCAATTTCTTTCCTGAATGTTACTTCACGTAAGTTACCACAAATAACGACGAAACTTATTAGTTGCCCGGCCTGTATTAATATTTTTTAGTAATGGCAATACCAGCTTCATGTTGGCCAACATATAGGAAGAAGAAACGCCATTTTGTTTCCTGACAAAGTGATTTTTAAGGAAGTCGGCACTTTTGTCTCGAGAGTTTTTAATAGTTTAAAGTGAGAATAACACGGTAAGAATACACATTTACTATGTTATTTTAAATTGTAGGAGTGGATAGACTATTTTTTTGACAAATCAAACTATGCGGCGTCCTAAAACTTCAAGTCACATTCGAATAAATATTTTTAAGTTATGTCCACGAGTATTTTCATTCACGATTGTGACCCTGTGTTACTAAAGTATTACGTAACATTCGTGATCGGTTGTTAAGAGTAGTATACACTATAGTGTCTAAAATAAAAAGGCTTTATAACTTGTTCTTTTTGTAAGAATTAAGTATTTATACTATTGTAGGTATCTGTCCTGTCGTGGTATCTTAATAATCTTCTATTAAAAAAAAAAATGTAATCGAAAAAACAAAACAAATATTATTCGTTTAGTTTAAATATGGTTAAGCCTAACATTTTTTTATAGAGTTTAAATTTCGTGTTTGTACAATATATGAATGAAGGCTGATAGATAAGTCTATATATAAATATGCGTAAGTTTTTTTTTAAATTTCTATGTTTTGCATTGAAAGCTACTTACTAGATCATTGACGACATGTGGCTAGCAGAGGGACACCCCCTCTGAATAAACTCACTGCCACAAAAAAAGCAAAGTTGATTAGTTATGTTAGTAATACGACCAAAACAATAAGCGAACCGAGCGAGCGCAGCGGCAGTGGTTGGAGAAGCCCGAGAACTGAGTGGTAGAGCCACGCTGCTTTGCAGCACCAAATGGGCCGGCTCGCCCGGCGTAATACCACCCTCTCACAGAATGTCGGCGTGAAACAATGGCACTCGTTGCTGTTGTGTTTCGTCCCGTGAGTGAAAGTACCGGAGGCCCATCTCTCACCCCTCCCCCCTCCCAATTCCTACTTCCTTCTCAAGATCCAACTCCTCGCTCAAGGCCGGCAACGCATCTGCGATTACTTTGGTTTTGCGGGTGTCCATGAGCGGCGGTGATTACTTTCCATCAGGTGACCTGCCTGCTCGTTTTAATATAAAACCTCCTCCTTTTAATATAAAAAAAAAGAAAAAATAACTGAATCGTATTAATTAGATTTATAACATACACCGGAATGGCATAAAATCCAGCTTATATTTTTTATTTTTCGATGCAAAGCCCGGGTTCGTGATCACCAACCCGTATTTGGAAAATGTGGTGATTAACCCATTGCCCATCAATTGTAGTGTTGGTTGATTTCGATGATGGCCTTTCCCCACAGTGGGACAGTCAGAGACTAATTACTTACTTATTTATTATTAAACTTCGATGAAGGATGAAGAAAAGAAGGAGTTGTCTATAACGATTCATCATCATCAGCTCATTTTTATGTCCCCACCGCTGGGGCACGAGCCTTCCCTATGGATGGATAGGGAGAACGGGCCGTGAACCACGACGCGGGCCTAGTGCGGATTGGTGTGTAATGGTGTTGAGACGGAGACCCGAAATGAAACAATGTCTTGCGTTTAATGAATCATCTTTATCCTCTAGTGTATCATCTTAAATACTAATTAACATCACATTTATACGTGACTAGAGGAAGGACGCCTTGTCAATCAGGAAGACCTTAATTATCACGTACTATTGAGTACGTGCTGATAGTGTAATTCACTATATCACAGGTGGTTGTTAACGACTGCTAATGCAGCCGGGACCAACGGCTTTACGTGCCTTCCGAAGCACAGAGGAGCTCGAGATAATTCATTTTTGATCACCCATCTGATGACCGGCATTTGCGAAAGTTGCTTAACCTCAGCACTCGCAGACCGGACGCGTTATCCACTGCGCCATCGAGCTCTCAATAACGATTATTAAAAATAAATATTAACGACAACTAAAATTTCCATGCCAAGTCCCAATAAACAAATTTAAAATTGCAACTTTGTTTGTCCAGCTTTCATACATAATTCATGGGCGTTTCTTTATTAAATTCCCAGAACATAATTTATATCTGGATCAATAAGGGAGGGCGCTGCCTTTTCAACTGAGATAAATAAAAGGTCGAAGAGTTATAGCCGTTATTATCTTACTATTGCAATTTCTTTAAGATCGTCATTTGTTTAAATATTAGTATCTACTTGACGTCGCCGGTAGTTGTGAGAAAAGACAATGAAAACAAAAAAAAAATTTGTTCAATATTTGTGTTTTTGTGATTAATTGTTCGCAACAAAATTTGCGTTAAAAATTATTTGAACATTTTAAAGAAAATCAAAGTAAGTGAATAGTCAAGTTTAAAACTTTTACTGCAAATAACAATTTAGGTGAGTCCAGACTATGTGGCAAAACATGTAATATAGCATGTTTTATTAGTGTGGACGATGAGTGTCAATAAAACAACCATAGATTTATAGTTTTGTAACATGCTTTAAAACATAAGTTATATAACATCTTACTTAATGTGAACTCATAATATAATGTATAATATAATGTAATATAATAATGCAATATAATGTAATATAGTAAAATATAATGTGTATTCATAATAAGTGATCGTATATAATACGAGTATAGCAACAATGCTATTACATTGTTAAAAGTATTTAATAGTTAAGGTATATCAGAAGGGTGCAGGTTCAAATCTTGCTCGTGGAAATTTTTTCAACATTTGTGTTTTTGTAGTTAAATGATGTAAGCACATTCCTTTTCTTGTATATTATACAAATATATTTAACAATGCATGACCAATTAAAGTTAGTCATGTCTAAGTAACTCTACATACCTAGATACACTTTGAGTCTTTTAATTATGATTACACCATCTCATACACGTTGTATATTCACAGTTAAACATATAATAAGTTGACTATGTACTTCAAGCTACCTAAAGCTTTGTATTTTAGTACAGTAAATATATCCCCGATATCAAATAGCACCGCTCGCTATTAATGTTTCCGGCTCAGTATTTAGTTACGGTGAACAGATTTGGTTGAATGTCTGCCAAACCTGTGCTTTGCCGATAAACGTAAATAGTGTGAAGCTATTTGCTATGCATTGTTGTGAAACCACGCTGACATTGCAATCTGCTTAGCCACCGTAGATACGATACTGCTATAGGATATAGTTAGTACACATTTACGCTTTACCATACATACATCGAATGTGTTAGCCAAGTAACTTTCCTAGTGACTGGCCATGTAATGAGTGACTACATATTGGAGAGCATCTTTGTGTTTTAAACGACACTGAAAACGAATGTAAAGTTCAGTATTATTAGTTTTGAAAAAAAATGGATTTTTTTGAGTTTTGATTGAAGACTTTATTGAATAAATAATTTGACTTTGACTTTGAAAATGCCTTTGAATTTGGTACCAATGAAATGGTCGCGACAACTGCTCAACATCTTATCATCATAAGGATGATCACTGCTTTCACCTTACGTTTGTGTGTACTTAAGTAAATACTTAGATTAGAAAACTGTTCGGCTTTAAACAAGTAGTACGCAATCTGCAGCGTAGTATCCAGCATTTGCAAAAAGATATCCTCGTCATGTCGCAGTTTGTTAACTACCAGAATAATGATTGATACGTACCTAATAGAGTCACTTTAAGGGCGGCCATACACGGGCAGCTTGAAGCAGTCAGGATGACTTCTTCAAGCTGCGACTGCATAGTGAACTACAGTATTCTATTATAAACATACATAGAACCGCTCAAGCAGTTGCGACTGCTCAGGCGGTAATGGTCCGTGTGCTCAAGCGGTACGTGTATTTTGATCTTTGGCTAACTATTGGAGCAGCTCGTGTATATAGACCCTTCGTGTTGTGAGTGGCGGTAGTTGGATAAATAATGTTAAGGTGGATAAAACAAAGACGTAACATCGCGACAGAGTCAGCTTTATGGCAAGGCAACGAGAAAAGACGACCAGAGCGCGAATAGCGAATTTCTAATACATAGCGTGTGATGCCAATTAGCTACGCGCAGTGCGGTGAGCTTTTCGACCGCAAACTGAAGAGAGCATTTGTCGCGGCCGCCTGGTAGCGTGGCCGGTGCGTTAAACAGACCACGTCTGCCAGCCGGTGCAACTCGGTCGAAAGGACGAGTATAAAAAATAATGAAACCTTTTTTTTTTAATACGTAGCACGGCAAATGACTCCATTTCACCTGATGTTAAGTGAATATGAAATCCAGATGCGACGACAACTGGTGCAGCGTGAAAACAACGCAGCATCAGTTACCCTCACTCTGCCGGCTCACAAGATGCCCTTAAGGTTAAACCTTTTTTTTATACTCTAGTACTTTGTCAAAGCAACTGTAGAATGTAAAAGGTGGTTGTCTACTTCTAGTAAAGTTATTTTGACTCGATACTAAAGCGTTTAGAAACTTTTATTGTTTATCTTTCTACTGCTGCTAGCAAGTTGCTCTCACATCTAAAAAGTTGGTTAACCTCCAAGTATTTTGCTTGTGTCTTTCGCGTCTTTACAAACGTTCTATAATTTGTTATTATATGTCTTTTATCGGGTGGCAGATTTAAAAAAATCCTTCAGCATTATCAGACGTAATTTTAAGAAATCAAACAGAGTCGCATAAATTTTCTAGAGAGGCAAAGGTTTTGCGTGGATGTGAGAGATTCTTGAAATGGAACGATTTAATAAATTTATCACTTCTGCGAATCTTTCCCCTTACATACAACAAAGACAACAAGTATGTGGGTGTTATTCATCAATTCTTGGGAAATTACTTAAAATGTTTATTTATGAGGAGTCCCAAGAAAATAGGATTTGCATTTATTACTTTATTTCCTCATATTTATCACATATTAAGCAAACAAATGTAATAGCATAATAAGACTCAAAATAATAACTAGAGACTCGTAGTAGCTACTTAAACAATGTTACATTTCAATGTAAACAAATGTTTGCTTAAACTTTAGTAAACAATATATAGTAGAACCTTCTGCATATCAATGATATGCTTCCATTTGGTAATATTCATTGCTATGTGGATGATGGCACGGTGCATGGGGGATATAGCGGTCACCCAGCGGCAGGGCGGGACGAAACCGAAGTGAATCGAGTGAATATTCTCATTGGGCTCAATCGGGTATTGGACCTCATATCTAATTGGGGCTCCAATAATCTGGTTGAGTTCAATGCCAAGAAAACACAGCGTTCACGGCAAAAAAGTAAAAAAAAAAAAAATTCAAAATCATTTATTCAGTTTAGGCTACAAATAGCTCTTATGAATGTCATTATGCCATCGGTTCGTAAGTCTACTCTGGGCGGGAGAACTTGTACTGAGAAGAACCGGCAAGAAACTCAGCAAGTGTCAAGCTCTTTTCTCCCTTACAGCGTCAAAAATATTGGAAAACGCCCTATCATAAAAGGACACTTTCCATCACAAACAAACACAAAAAAAGGACAATCACAACACCCAAAAATACAAAAAAAAAATAATAATAATAAGTTTTGCAAAAATTACATCAGGTACCTACCAATTTCAATTTTCACAATGTCATACAGTACTAATAAAAGACAAAAATTATCTAAGAAAACAAAGTTAAAGTATACGAGTACAATAATAATAAAATAAAATAAGTAAGCAAGAGCAGACCTGCCTCCACAGGAGGCACCCGTTCACGATCGAGTCACCATTCCTTCCCGTTCCAACTCTTTAGAGTACATCTCTAAGCCTGCAGAGCAGTATCAACATGCTCGGTATGACGATTCGCTGCGATCTGAACCAAAGGGAATACATCGAAGCCGTGATCAAAACAGCCTCACGAAAACTATTCTGAACAGAGTGCGGCGATTATTTACGCCGGACCAGTTGTGCCTTTTGTACAAGAAACAGGTACGGTCTACAGAAGTTATACTCTCGAATCTCTGCAATTGCGTACAGATGTCGCGTCACTCAGCGTGTTTTACCGCTTATACCATAGCGAGTGCTCTGAAGAGCTCTTTGACCTCATCCCACCTTCTTCCTTCATAGGAGTACACGTGCTGCTCTTCGGAGTCACCGCTTCACTGTCTCAAATATCCCATCGCGCACAAAGAAATTAGGTGACTCGTTTTGTTGAAAACCAGTATGCAAAACGGAACGCAACTTTAACGTCAGAATGAAATGTCAATGTCTTTTTGACATTCGTATAAGGGCCTTGTGCGCGTTTGGTTATCTCACGGTGATGAGATTTTTGTTAGGAATAATTGATTTCGTTTTTATAAAAGCCATCGGTGGCTAATTCGCAGAAAAATATACGGTACTAGGGCTGATCGGCAGCCTAGACACCTAACCTCCCTCGAGTTTCGGTAGGCGTTGCGCGGTGCCGCCACGAGGCCATTGTTGGTTATTGCAATCGGTGTCCTGACATCGTGAAGGACTGGTGATCAGAGAAACGGACATGTGCGCTGGGCGCGTGGGCGCGTGGGCGCTGCGATCATCCTGTTACTTTTCCACCTCCTATCCTTGATCGCGCGACAAGCTGAGCGTCGACCACCAGTGGGTGAGTACATAGAATTAAGTATTAAAATAATTAGGTTAATAAGTTTAACGCTGCGTATCGCAGCAGCTTCAGCCCTCTGATCGGGGACCTACCAGGGGTCCAGAGGGTCTGAAACACGTTTCTTTGTCGCACCTCCAAAAATGGAATAGTCTACCAGCACACGTTTTCCCTCCATCCTATGATATGGGGTCCTTCAAAAGAGGCGTGAAGAAGCACCTTGTGGGCCGGCAGAGTGAGGTTAACTGATGCTACGTTGTAGTCGTGGGAAAAACGTATCTCTAAAAAGATTGGAACATTTGCATCTGCGACAGTACAATGTTCCGAATCAGTGATATGTTTCATTTAGAACATCGAGTTTTATAAAATATAGTAACTTAATATTCACGCAGATTTGTATCAGATGTGGAACTTGCAACTGAAACCACGTCGATTTTTTTTATTACAATGAACTTTTTTGTTTACTGAATAGTGAATATCTTATAACAAAGAATAAATCGATTTTCCTTCATAGGTACTTTTTCAGGCTTAGGACTGACAGCTAGTTTATCTACTAACATGTTGGTAGCTGGCGTATTTAAAAATCGATTTTATATACATTGATTGTCATATACAAGTATGTACACTCTACAATACATATCTACATGTTGAAATTTTAAAAAAAGTATTTTTGAGACTTTATCGTCTTTTAAAGTCGTTCGACGGCTATTTAGAGTTAGGCCGGCACTCTTATCATTATATCGTTATTTCAGTCACTCTTCCACACATCACGTACACTGTTGCGCGCGAAGTTTGCTTTTGCTTCTCTCTCATCACTCGCTCTTGTCGTTCAGTCTGTCGGTTCGTCGCCTCGCCGGCCGCAGTGAGCGAGTTCCAAATGAAACATTTTATACTAGGCTACTGTTCCGGAACATTAGTTTAAGTTTCATGTTTCGGAACACTGAGTCGGTTCCGTAAAAAGCGACACACGTCTACTACGTTGGTTTTCACGCTGCATCAGTTATCTTCGCTTTTGGGTGCCTACTTCGAGTTTCATTCGCCATTCGATCACGTTAACGAAAACGAGAATTCATATGGCAAAATGTTAACTCCTCTCGTATGCCGCCAGGAGGCGCTGCTTCAATGTCATACTAATTTTCGTTTTCGTAAACGTAATAAAAATAAAAATCAAGTAAACTTTCTGTTGATTCTAAATAGTAATCACAATCAACTTGTATTCGTATACACTTATATAGACATAAACTTGAATGTATAAATCGGATTACTTTAGAAAATTACAAAGTTAAACAGAGCGAATGACGTCAACAAAGTTGTGTGTCGACCGAATCGCAGTCCGCCCGCGTCTTGTTTCCAATCTGCTCTACACTGTAACAATGGCCTTTGGGACGTGGCAATAAACAGATTGATATTAAATCGGGACTGCCAACACTTCAGCTAAATCACGTTTGTTTTTTATATTCCACTAGCTGAACCGGCGGTCTTCGTACCGCTTTGACGGTTTCCATCATTGAGTCAAATATATATCAATGGTTTCCATGACAACAAAACAAACAAATCATTTTGTATTGGAAAATTAAATTGTCGTTTTTTGTATTTTATTTAATTTTTTTTTAATATAACTTATGCAACTCAGCGCTAATGTAGCATTCTAATGGTGAAAGAATTTTTTAAATCGGTCCGGTAGTTTTTGAGTTTATTCGTTGCAAACATACCTACATACATACAAAAATACAAAGGTTTTCTCTTTATAATATTAGTATAGATATGGTGAGTCCACGTTAAGTAACATGCTATATAACTTTGTTCTAGGACATGTTACAAAAGGTTGTTTTATTGATACTAGCCGTCCACACTTATTAAAAGTTTTTTATCGTATTATAAATAGATGATAAAACTTTTCTAACTGATAATAATAATTTCGTTTGAAACTGAAATAATACTAAGAAACCGACGACTTGTTCCGGGTATCTTAAGGCTTCTTTCAAGTGCTATTTTTAGTTTCGTATACTTTATTTCCGTATCATCATCAGCTCATTTTTATGTCCCCACTGCTGGGGCACGAGCCTTCCCTATCGATGGATAGGGAGAACGGGCCATAAACCACCACGCGGGCCCAGTGCGGATTGGTGGTTGTTAACGACTGCATGCTAATGCAGCCGGGACCAACGGCTTTACGTGCCTTCCGAAGCACGGAGGAGCTCGAGATGATAAATTTTTGGTCACCCATCCAATGACCGGCCTTTGCGAAAGTTGCTTAACCTCAGCACTCGCAGACCGGGCGCTTTAACCACTGCGCCATCGAGCTCCTATTTTTATGGTATTATAAATAGATGATGAAACTTTTCTAACTGATAATAATAATTTCGTTTGAAACTGAAATAATACTAAGAAACCGACGACTTGTTCCGGGTATCTTAAGGCTTCTTTCAAGTGCTATTTTCAGTTTCGTATACTTTATTTCCGTATACTAAATATAAATTTCGAAACACACAAAAAGCTGTGTGATTTTCTTTTTATTGTAGGTTCATAAAACTGGTCGTTGCGTGTTGATGATGTACAAGTTAATGGAAACATAATATTAAGAAGCATGGCAATGCACGAACTTCCAAGAGTAAACACTGCATGCTCATAAATAAATATCCAAGTACGTATACACTACTTAATACTAATAATGAAAATTACAAATGTTTTTGGTACTAGCTGATGTTGTGTTGAAAATTATTATAACCGATTAATTTCGCATATTCAATGACAACTTTACAAACAACTCAAGCTAATAGCATATTAAACAAGCTCGCAAAATTTGTCAGGGAAACCAACGTCTCGGCAGCACAGTTGAAAATAAACATTAGGTATTATTATCATAATTATTTATGATTATTTACATATAATTTCAGGCAAATATTGTTGCGAACAAATTACAAACTGAAAAAAGACAAAGTGTAAAAAATCCACGAGCGGGATTCGAACCCGCAGCCCACATGACATGCCGGGTCAGGTGCGCTGCCAACTATGCTACCGGGAAGGCTGACGTAAGCACAGAATTTTGTCACTACTTTTTAATTTTTGAGTGCATATTGCGGCACAGTGCCATCTATCCAAAGGTTATTGCAACCGATGGCTATGCAGATTCATCTTTGCAGATGAAATAACACAAATTTGATAACACAAAGCTATAGTAAATTTTTACTTTTTATTTTTAAATGCTAATTGCTGCACTGAAGCTGAATTAAGTATTTATAAAATATAGTGAAAAAATTAAACGCCCACCCGACCCAGCCGGGAATCGCGCCTGGGTCTTCCGCATTTCGGGCGGCTGCGCTGACCGCTATGCTAATGGGAAGGCTGACATAAGCACTGAATTTTGTCACTGCTTTTTAATTTTTGAGTGCTTATTGCGGCACAGTGCCATCTATCCAAAGGTTATTGCAACCGATGGCTATGCAGATTCATCTTTGCAGATGAAATAACACAAATTTGATAACACAAAGCTATAGTAAATTTTTACTTTTTATTTGTAAGTGCTAATTGCTGCACTGAAGCTGAATTAAATATTTATAAAATACAGTGAAAAAATTAAAGTTAAACGCCACCCGACCCATCAGAAGACCCAGGTTCGATTCCTGGCTGGATAGGGTGGGCGTTTAATTTTTTCACTGTATTTTATAAATATTTAATTCACCTTCAGTGCAGCAATTAGCACTTAAAAATAAAAAGTAAATATTTATTTTGAAACAATCCGCCAAAGAGACTGGTTAGAGAGGGTGAATTAGGTAAGTCTGTACCTGGTTATTCAGGTAGTGCTATCCGATTTCAATGAATTTATAATGTTCTAATGTTGATTTCAAAATCAATCACCATCATCATCATCATCATCATCATCATCATCATCATCACCATCATCATCATCATCATCATCATCATCATCATCAGGCCATTTTATGTCCCCACTGCTGGGGTACGAGCCTTCCCTATGGATGGATAGGGAGAATGGGCCATAGACCACCACGCGAGCCCAGTGCGGATTGGCGGTTATTAACGACTGCTAATGCAACCGGGACGAACGGCTTTACGTGCCTTCCGAAGCACGGAGGAGCTCGAGATGATAAATTTTTGGTCACCCATCCGATGACCGGCCTTTGCGAAAATTGCTTAACCTCTGCACTGGCAGACCGGGCGCGTTAACCACTGCGCCATCGAGCTCCTCAAAATCAATAAAGATACAGAAATAAAATTAGAAAACTTGCATCAGCATTATCTTGAGATATTTCATAACATTTATATAAAATACATAGTATTGAGTTACTCTAAATAAATACGTAATACAAACTTTAACAATGTATTGTGAACTTTTTGTGTAAATTTTTATTGTCAAAAACATATAAAACATATTTTCTGTAGTTTATTTGATCTTTAGAAAAATATTATTTTACTAATTAGATCATGTATGGCTAAGAAACAATGCGTTGTAGCTACTTTTGGAAAAAGATAAATATTCTACACTTTATGTTAGACACCTATACTTACACGGACGGGTCCATTCATTAGCCTAACAAAGCCGAGATTGAACCACGATATCTCACATTCAACCCGACCATCTATCCGTTTGGTTTTGGCTTCTAAATGTTCAATTATAATTAACAAAATAAATAAATTGGATGGCGTCATCACTCTTCCACTGGAAGCGCCTTAACGCCTACGCCTGGCGCTCTGCCAGCTACAATCTCGGCATCGCCAGATAAAAACAGGAACAAAAACCTGGGATTATGGACGTACATAAAGGAAATTACAGTTCAAATAATACGAGTTCCCACTGCGGGTGTATTCTGTGCCGTGGAACGACAGAGCGAAGGTGGAAACAATAATTGTCCCTAAGCAAATATTAACTTGGTCGTAGTCGAGTTTTGGCACGAGGTACATTTTTAAATCCCCCCCTTTTTTAAAGTTCTCCGTTTTTTCGCTTTTGCGAAACGTTTTTCTTTTGTTAATGTAACGTGAATATTTTGTTTTGTTTTTCGGAAGACACATCTAGACTGCTGTGGAAAGATGAGAATCGATATTCAAATAATATGTATTTTTATATTTTAAATAATGATGTTAGTGGCGGTAGTTGTTGAAATTGAATGGGCGCCTTTGGCTTTCAAAGTAAAAAGTGTTGAATAATTTCGGCGGGCTGGTTAGAACCACGATAGCTCAATTGAAAGAGCACCTGACCCGGAATGTCAGAATGGTGCAGGTTCAAATCCTGCTCGTGGAAAAATTTTCAACATTTGTGTTTTTGTAATATGTATTTCGTTATTATATTGACAGCGCTCATGTGGTAATCGTCTAACCGCGCGACCACGAGTCGTGGCGACCGGCGACGCGACTAGCGAATTTGTTTTTCATTGCGCGATCGAAACGCTCACCGCACTGCGGTTAATTGGCATTACGCCATGTATTAGGGATTCGCTAGTCGCATCGCACAAAGGTCGCTCCCACTTGTGGTCGAGCGGTAAAGCCTTCTTACGACAAAGTAGCGAAAACCTACTGTTAATTTCCTATTTTTTATACCTAGCTCGGCAAATGACTCAACTCCACCTGATGGAAACGGAGTCCAGACGCAAGGACAACTGGTGCAACGTGAAAACAACGCAGCATCAATCACCCTGCAGGTTTGAAGGACCCCATGTCATAAGAAAACTTGTGCTGGTAGTCTATTCCATCTTTAGGAAGTGCGACATCTTTGTCGATGAGTCGACACGAACGAACAAAATTTTTTTGAGCGCGATGGAATGTTTGAGACTCCGGAGAGCAGCACGCGTACTCCTATGGAGGAAGGGAGAAGGTGGGATAACGTCAAAGAGATCTTTAGAGCACTCGCCGTGGTATAAGCGATAGAAGACGCTGAGTGACGCTATATCCCTACGCTGTTGCAGGGGTTCGAGAGTATTAGTGACCTTTGCATTGCCGATATATACATATAGCGCGACGATGCGACCTGTCCAAGGCATCGAGAAGGTACTTTGCGGAACCGTTCCAGATGTTCCACGCAAGACCGCATCTGTGTCTTGTACAAAAGGCACAACTGATCAGGCGTGAAGATTCGCCGCATCCTGTTCAGATCACCGAGTTTCCGTGAGGCTGTTTTTATCACGGTTTCGATGTCCTTGGGTGACAACGGACAACATTATATGTCATATTTGTTAGTTGTTTCGCATTATTGTTATATTGAACAAAATAATATTTGAATGAAAGTGGCCTTCATAATCCATCCTTCATCAAACAGAGTAAAAAAAATAAAGAATTTAATAAAATTGTAACGCAAATGGACAAACTAATTTAGATGAATGAAAATTGTATAGGAACCAGATAAAATAATTTAATTAAAAGCATTTTGAAAATTAGTTTTATAAATAAAATATAACAAAATTATTCAATAACCATTTCGGTGTGTCACACTTATAATAATTATTCGAGCTCCTGCATTTTAATTATAGTTAGAGGTATGTATCGACCGTAAAGTGCGTACCTACTAAGTATATCTACATTTTATTTCTCAAAAAAGTATTTTTATACTTTTGAATAAAGAGGTTATTTTTGTTTCATGTTTAGTAAAACCTTCTTCAGTAAAACTGTAAAAAATACAGTTATTGCGTACAACTAAATGTATCTAAAGTAATTTTTTGAAGAGAGTGTGGACGGCCTGAACTGTCCTTTTCAGCGTCACCGCACTTTTTCGGGGTGGCGAGAGTTTATAGAGGGAATGGCATCACGAAAACGTGTTCCCTTTCCCCACTAGATTCTCCGAGGTGTTCGAATCGAATCGATGGTTTACTCAAAGACAAAAGTGGGTATCCAATCATTGATATGTATATAGGCTATTAACACAACAAGAAAAAAAAGAAAAAGAATGTACAGCAGTCACAAGCGCTTTTATGTAAAAAATTGTAACAATACAAAGAATTAAGAGTAAGTAGTGTTTCTACATTTGTGCTCGTAACTGCATATAGAAGGTTTAGTCCTTTGTTTTCAATGGAAAAGTTATTTGGGGGCACGGCAGTGCCCACGCCAAGTCGAGCAAAAAAGCGGCACGGCCGTACCATTCTTTTCTCGAAACAGTTCAAGCCATTTTCGACCCCCTATAACTTCGTTGTAGATAAAACTAAAAGCCTGAATTTTCAGTAACTACGCAGACATTGTATAAACACGGTATGTTTCAAATTTCATTCAATTCGAACCAGTAGTTTAAGAATTATAAATAGTCAATGTTTCTTAATTTTGTCAATCACTGACTGACCGATCATCAAACTCTAAGGCACTTCTAGCAGACATAAGAGCTTCAAATTTAGAACAGAATGATTGTTTAGTGTATAAATCAAGGAAAAACTTAAATATTTTGCAATTTTGGTCCAGTTTTTTAGATACACTAACTGCATAAATAACTTTGTAATCCCATATAAATGTATAGAATTACAAAGTTATATTTGCAGTTAATGAATCAGTGTACCTCTTTATGTATAATATAATGGAATAAGGTGTAGATAGGTACCTACAAAAAGAAATGAGATACCATCAAAAACAAACTTGTAAAAAAAACCAAGTCTCGCAACTCAGTTCTTCTACCGTAAAAAGTTGTGAGATCCATGTAATACCAAGTTCTTAATATTAAAAATCTTTTATGTTTTAAATAAATAGATTGACTTGGCAATCGCACTGCACAATCTAATTTAATATAATATATTGTAGGAATACTTTAAAAATAATTAGTCCGCCAACTTGGGTGTTCCACCATGTTGGATTTAGAATAACGTCACACAGCTAACCATATATTGTCATCCAAACTGAATGTGTATACAAAATTTCAGCTCAATTCGTCCGCCATATTGGATTTAGAGTGACGTCACTTTATTTTTCGAGTTATTCTTAGAAAGCCCTTTCATTTGATACCCATATTGTAGGAGTGCATTAAAAATAAATAGCCCGCCATCTTGGGTGTACCGCCATGTTGGATTTAGAATGACGTCACACAGTTAACAATGTATTGTCATCCAAACTGAACGTGTATAAAAAATGTCAGCTCGATTGGGTGAAGATATCTGCTTCAAAAAAGATTTCACCCGAACAAATTACATACATACATTGCAAAATAAAAGCTTTTAAAAAGAATCACAAAAGACAAAAAGTCAGAACCCTACTGCAATACAATTACGTTCGCAAATGGCTGACATGATTTTGGTGGTCAGTCAATACCGTCTCACTTAGAAATAACTTACTAACAAAGTAATGTAATTTTCGCAATAACTCTATGGGACAAGTATTATGCTGACGGCTTTTAATATTACCTATTTTATTCCTTTTTCATGAAAATATTATTACATTTTGCATTATTATACTCTTTCATCAGATAATTCAGTTACCCTGAGTATTTTTTCCAAGTATGCGAGGATAACCAAACCTGAAACTATAAGAAATAGCGAATATTACTGAAAAAAAATTAGCTTTGGAGGCGATTTTGATAGAGACTAAAACGATATCATTAGATGTCGATAAATCATTTTCCTAGCTAGGAATCGAACCAAAATCCACACACTGTGTTATTGCACCATCTGATAGTGTCACTAGTAAGGATCAACTTCTGGGAAGTATTGATGTACGGCAAACTAAAGGAAAGTGTTGGTTTTTTAATAGAATGACTGAACTCTACGTTATCAATTTACTAAAAATCATCATCATGTAATTTTAATTTCTATCAAAATCGCCCCGAGACTATCCTGCCTTGAGATTTCTATTTCAAATAGTTTTGAATTTCGTCATCCACTCTTGAGAAATTCACCCAATAGATTTTGAAAATTATATTTATATTTTTTTATCTAAATTATTATGTCTAGCAGTAGACGTGTATGATGATGATGATGATGATGGTGACGAAATTTGAAAAACGTTTTTGTAGTGGCATCGTTTCAAAGCACTAACTGTACCTTACCTTACATACGTAAGGTGGAATACCTTAAAACAATTTGAAAATGTGTTGTGTTGTTGCCTGGTTTGCTACCTTCATCTTATCTTAGCCTATATGAGTATAAATATAATATAATAGAAATATTTTTATTGACACTCACACAAAAATTCATAATAGAAACAATAAAAAAAAAGAAAAAAAACATATACAAACAAAGACAAATAAAATAAAGAAAGAAAAAAAACATGAACAAGTTTAAAACAAAAAGTGTTTGAGGCCAACAAGGACCCTGTCTCAGCATAATACTCCCACGTCACTTGCAGTTGGGCTGAGTGGCGTAGGAGCGCTGTTATTTCGACAGGAGACGACGACAGACGTAGACTTAAAAAAATATAATGAACACTTAAGTCATGTTTTATAAATAACTAAAATCTCCCTGTGACCACGGACCCTGCATAGTGTTCGAAACGTAAGGATAAACATTAATTAAAGTGTATAAAAAAAGTGTCATTTCAATAGTGTTAATTTCAACATTATTGTTTTCTGACCGTAACAGTAATAGCCAGTTCCTTGTAGACTGAAGGTTGTCATCCTATTCTATCGTGAGTGCCAATCGTTATCTGATCGCTACTAACAATGAGATAAGATAAAGTTCAGACGCGTCCTAGTCATAAATAAAAATATTAGCCCTTTAAATGAAATTAAATGAAAAATATTTATTTGTGTCAAATATACAGGATATTACAAGAATAAAACATACATTTTCTTTACTAGTATTTTTCTTATTTATTTTATTTTACTTTTTTTTTATAAACTCCTTCTAATATATAGAAGTCCATTAACTTACACCACACGAGGAAGTCAACAAGCCCAGAGCGACAGCTTTTTGGAAAAAATCTCTAAGTTAATTTCCTCCGAGCGAAGGTTTTCCTGGAAGGCTCTTCCTGTGGAGCACGTGAAAATTAATTCATTTACTCGACCGAAGAGTTGTTATTCGATCTTTACTAAGAAGATCTTTTCTTTGGAGAAAAATCAACTATAGCTCGTTGTCTTGAACTTGTATTTTCATATAATGGAGGGCACAGCTTCCTGCGATAGGGTGAGGATTGTGAAAGCTAAGTTGCTTTCGCGAAACCAGATTATTGGATGGGTAATCAAATCATGATGTCGGATTGTGGTTTGTTATGGTTCAGTTTCCTTTCGCTTCTTATATTTAAATAACATCAATGCTACTAGCATTGTTGTGTTCCGATGGATAGATAAGATAGCCAGTGCCACAGTGTTTGAGGATTCCGGGTGAAGTGCACTTCCACCTTCAGCCTTTGAGTTGAAGATCAACTGCTTACCCATCAGAAATAAAAAATAACATTCACTTACGAACCCACATTGGGGCAAGTCGTGATGGATAATTATCCAATGCCCTTATTTGTGGCATTTAATTTATCATCATCATCATCATCAGCTCATTGTATGTCCCCACTGCTGGTGCACAAGCTTTCCCTATGGATGGATAGGGAGAACGGACCATAAACCACCACGCGGGCCCAGTCCGGATTGATGGTTGTTAACGACTGCTAATGCAGCCGGGACCAACGGCTTTACGATCCTAACGAAGCACGGAGGAGCTCGAGATGATTAATTTTTTGGTCACCCATCCGATGACCGGCCTTTGCGAAAGTTGCTTAACCTCAGCACTCGCAGACCGGGCGCGTTAACCACTGCTCCATCGAGCTCCTCCTTTATTTTATATTGTAACATATTTTCTTGTTTATGACATTTATTTTTATCCAACAACCTACATTGGAGGGTTCTTAGTGGGTCATTACCCAGATATAAATAATATGTCAAAGTCAAAGTTAAACATTTATTTGCACAATATTGTGTACAGTACATTGAGATGAGCATCAATGTTGAGCAGGGTCAACAATATTCTGCCTTAATTTTGTAGGCATGCAAATTTCACCACAATATAAAATTTTAGAAAAAAACAACATACCTAAATAAATGCAAATTAATTTAAATAATTATATAATGAAATGTCA
Organism: Eudonia mercurella; assembly: GCA_963082485.1. Lineage (NCBI taxonomy): Eukaryota > Metazoa > Arthropoda > Insecta > Lepidoptera > Crambidae > Eudonia > Eudonia mercurella. Next base: position 14,547,970 of record OY720036.1, on the reverse strand, counting down.
ATAGATATGTGTGGTATATGTATGTATGTATGTATGGTTTAAAGTATATTTTTATGAGTATCTAATAATTAATTACCTTTTTTTACAAAAACCTTTTAATACTACGCTATTTTAATCGCATAAATATTCTCCATTTGTGACTGTTTTGTGTACTTGCACAAAAAAATAAATATGACGTGTTTTCGATCAAATTATGCATTTCATTAATACCACTCTATATGATTTATTCATTTTATTTATTTAGGAATAACAAACAGCTATAGATTACAGTGTGTATACAACAGTTTTTTTTGTGATAAAACCAACATTTCGAGTCATCATCGCATCAAAATCTTTTTTTCTTTTATACAAGTATATCAAAAGTATGCATATTACTAAATATGCATAGTGAATTGGAGCGAAAGGCTTCGAAAATAACAAAAGCCTTCGAGTTTAATCCATTTTTCATTCCGTCTATTGTCAGCCCAAAAATATCGATATTTCAATTTGGAGATGGGCACAAAACTTTTATCTAAAAACTTGTATGAAAATTGTGATAAAGATTTCAGTTTTATTGCCATAGTGAAAATATGCAAGGAGAGCAATGTTTTGACAAAAGGTAACTTGTAAAAAAATACGACTGTATCCGCGATGCGCGTAGTTAGAAAAAAAATAACCACTAGACCACCGGTTTAGACCCAGAGGTCCCGGGTTCGATTCCCAGCGGGGGTACATCTTTGTTTGTGCTCGGTTTGGTGGTGGGGCTTCTTAGACCGCACTAGCATTGTTGGGCTTTAACAGGTAGAGGTAAGGTAGCTAGTGCCTTGTGCGCTCCACCTGCAGACAATATTGTCACTTAACATCAGGTAAGATAAAGTCCATTTTTTTTTTAAAACACTTCACTGCCGTGATTAGTATTGACTGTACACTCATATTTTGAGTCTGTCGCGGCGCAGTGCGTTCAGTAAATATTTGTTGCGATATTGGAGTTTCGACATTTCAGGTCACCGCGCTTGCAGTCACAATAGCGGAGCTTCGCGCTATGCAGATGGACAGATAAAGCGTGTTAATTACAAACAGTTGATGAACTGGAAACTCTTATTGCTCTTTTTGTACTAGATTTCGTCCTACATCTGAACTAATCTAGTTAAATTCGTATTCAGTTATAAGATCCAATGAGCTTCACTCGAAAGTAAAAAATCCCAAAGTTACCCCTTTTTGTAATGTATAACTATTGATATTTTACATTTATTTTTTGTACTCAACAAAAGACACTAAATATTTCACAGATAAATTCGCAGAGTTTGACTTGATAAAATGATTGTCTTATTTACTGTTTAAATACCTACTAAATGCGCGAATACGGCTGCTCGGCAAGGCCCGATTTTACTACTAGGCTACTTTGGCAGGAATACCTAGCCTTAAGGATTCGGGGAGAAGTGCGATTCCACCTTCGACCTTATCATTACTAACATCAGGTGAGGTTTTTCTTTGAGAGAGTTTGCTGATTGCTTTTGATGACATTTTTAGCTTCACCGAGCTTTAACAGGTGAGATGAAAGTCAAGTGCTTACCCGTAATGAATAAAAAAAATATAATCCATTCTTTACTACCTTGTTTTTTTTTCCTTTAGTTGATGGCTTCGTGCGATTAGCACATTTAGCCAGTGTCAATGTAATTTTTCTTACAAGTAATACATAAATAAACAATATTTCTTTCCTGTATGATGATGATGAAGATAATAGAAATGAGAAGTGAGAAATGATATACCCCCACCCCTCGAGTATCTCAGTAAAGATGTGGGTGGGGCTTTACTAAGTCCTCGGGCAGACTTTTAGAGAGAATTTGAAAAATGACGTTGCACTGTTTTGTTTCATTTGCCAACACTCATGCACACTCACGAACACTTAACGGTTAATAATCCACCATTATTTCACAATAATATTTGACATAACACAAATTTAAGAAAATAAAACAAAACCGCAGACATACTTTTCACTTTCTCACCAAGAAGTCCACCCTACCTTGTTTCCTTACACCTACAGTCAAGTTCCATATTCAAACAGGTTCATATGAACTTAACCTATAACGAGAACCGCCATAGATTCACGAAAACATCACAGAAACGCGTCTATTGGCGAGAAATCGACTCGGCCATGTACTCTTGCTTCACTGTACGCGGAAGGAACTTAACGTGTACTTAAGTATACATAATTGTTTGAAAACCACGGAGACGTGCAGCTGACGGGCGAGATTGATAGGCTTTTTGTATGAACATAGAGAAACTGGAAGAATTACCTTTACTTGTGGTAAAAGAACTGTTTGTAGTTCTCATAAGAATTTACTTACATCTATTTGTTTAAAAATAATGTATTCATAATTTTTAATACCTATCTGTGAACTTACTCATAAGTACATGAAAATTCATTGCGAAATATTGAAAATTCGGTTATATTTGTAAAATTTTTGTAATTATTTATAGAACAAATATTTGACAACTTAATTAATTAGTATAATTAGTGATCGAAGCTATATTACGCGATTATCATTTATCTACGAAATTCATTCATAGTATGGACACGCCTTAAATTCCGAGACACCCAGAAATTTCAGAAAAATATTCTTGAGGTTGAAACAATATCTTAACTTGAGAAAAACTAGGTTCATTCTCTGAGAATTACGCGAAACTTTACGTGTAGATACTGGGTAACGATAAGTCACTAATTTACTCTAATACTATTGGTAAATATGATTGTCTTGTTGATTGAATATTATAAGGTTCTAATTCTATCTAACTTTAAATATATAAAATTTATAATTAAAGTTCTCGACAGTAAAAAAATCACGTGCTCCTGGAGACATGTCTATATGAGGTCATTGGCCCTAAATCTTACAACATTACCGATTATGACCTTTGGTTACGTAATGCTCGTAATAATCGACGACCTCCTTGGTCGAGTGGCTTGCACACCGGTTTTCATGGTGTCGCCATCTCTGAGGTCCCGGGTTCGATCCCCGGTCGGATCAATTTAGAAATACCTGTTTTTCTATATTGTTTCGGGTCTGGGTGTTTCCTATGTATAATAAGTATGTATTTAAGTATATTAAGTATGTTTATCCGTTGTCTAGTTAACCATATAACGAGTTTCTTAAGGAAGCTTTTCTTGGGGCTAGATAATTGGTGTGAGTGTGGGAAACATTTATTATTTATTTATTTAATGCTCTCTCGCATCCAGCTTCCGTAGCACATGGCGTAGCATGTAGCTTACTACGAAAATAGTAGCAAACGGACACGTATAATTATAATCAGTGACAGAGTTAGCAAAAACATTTTGGACTGACCGAGATACGACTATACTCGTATCTTATGTGTTGCCGTACCGGCTAATGAGCGATACTACGAGTAATCTTACCCGACAATCGAATAGAATACAACTTGAGCAGAAAATAAGAATCGGTTCATGAGATCAGTTAGTAGTGCAATTTTTTAGTTTTAGATTTTTCATGATATGATACAAGTGATGTTCCTGTGTTTTGAATTTGTATGTGTGATTGTACCAAATAAAGATGGTTTTCTATTGCTATTTCTAAGTTAAATTAGCAGTTAATAAAAGGAGCGCTTCGAGGAATAGTTTTGGGGCGCTTCGTTGGGAGCGCTTCGAGGAATACCTCAAAAATAGATATAACTTCATATTTCAACAGTTATTGCTTATGGATGTGCGCATATTTTTATATTTTATATGCCTTAATATCAACATGGAATGTTGACTTTCCATTTATGTACCCCTATGGGATGTATATTTATAGCGCGTGAGAATATGGAGCTGTCAAGTAATCCGATTACACTCATATCCCACACACAATCTAGTGGGATTTAAAATAATGGTGATTATAGCCAATTTATTTTCATACGTATCATCATCATCATCATCATCAGCTCATCACGAGCCTTCCCTATGGATAGATAGGAAGAACGGGCCATAAACCACCACGCGGGCCCAGTACGGATTGGAAGTTGTTAACGACTGCTAATGTAGCCGGAACCAACGGCTTTACGTGCTTCGGAAGGCACGGAGGAGCTCGAGATGATACATTTTTTGGTTACCCATCCGATGACCGGCCTTTGCGAAAGTTGCTTAACCTCAGCACTCGCAGACCGGGCGCGTTAACCGCTGCGCCATCGAACTCCTCATACGTATAATTTATAGCATCTGCACTTGAAAGTGCAGATGCCTTTTGAAAAGGTAAAAAAAAAATACATTGAAATATTTATGAATTCAAAAGTTATTCTATGTATTGTTCATTTATTTATTTATGTCTCTTACACATAGGTGACAAGTAAATTGTACAATATTGGCTTAAATACTATTACAAAAGTAGTTATGCGCTATATCGTGAGCTATGTATTTCTCTATTAAGTGGCAACCGCCCTCCGTGTTGTATTTATCTATCATTTTCTTCTTATACAACTTTTCATATTAGGTACATAATTGTACAATATTGGCCTTAAATACTATTACAAAAGTAGTTATGCGCTATAGCGTGAGCTATGTATTTCTCTATTAAGTGGCAACCGTACTCCGTGTTGTATTTATCTATTATTTTCTTCTTATACAACTTTACATATTACGTACATAATTGTAAACAATTATGTACGTAATATGAAAAGTTGTTAAACGACCAAAAGGATGATAATTTATAGTCTGTCTCCGTAACGTCTCGTGTTATGCGGTACAACTAAACCACAGAAAGAGTGATGCCCATTTTCACCATTGACTCCTAAGTTTAAGCTTTTTTAAGTGACGGTTTTGCTCCAACAACTGTCACCTAACATGGCTTAGGGACCACCTAAAACTTAGGGGTCAATGGTGAAAATAGGCATAAAACAGTCAGTTTTTTTTAAATAATATAATATCTTACGGGTAAGCACTGTGCCTTCATCTCACTTCATGTTAAGTGATGAATTGGCCAATGGCGGAAGAGCACTTTACCCGGAACCTTCAACTACTGAAGCACTGGCTATCTTATCTCTAGGTGCCGGAAAACAACAATGCTACAAATACTGATGGTATGGTGACATATACAGATAGGTAAGACGGTGGTAGCTAACCAGGTGGACAAAGCGCCCTACCACCAACCAAATCAAGTTCAAAAACATGTACCCACGGCTGGGAATCGAACCCGGAACCTCTAGGTCTGAGGCCGGTAGTCTCAACCACCAGACCACAGAGGCAGTTAGTAGTATACTCGATAGACAAAACAATATTTTGGAAGTTACCGAAGTTCCGCCGTGAATGTTCGTGTCCAATAGCACTGGCTCATTATTGAGATTCGTGCCGTGGCTCCAGTTGTCGAGTAAGTTGGGCTTGTTTGGGTACAGCGCTGAGCAGTGGCAATTTAGTAATGAACGAGAATATACTCGGTGTCGTGATACGTGCTATACGTGAATTCATCGGAGGGATTGGATCAATATCATGTACCATAGTCATTGAGCTTGCTGTTGTAGTACATACTACTGATTGGGTTAAATAAAAAACTGTTCTGATAATTACCTTATTAAAAGATTGTTCACTTAGAGAGTTATACAAGAGACAAGCTAGCTAACTCCTTTGTAGATCGGTTAAAGTTAGTAAAGTCTTTTCAGCCTAAGCGCACCTTTGGCCATGAATTTATATACTATATACTCCTTCATCTATCTATCAGGTGAAATAGAGGCTAAGATAACGTAATAAAAAATACAAAAATATAAATATGTTTATTTTTGTATTTTTTTTTTGTCTCAATCCATTAATGTGTTAAAAGCCTTACCAAAGAACCAATGTTATTAAAAAAAGATGGTTAAATAATTACGTAGTAAATTAAAGAACACAGGTCCTATCTAGTCAAATGGACATAGCCATGTATTCTATTTGTACTCATTTGGGGACATCCTTAACTGAATTATTTAGCAGGAAAACTTCATCAAAGAGACAATGCATTTATGAGGAAACAATGTTGTGTGACACGCGTTGTTCCCGTATCTATTCTGGACAGAATACTTACGAGAGCAACATTATTCTAGGCCACGCAGCTTGCGAAGAAGTAATTAACTACTTCTGATTTTAAAAATGTTTAGCTTTCATCGATAAGTGACGATAAAATAATCGAATGCTAAACTTCGTCACAAGAATAACTGAAACAAAAGAAAAAAGAAAGAAAAAACATTTATTGATTGAAATAAAACAGTTTAAACGGATCTAGGTACAATTATCCTGACGTTTCAACCACTCTCTCTGTGCCTTCAGACTTTTCATTATTTAGTGTTCACGTAAACTTTATATACAAACTATTTAGAGTTACAAACTTTTTATACGAAATTAATGGTAATGGGAGTAATGGTAAACAGTCATCCAATAATTAATAACTACATTTACGATATACTAAAATCTTTCAAGAAACACTTTTGTTACTTAAGCGAATAAAAAAAGCAATATTAATATCGTCTTTTGCAAGATTAAAAAGAGAAAAAATCCACTGAAGGCACTTCCAGCGTCCTTTATGCCCACATCCGGCATCCACTCAACAAATTCACAGAGCTTACTAAATTAATCTTTGTACAAATCTAGACAATGGAGGACTATTAGGAGCACAATACAAATACTTACCGGCGAAACTTCGAGTCTATAAGGCTTTATTGTTATAAGAGTCCCGAAAAATTACTCTGTATTTCTTCGGCATGATAAAATTGACTCGTCGTTTGACCTGGAATTAAAAATCCTTAGAAAAGTTAATGCTCTTCTAAGGTCTAAATGTACGTGTACTCTTTAGAATTTTATATACTATTACATCATCATCATCATCATCTCAGCCAAAAGACGTCCACTGCTGGACAAAGCTAAGAAAAAAATCTAAGAATCTCACACATCACAACGATCCGTGTTGCATTCAGCGTCTACCCGCGACCTTCCTCAGATCGTGCCTCCACTGAGTCTTCCGGTGCTGTTCCGCCCCAGCTGCCATCATTTCTTCGAGTGAAATGGCCTGCTCACTGCCACTGGAGCGAAGCAACTCTTAAAGCTATATCGGTAACCTTTATTCTTCTCAAATCTCCTCATTTCGGATTCGAAACCGCATAGAAACCCTAAGGAGAGCCCTCTCCATTGTACTTTAGGTGATCTTGAGGCGTCTTATAAGGTCCATAGTGAGCGACCACGTCTTAGTACCATGTACACGTAGACAAGAAATTACGTATACACCTAGGCATAACTAGCATTTAAAATAAAACGCATAATCTGTTAAAAATGTGTACATCGAAGACCTGACTGGATAAGGCACAAATGCTTATTTTACTAATTATGGGCACTTCACCGCCACGGCGTACGCTGTACCTAAGCAAAATACTTTAGGATAGGCGTGTGTCAATTATCTCATTAAAAACTTTTAGCGCAGGTTTAACTCAATATGATGCTCAAAGTTTTCATGTCAAAGTGTAAAATTAAAGCGTTGGGTTACCAAACGAAGCATGTTCACTATTCGACTGAGTTAGCGTAAACTAGAATTTGTATGGTATCAAAACACTTAAAAGTTGGTGACAAAAGCTCGTCGCTAGATGGCGTTGTTTGGTTCCCATACAAACTGTAAGTAACTTAACTCGTTCAAACAGTAAGAACAGCACTCAGCACACTGTATTTTAAAGAATAACGTACATTGGTAGTAAGTAGGTGCGCTACAGAATGCAGAGCGTAACAATACCTTGTTCACTGAATAAAGTAAGGTATAATAAAAGTGTCACAAATTACCTTCGGTACACAATAGCTCAGAACTCCCTCGAAGGAGATTTTCTTTGTCATAAGTTTTTATTCAGCGGATGGGCATTCACGCTTTGCCGAGCATCGAAACTCGAAATGCGTGAAATCGATGATTTTATTCATCTCGTTTGTCACTGAGATGATTTGTCTTAGGAAGGCAGGGAGTTTTGGATTTTGCCTCTGCATTTTGCGTGTTTTGAATTATGTTGACGTTGAATTTTGATAGGAATATATTATATGAGAGCCGGTGCCAATTTTTATTAATCGGTACCTAACATTCAGATACGAAGTTTTTGTAATAGTATAAACAACAAGTATATATTATTATGCTGCTAATTCAGCTACCCAAGAAAAAACATGAATGATGTGGAGGATGACACATAAAATGACAGTTTAATTACTTACTTACTACTCCGATGGGTCAGCGACCCAAAATGAGTCAGCCTTCGACATAAGGTGACGCCACTGCTCCATTTTGCGCAACAGTATAATTAACATATCTAAAATAATGAGCTCTTTTTTAATCATCCCCTATGCGATATAGCACATGAGGAAACCGGGCCATTACTACTTAAAATTCTACCAGGAGACAAGGTCTACGTATAGCAAGGCATAACCACAAATTTCTCTACCTTACCTACTAGTATATTTCATCATCATCATCATCATCAGCCTATACCAGTCCACTGCTGGACATAGGCTTCTCCAAGTGCACGCCACCGAGCACGATCCGCGGCTACTCTCATCCAGCTCTTGCCAGCCACCAAGCGAAGATCGTCGCTACACCTAGTCTGAAGGCGTCCTACACTAAGTTTGCAATCGCAGTGCGTAGCTAATCACACCAGTGTCGCTGCTGCCCGACACCGGTCTGTGCACTTTGTTAGCTACGTTCGGGCTGTGATGGGTATGCCGCCATCGGTCGGACACCAGAGCCTCAGTCACCAGAGCCTGGTCAGCAGGGTGCACCACGCGCAGAAGAGGTTGGCTTGGCCCCAAATGGTGTAGGTTGGGACCCCTTACACGCTCCAAGTTAGCAAAGTTAAATACAAAGAAACAGAATTCAAATAAACAGCGGCATAAAAATGCACAATCTTTGAGCTCCCTTATCCTTATAATCGGACTTAGACAAAATACGACAGTAGGTTTCTCCGTATCTCGTGGCTGTTATTTTATATCAGGGGAAGCAAGGCGGCCGCTTTGTTTTCCAATTTTCTTTTTTCTCTTCCGCGACAGTTTACTTTCCCCCGAGACTTGACCTAAACAATGTTTATCCTTAACTGGCAGACGTCAATGTCTTTAATAAAGACAGTCACTATATAGGTGTACTAATGTCACTATATAAGGTGTAAAATTTACATCCCCGATACACGTACCATAGTAGGTATCATCACCATCATCACCAACTAGGTCGAGATGAAACATTTTTGATCACCTATCCGATGACCTGCTTTTGTGGAAGTTTCTTAACTTCAGCAATCGCAGACCGAGCGCTAGCCTTCGCGATATCGAGCTCCTTCCATTAAACACAGAGTTTAAACACCGTCTATTAAAATATAATTTTTAAGGGTGGTTTCGGCTACTGTAGCCTTTAGACTTTTTAGTCATAAATAATTTAATAGAAAGTTAAGATTGTATGTTTTTGTTACTTTTAAAGAATACTCTGATTTTATAACTCAATCGACGCTCGCGCGCGAGCTTAAAATTGCAAAATTAAATTAATGTTTTACGGGTAAGAGTTGAGGTATATTTGTATTTATGTTGTTTACAATGTATCCTTGGCGTGTAACAATGTTTAATTAGGGTGGATTGTTATGTTTCTTAGTCATGTGACAGTGTCAACTTAAACTTGCTTATCCCCAAGGGCTTGTACTGAAAATCAGCGCTGTCTCCAAACCTTCCTTTTCTGGTTTTCTAAAATGTTTCTTACGTACACACCGGAGTCAGGGATGAACCAGGGTAATGAGGAACTCTTCTCCTCTTCCCTCATCCTTTTTTTAATACAGGAGAAAATTAATTAAGTATATCACTGCGCCTGAGGAGACGTAAATGGTTATGTAAGACTCTCCTCTGACTCCCTCAAGGGGGAACGAGGGTATCGTCATCATCATCATCGGCCTACACTAGTCCACTGCTGGACAGACGCCTTTCCAAGTGCACAACACTGAGCACGACCCGCAGCTACTCCCATCAAGCTCTTGCCAGCAACCTTGCGAAGATCATCTCTCCACCTAGTCCAAGGGCGTTCTACACTAAGTAACAAAGGGTTTAACCACTTAAAACTACTGCACTTCCCCTTCGTGCCGCCAGGGTAACCGGGACCGTTATATCACCGGAGTTTACCCTAGCAGTCTTTCCTCGTTCTGTCTTGAAAAGCTTGACGGAGGAAGAGAGGCCTTCCCTCTAAAACAACTAGTACCATTCCTTTTCGAACATGGGGATGGCTCGGGACCACGAACGGCAAGCTCAGGGCTCAAGTGGCCTCCTTGATCATGCTCTGATACATCAAACAGCTCTATAATATGTATGTTTTATGGCAAAAAGCGTAAGTAAATTTTTATTAAAAGATTTAAAAATTTACTTGATAAAAATAGTCACTAGAAATAATTAACGAGTCTCAGAAAACTCGTGTGGGAATCGGTTATCCAAAGTTATTTGTTACTTGTTGGTTATCTTGTAACTATACCTATATGGCATTGTGAATGAAGATAAAAATATTAATTTATCTTCTTTTTGTTTTGTATTAGTTAATTGCATGTAAAGATTATAACCAGAGGTCGGAATTATTTAGAGTTATTTATGTAATTACACTGATTTCATACAGCGAAAGAATAAAGTGGATATGCCTCAAATCCCGAGATTAATTTTATCCTAAATTTTAACCTAAATTTTAACCTCACGAGTCTCGCTAGGCTAGAAGCAAAAGTATTTATGAAAAAGGCGAAGTATAAGTATGAGAATTTGCTTAAGACTATTAATAATTTGTATTGTGAATTTATGTAAATACTAATAAAAATTGTATGTTAATTATCTTTGTTTTATTTGTCTGGCTTATATTATTATTTATTTGTAGGCCACACGGGATTGTCCATTAGAAATCCCGGGAAGATCCATATAAATATCAACATTTGATGCAAGTACATAAATAACTCTACCTAATTCCGCTGTTAACACATTAATAGACCTGTTTACCAATCCGGAAAGCTAAAACGCTTGAGGTTTCTAGTAATTGTGCTATAATGATTTCTCGCATTCAACCCGTTCGGCGAAGACGGTAATTAATATTCTACAAGCGATTGCCCGCGACCTCGTCTTGTAAACATTCGTATCCTTTGATACCGTGATCCCGTAGAAATGTTGAAAGTCCGACTTCATTCCTTGTCTACTTCGTAAAGGGCACATCAGTGTAAATTTTAACCATTCTATGTCTAAGGTCAGTCAGTCAGTAAGTTAGGATTTTTATTTTCATACTCGTGGGTCGCTCGCGACATCGTCCGCTTCAGTGAACACCAGTAGGTATCCCGTGATGGCTTTACCAGCTCGAAACCATTTTTTTTCCAGACAATTAAGAACACAAAAAAAAACCAATCATTTAAATAGGTCAAGCTGTTTTCAAATTATGCTCTGACCTCTGACATACGTGTAGCAATTGATTTATTGAAATATAGATGTATTGATTGGACGATTATAAGTTAGCGTTAAGGACAATAATAGTTCTCGTTGTTATTTCAAAACGCTTACTTGAGTTAAAGCAGATTTAATACTAACGTTTTCTGACAACGAACAGTTTATATGACTTAAATATAATTAACTTTTTTGATATTGTAACAGTACAATATAAAGTATAACCTTTATTAAAGACTTCTGGACTCGTCAATGGGCTTGCTGCTTAATAGGATTAAATGAAACTTTAGATAAAAATCGTCACCGGCAGGTTCAATTGGTGTAACTGTATAATTACATCACAACTGTAATCAGTTAGACCAATTGAATCTACAACGGACGATATAAGCTTATGCCAAGTACAAGATACAGTTTTCTATACAGGGTTATTTTTAAAAACAATACCCAAAATTTCAGGAGCTACTCAAATCGGCAATTTACAACTTTCTTTTAGTAACATGGGTCGAAATAAAACAAAAACTTTTAAACTTTCTATACTAAAGCGAACCGTGATTAGCCTAATTGTGTGAAGAGTGCCAAAATGTTTTTTTTTTATATTAAAAGGAGGCAAACGAGCAGGCGGGTCACCTGATGGGAAGTAATCGCCGCCGCCCATGGACGGGTGTCCATGGGTGGCGTTTCAAAACCAAAGCAATCGCAGATGCGTTGCCGGCCTTGAGGAAGGAGTTGTTTCTTGAGGAGGGAGTAGAAATTGGGAGGGAGAAGAGGTGAGAGATGGGCCTCCGGTACCTTCACTCACCGAACGAAACACAACAGCAACGAGTGCCATTGTTTCACGCCGATATTCTGCGAGAGGGTGGTATTACGCCAGGCGAGCCGACCCATTTCGTGCTGCAACGCAGCGAGGCTCTACCGCTCAGACAGTGTCACTCATTTAGCACCACCCAGAGGTTTGGCATATTTCGACCCATGTTACTATGAAAAAGTTGTTTACTTACCAATTTTGTGTCGCTCCTGAAAATGTGGGTAATCTTTTAAAAATATACTCTGTGTACTCGTAGTCCGCTAAATAGAAATAAACTTGCGTTATATTAATGGCAGTGAGGAGCTCGATGGCGCAGTGGTTAACGCGCCTGGTCTGCGAGTGCTGAGGTTAAGCAACTTTCGCAAAGGTCGGTCATCGGATGGGTGACCAAAAATTTATCATCTCGAGCTCCTCCGTGCTTCGGAAGGCACGTTAAGCCATTGGTCCCGGCTGCATTAGTAGTCGTTAACAACCACCAATCCGCACTGGGCCCGCGTGGTGGTTCATGGCCCGTTCTCCCTATCCATCCATAGGGAAGGCTCGTGCTCCAGCAGTGGGGACATAAATGAGCTGATGATGATGATGATGATGATGGATATTAATGGCCAGTCTTGGATAACCTCGGAGCTATAGCGCCGAGCATGTTTGTTATCACACAAATTAAAATGCTAACCCCTTTACGAGATACGACTTGGCAAGTATAATAAAGCGTCTTTTAAACACACTCACATAAGGATAACTTCACTCTTTGAACGTTGTTTATTGCTGTAGAAACCATTTTGATACATAATGTTAATGTTTACGGTAATTGGAAAAAAACGTTACTTTATTATCGTAACCAAATATCAGCTTGCTTTCTTGAGTGCCCAATTTGTTATCTTGTAAACATTTGACTTCCTCACTGCTCGTTTACTTTGATAAAATTAACTAAAGATATTGCTTTTAAAGATATTCATCTATAAATCTACAAATATTCGTGAACTGTTTTAAAATGTTATTTTTGCGTTCGCATTGCTATTTATGAGAAATCACAATTTGAAAAAAATCACACTGACTCTGCCGTTTTCTCTATGACAAAATATTATCAATTTAAAAACGTGTAGTGGGTACTCACGGATGGAAATATTGATAATGAGGATGATGGAAAGCTTGTGACAAGTTTTCCATCATCCTCATTGTTGAAAAAAAACCAAACAAAATATGGATAGACTGTGTGAAAGATTACTATTATATCAAAGAAAGGAGTAAAGGTTAAGATGACGTATAATCGAGTATAATTAAAGGAGAAAGCATTTTGCTTCGACCTAAAATGAAATCGACATTGTAGTGCGTCAGGAATGTTTGCGGATGCACAGGTCGAGAATTTCCAGGCCATGTTGCGCAAAAAAGCAGGTTCTCTGCTGCGACGGGTTCGGGGCAACCGCAACAGTGTTATGAAGCGTATAGCTAATCGTGGCAACTGTCCACTGATTAGCCAATTAGTTTTTAGAATTAAGTCTCTTTTTAATATTATTTAAGTTCTAACATTAAATATAAGTTATTTGTTTTTTTTATTTGTATAATTACTAACACATGGATCTTTGTTGTCTTTTAATAAATAAATATTATGATTATTATTAGGTGGACCGACGATCTGTCTGGTGAAGATCGCGGGAAGCCGCTGGATGCGAGCAGCACAAAACCGGTCGTTGTGGAGATCCTTTTACAGCAGAGGCCTTTGTACAGCAGTGGACGTCTTTTGGGTGAGGTGATGATGATGATGATGATTATTATTATTATAAAGTAAGAAAAGGAACAGGACATGCAAATAACAATATAGTTGAATGTAAAAGTTTGGACGTTAATTTGTCCTATAATTCAAGAAAAATCTTGAATCATGCAGAAGGGACTGAATGGATTAGTATAATATTTGGCATGCAGGTAGATAATACAATTAATCAAAACAAGGATATATTTTATTCCGGTAAATCATCTCACTCCTTCTTCTTATTCTTCTTCTCCTTAGTTAGCACGGCCAATGACTCAATTCTACCTGATGTTAAGTAGAAATGGAGTCCAGACGCGAAGACAACTGGTGCAGCGTGAAAACAACACAGCATCAGTTAACCTCACTCTGCCGCCACACAAGGTGCTTCTTCACGCCTCGTTTGAAAGACCCCATATCATAGGAAGGTGGGAAAACGTGTGCTGGTAGACTATTCCACCTTTTGGAGGTGCGACAAAGAAACAAGTCACCAAATTTCTTTGTGCGTGATGAAATATTTGAGACAGTGAAGCGGTGACTCTGGAGAGCAGCACGATACTCCTATGGAGGAAGGGAGAAGGTGGTATGAAACCAAAGAGCTCTTCAGAGCACTCGCCATGGTATAAGCGGTAAAACACGCTGAGTGACGCAATATATCTACGCAATTGCAGAGATTCAAGACCTATTAACTACAAGTGTTGAATAAAGTAAACTACACTGAATAAAGTATACTAGATTAATATTGACGTAGAGTTGTAAATGTAAATGTAAATGTCTATATGATGATTGTCACTTCAGAATAACAATCATCATATAGAGTGAGTGAGAGTGTTTACAATACTTTGCGGCTATGTTAGGTTTTAAGACTAATTAGACTACTAGGGGTATAGATATAGGCGTCTCATGATTGTGACGTTGCGTTAAACCAATATACAATCCTGATGACAAACTAGAATTAGGTAGGTAAAAAGGATGTAATGGGGAACAAAACTCTTATGATTTACTTTGATGGTTTAATTTATGTAATGTTTATTTTAGTCTAATGTGGTTAGAGGGTTGGAACAGGTTTTTGGTGAGAAGGTTTTTCCGTTCCTAGCCCACACCACGAATCTATTTCAAGTACCTCCCACAGGCACTCTTTCTTCTGGGATGTGGTGTTGGCTAGTAGACAAGTGCTGCAACCTTATTCTTCCTTCTCTAAAGGCAGGCATACTCTCAATTGTTTTTATTTATTGTTACAGGTCACGACGTCTGCCGAAGAAGCATAGCTCGTGTAGCAACCGAGACTCCTTGCTCGGGCATGCTTACTGACAATCGCCGTGGCCTGCGTTCGAACGTAATTAAGAAGAAGGCATGGAAGGAAAAAGAAGAGCATCGAGGACATTCGATGACGGACCGCGACTACGACAATTTTGATCTGATACATTATATTATTATTAATTCGATAATTAATATAAAATTGAAACGATAAGGCATTTTCTTCAGTAAAACCCCGGGTATCTTATGTGTTGATCCTTCTGGTCGTCACAGTACCTATCTACTCCATACAAAAGATTAATAATAACAACATTTATATAACACATTTTAAAGATCCAAAGTAAACTAACAGCACGAATACCAATAATTTCAACTCAATAATCTTTGTCCAGAGCAAATTGAAATCAATTTCAGTAAAAACACACGTTCAATCGTATTGCTGTAATGCAATTATCAGCTAAAAGCGAAAATTATAATTAATCTTTCACATTAAGTATATGTGCGAAATGTAAATGCACTTATTGAAAAAGTAAAATTAATATTGTAAAATTAATTCTTTACGCGCGGTAACTTGGGAATATAATAACAATAATTCTTATAGCATGAATACAGATTTTAAAGAAAAGTTGGAGATGACTTTTAAAGCAAATACAGCGGTCTTCTTCTCAGTGTTTACACTCTTAGCAGAGTAGTTGTGGTCATTACTTTGGTCGCAGTGATCTGCCTGTCCATCCATCTCATCGGAGATCTACTGCGCGCTCGGGTGCGCTCAACTTTGCTCTGGACTACAAGACGTTAAATTGACGCATCATCAGGCCGAGAATGCGCTCAAAGAATGTAAGTATACGATACGAGCTTGAACAATAGAGGAAACACGCCGCTTGATGCCGAGTTCTTCGAGTATGGAGACGTTTGTGCGAAACTCAGTCCATGATACCCCAAGCATCCTTCTAGCTTATATCCTTCATATAATAATACAATTTAGCAGCATCAACGAAAAAATATTACTAAAGTCACTAAATGAAAATATAAAAAACAAATACACTTTTCATCATCATCATCATCAGCTCATTTTTATGTCCCCACTGCTGGGGCACGAGCCTTCCCTGTGGATGGATAGGGAGAACGGGCCATAAACCACCACGCGGGCCCAGTGCGGATTGGTGGTTGTTAACGACTGCTAATGCAGCCGGGACCAACGGCTTTACGTGCCTTCCGAAGCACGGAGGAGCTCGAGATGATACATTTTTGGTCACCCATCCGATGACCGGCCTTTGCGAAAGTTTCTTAACCTCAGCACTCGCAGACCGGGCGCGTTAACCACTGCGCCATCGAGCTCCTCCATACACTTGTAATAAACAAAAAAGCATTGACATACTTGCTTAATAATGTTTAGTCCTTAAGCTTGGTTGCTTTTACGAAGCAATAAATGTTATTATTATTATTATTATTATTATCATAACCACAATTTTCTAGCCGTTGCGCTAATAAGCTTCTCGCAATATTAACCGGTGTTTTACAGAATGCACGTTGGAAAGAGTGCGAGTGATCTGTAAGATCTCGTTCCTCCAGCCCCTATCCACCATTGTGGTGCAGGCGCACGCGCAAGTAAACCTTTTTTTAACATTCCACCTGTTCATACCAAGCTCTTAGCTCTTAGGGTGACAATACACGGGCAGTTTGAAGCAGGCAGGATCGACTGCTTCAAGCTGCGACTGCATAGTAAACTATAACAGTCTTCTATTTACAAACTTTTAAGGGCAATTAATGGCTTAAAAAGTGAACAGCTGTTTGATGCGTACGTTTTTTTAGTAAGCAATAAGTTTTTCGTAAGTGAAAAGTGTAAATACTTTTCAAATTTTAAGAGTGAATTTAATGATAATTTATATTAATTTTAATGAGTGAAAAAGCAAAAGTAAGCAAAGCAATAGCAAAAGTATCGTAATTTTAATGAGTGAAAAAGTAAAAAGCAAAATTTAAATCTGCTTAAAAAATGACGAAATGACGAATCTGCTTAGAAAATGAATGAAAAAGTGACTTATTTGCTTTTCTTTGAAAAGCATGCTTAATTGATTGCTTTTTGCCATTTTATCCACCTCTAGTTGCGACTGCTTCGGGCGGTCAGCTGAGCAGCTTCACTACGACTGCTCAAGCGGTCCGTGTATTTTGATCATTGGCTAACTGCTCCAGCAACCCGTGTATGTAGACCCTTAGCTAGCTCTTTTCTTATGCGAACCGCCACAGAATGGAATGCGCTGCCTGCTCGGGTAGATCTTCTTAAAGCAGAGTTAGAATATGCATTTCTTGTGTAAGCATGTAACACCTTTAGATCACATCCTGCTCACTAATAAGTAGGTTGATTTTCAAATGTTTAAACATTTTTAATGATAATAAAAAAACAAATAGGTTCTATTCAAAACGTCTTTTTCAACTTAATATAAAAGCCCAAACCTGACGCATAGGGAGTAAACATCACATACAAAACATGAGGAACGTAAACGCGAATTGAACCAGATATCTCACTCTGCCATACAAAGTAAACATGTCGGCTTAATTTAGCATAACCGCTGACTCCTCTGTCGTAACTGTCTGTAAACGTCAAACGTGCACAGTGATCTTAGCGGCGTTCTTGAAACCCTTTGGAAATATTGCTCATGAATATTGAACCTTAACACGTGTAAGTAAAGCTTTTGTTTTGTAGCTGTGAAATGGTATTTGTCTCACCACTCCGTGCCAGTAGGTTTACCAAACGTGATGAAGATTTGTTGAAACAATTGAGTAACGTTTGTTTTCGTTTTTTCAATGACATTTCGACACACGAATTTTGTATCCCTTTTACCGTTCTACTGCTGAACTCCACTCCATGAAGCTGTAGATGCTCCACTCCCCATGAACATGTGAAGATTTAATTCAATTCAATTCAATTATTTAATTCGACAAAACCGATCGTTGTGGAAATCCTTGGGAGAGGTTGTTATTCAGCAGTGGACGTCATTTGGCTGAGATGATGATAATGATGATAATGAATTCTTTATTTGCTTACTAAGTGTTTACAAAAGTACTTACAGCCTATAGGCTGTAAGTACTTTTGTAAACACTTAGTACAACTTAGTACAACTATAGTTGATCAAGACATAGATCACAACGCTTCTGGTACAGTGCAGTTTCATCATCATCATCACCACCATCATTAGTGCAGGTTGGTAGGTTTTGATAACTTTATTCTTACGACAACAATCGGGACCAAAGGCTTAACGTGCCTTCTGAAGCAATAAGAAGGTCGAGATATTTTTTTTAATTTCGTTACCCATATTATAATACGGTATTGCTAAAGCTGCTTATCTTAACGCAACGAAAACAATGTGAGCTCCTGCCACAAAATATTGGGCACAGAATTATATTTCGTTTAAATGATACCTGTTCATTGAATATTATTTTCAATTTGACGGTCATACGTTTACCGACAACGCCATTTTGCTGTTAAACAAAATCATATTTCAAAGAGGTAAGACAAAGGACTGCCGGTGAACCAGATTTAATTAAAAACATCATTAAAATTTCCTTGGACAATATTTAATTCTACGTTTTTTTTTCTTACAGTAAAATCTTTTGTATTTTGCAGAAACATGCTTAGTTAAACTCCTTGGAGATAATATTTAAATTTTTATTAACTCATTTTGTTTAACGATAAGCCACGATTGCATTAGTTAACTTGTAATTAGTACTGATCTGACAATACAAATCATTTAAGTAAAATTAAGTTGCTTTTAAAAAACTTTAACCTTCAAAACTATACGGCTATTTTGTATTGAAAATAGCAGCGTAGTTACAATTACCACAGTCTAAAAAACAAGTAGATAAGAGCAGACCGCTCCTACGACAATATCCATAAGCCTAACACGAGCATCTGTCAAAATCACAAATTATATCGTATCGTTCAGTCATACATAACTTCTATGGAATGACGTCTGTCAATTGTCCATTTAGGGGCGTTGTGGCGTTGTTTAAATTTCCATACAGATTCCTCTTTTACGCGAACTAGTTTTACGACACGAATTTGATGGTAGTTCGTGCTCGCCATTCTGTTCACGGGCATGTAACACGAAATCAGGTATAGTCGCAGGCATGATAAATGTAATGAAACTCCTATTCACTTCCAATCGAGTATATTAAATAACGATTCTCAACATGGTATCATTTAAATTAAATATTCTACTGACATAGCTTCGCCTTTAAATCTTGCTGTTTACCGGTTCGTAACCAACCGACTTCCATCCACAAGCCACGCCATTATCCACTCTCCCCACTCCGTTGTTCCTTAGTAATAAGCAATTTTAATATTATATTCTGAAAAAATATGGGTCAGGTAATCATTAATAAATGCAGTAAATACTCATTAGAAGACATTTGATATATCAAAATGAACTTTTGATAGTCAAATGACACAATATATCACATATAATATATCATGTTCATAATATCGATTTTACATTTACAAAATGGTGCGCGCTTGCGCGATTCCCCAACTTCCTGTTACACTGTTACACATACTTCCGTCCCATTTCACGAAATCACTCCCACAAATTGCTTATATGTATAGAAATCGAGCGGAAAGATGTTACACATCAAAAACTCACGAACATTTAAAAATAACTTATGTGACAGTCACCCTACAAGGAGTAATCCTTTAGGTTTGAAGAATGTATGTGGCACGTGTCTTTACGTGTGACATAACAAATTAATTACTGAGAACCACAGACCAAACTGAGAAAGCATTACAGCATTAAAATTCCATTAGCGGTTATGCGCATGAAGCTGTAGAATTCTAGATATGTTAATGCGACATCTTTATTTTTATTTCTTTTAGTTGATGGCTTCGTGCGATTAGCACATTTAGCCAGTGTCAAAGTAATTTTTCTTACAAGTATTACATAAATAAACAATATTTCCTTCCTGTATGATGATGATGATGAATGATAATAGAAATGAAAAGTGAGAAATGATATATGTACTCCCCCAACCCCCCGATTATCTCAGTAAAGATTTGGGGCTTTACTAAGTCCTCACGCGGACTTCTTGAAAGAATTCGAAAAGTGACGTTGCACTGTTTTGTTTCATTTGCCAACACTCATGCACACTCACGAACACTTAACGGTTAATAATCCACCATTATTTCACATTAATATTCGATTTAACACAAATTTTAGAAAATAAAACCAAACCGCAGACATGACTCTTCACTTTCCCGCCAAGAAGTCCAGAAGACTATATACTTTACTCTCAACTATATATTTTTTAAATATTTATATTGTTTTATTTCTATTCACAATCTCAACTACTACTCGTATAAGAGATTTGGGAGAGATATTTACCCAACAGTGGGGTAATATAGGTTAATTTAATTCACCAGCTTATTTGTATGTCCCCACTACTGGGGCACAAGCCCCCTAAGTTCCCTATAGATCAGTGGTTCCCCAACTAATGGTCCGCGGACCACAGATGGTCCATGAGAGCATGGGTAATGGTCCGCGGGACAGAACATAATTAAATCCACTGAACTATTTTTACAATGGCAATACAATGTTTTTTTTTCACTTCCTGCACTGTCACTTACTCTACTATCTATTTGTTTATTCTTAGGTCCCAGGGTGGAACAATATGTATAATGGCGTTCCTAGAGGAGTAGGTACCATTAGGCACTGAACGTTTTATATCAGCATTTTGGTAGCATGAAGTGTGTGAAGACAAACTGTCACTACTGAACTTACGCTACAAATACTTTTTGTAGCGTGTAGGTTTAAGATTTGAATATAGATAAAAAAAATTAAGAACAGCTTAGTGGTCCTTGCTCACAAAAAAATTGGCAAGGGGTCCATGGTAGGGGAAATATTGGGAACCACTGCTATAGATGGATAGGGAGAACAGGTCATAAACTACGCGGGCCCAGTACGGGTTGGTGCTTGTTAACGACTGATAATGCAGCCGGGACCGACCGAGGAGCTCGAGATGATCAATTTTTGAGTAATTATTAACGTAATTCTTACAATGTTGGTTTAATGTAAGTTGACCATGATAGTTTAATAAAGATAAATGTTTGATCACCCATCCGATAACCGGCCTTTGCGAAAGTTGTTTAACGTCAGATCGGGCGCGTTAACCACTGCGCCATCGAGCTCCTCGTTCTTATTACTTAGCGCGTATTTTGTTGTCCCATTTCGGGTCTAATTAAAGTTTTATATATAAGCTCATTAATATGAGACTCTAGTAAAGATGATTACACAACAAAGGACAAGTATTACATTGAAGGGATGACTATAATTAAAAAAAAATTTTGCTTGTCGTTACAAAAAAGAAAGCTGGACGGTTAATTAATATATTCCGTTCGTCGACAACATTGGAATAATGAAACTCGGACAATGTGAACTCATTACTGCAAAATTAAATTCGAGCAGCTGACAGTTGGCTCATGGTCACGATTCGACCGAAAATAATTAATCACCAACAGAAATGTATGAACCGAACGATTTAATTTACTTATACTTTAATTTCATAAATGCATGCGGTTTTTTTTGGTAGCCAGGGCAGATTTCCATTTGCAATGAGGGTAGGCGTGACTCTAAGTTAGCGTACCTATCTTTTGGGATTTAAAAAATAAAATAATTAGAAATAAGAACATATGTTATGAGAGGAACTCGATGGCGCAGTGATTAACGCGCCCGGTTTGCGAGTGCTGAGGATAAGCAACTTTCGCAAAGGCCGGTCATCGGATGGGTGACCAAAAATGTATCATCTCGAGCACCTCCGTGCTTCGGAAGGCACGTAAAGCCGTTGGTCCCGGCTGCATCAGCAGTCGTTTACAACCACCAATCCGCACTGGGCCCGCGTGGTGGTTTATGGCCCGTTCTCCTTATCTATCCATAATGAGGCCGGCAAGGGCCTCACTATGGATAGATAGGGAGAACGGCCGTCCAGCAGTGGGCTAGATAATGATTCTTTGCGATACCGGGTCAGGCAAAGTATTAATTAGGCTATCGTGGCTCTTGACTCATTTGATTTATGGCTAACCATATAAACGCAAAAGTATTAGAAATATAAACATAGGAAACAACATATAAGCTCATAAATCAAAAATATCTTAAGCTCTTCTATGCTTCCGAAGGCACGTTAAGTCGTTTGTCCCGGTTATTATCGTAAGATGGCAGTCGTTAACACCCAACGACCTGTATTGAGCTATGGCACCATATCCGCATGTGCTATTATGTATTTTATTTATATACTACTCAAAACAAAATAAGGGCCACGAGGTATTTTTTCATTTTGGTGTAAATTATTAAACATTTACATATTGAAAGTAGTAAAATATTAAGTATACAAACTCTTTGATACCTAAACTTTAATATTGTAGTATTCATCTAATGCTGGCAACAATTTTAAATAAAATTTGATTTAAAATTATTTTTGAAAATTTTGATTGCATTTTCTTTGACGTTTTGCTTTCCTTAGCTTCTTGGTTTATTAGAAATTATCAGAGTTCATTGATATCTCGAGTCAGAAACATCTTTTGCAATATGCCACAAGCACGCAGGCGTCATATGGACTCGCTGACAGCAACCAGAGCCGTTACAATGATTGAAGAAGGTCATTCGCAGCGATCTGTGGGTTTGCAATTGGGATTTTCTCGAAGAGCTAAGTATTCAAAATCTATGGAATCGTTTCCAAGAGACCGGCAGTGTTAGAAGAAGACCTGGTTCGGGCAGAGTTCGCATTACAACAGCTCAAGAGGATCGTTACATTCGATTAAGTGCGCGCCGAGATCGCACTACGACGGCCCGCAAGCTGCAAAATCGTTTACGGCTCACAACGGGTACTCGTGTCAGTGACCAAACTATTCGTAATCGATTGCATGAAGACCAGCAGGCATCAAGAAGGCGAATTCAAAATTCAAAATTCAAAATTCAAAAACATTTATTCAGTTTAGGCTACAAGTAGCTCTTATGAATGTCACTATGCCATCGGTTCGTAAGTCTACTCTGGGCGGGAGATCTTGTACTGAGAAGAACCGGCAAGAAACTCAGCAAGTGTCCAGCTCTTTTCTCCCTTACAGCGTCAAAAATATTGGAAAATGCCCTATCATAGCAGGACACTTTCCATTACAATAAACACAAAAAATATAGAAGACAACCACAACATGTAAAAAAAGAAAAAACACAAAATAAAAAAATATACGTTAACAAATTTCCATCAGGTAACAGTTGCAATTTCCACAATGTCATACAGTACCACTACAGTACTATCGTAAAAGGAAAAAAAATTGTTTAAGAAAAACAAAGTCAAATTATAGTGAATAATACTAAAAATAAGATAAGTATGCGTGAGCAGACCAGCCTCCACAGGCGGCACCCGTTCACGAGTATGACATATGAATCAGCCATCGCTTCGCTCAACCATATTTTAGGGAACGTAACGACCCGACGCACACGCCACCACCGCAGAGACAGTAAAGAGAGCATGACACACTCAAGATACTCTAAATAAAAACTTAGTGATCTATTTAACGCAACGCTGTTTGTTATCTGTAGGACACTGTTGATAAAGGCTATCATATCAGTATAAAAATTATATAAATTAATTTTATTATGATGATTCAAATAGAGTATAGTGTGTTTTTATTATAACCAAGCTGTTTTATCATCTAAATATTCTTTTACTGTATAATAACCTTTTTTGAGTAATAAAGATTTCACATGTTTTTTAAACTTATCTAAAGGTAAATCTAGTACAGTACTTGGTATTTTATTATAATAGTGTATACCTTGCCCCAAGAAAGAACCAAGAACCTTTTGTAACCTGAACAGTGGCATTACAAGTTTTGTCTTATTTCTAGTATTGAAATTGTGTACGTCACCATGTTTAGTGAAGGAGTTAATATTGCAACGTACAAAAACTATACAATTATAAATATATTGAGATGCAACTGTCAGGACACCAATCTCCCTAAAAAGATTTCTTAAGGAAGTTCGTGATCCTAGTTTATAGATTGTTCTTATCGCTCGTTTCTGTAGAATGAATATAGTTTCAATATCAGCCGCTGTTCCCCACAGTAGGACGCCATACGACATGACACTATGAAAATAACTAAAATAAACTGTTCTAGCAGTTTCAACGTCTGTTAACTGCCTAATTTTTCTAATGGCATAAGCAGCAGAACTGAGTTTACCGGCCAATTTCGATATATGAGGATTCCATTGAAGTTTTGAGTCAAGGGTTATGCCTAAAAAGATTGTAGAATCTACCAATTCTAATTGATCACCGTTTATTCTAATATCAGTTGGTTCATTTCTGACATTTGGTAATATAAATTTAATACATTTTGTTTTCTTAGCGTTAAGCTGTAAATTATTAATAGTAAACCAACGGAGTACCTCTGAAAGAGCTTTATTTACATTTTCATAATTAGTTCTACACCTAGTTACATTAAAAATGAGTGAAGTATCGTCTGCAAATAATACAATTTCACAGAAGTTCTCTACAAAGAATGGCAAGTCATTAACGTAAATCAAGAATAGAAAAGGACCAAGAATCGACCCTTGTGGAACTCCCATTTTTACATGAGAACCAGATGATTTAGTACCATTTATATCGACAGTTTGTGTTCTAGAGCTAAGATATGACTGTATTAAATTTAGAGCAAAATCTTTGAGACCGTAATAATGTAGCTTCATCACCAGAGTCCGGTGCTCAACGCAATCGAAAGCCTTGGACAAGTCGCAAAAAACTCCAAGAGCGTTTTGAGACTTCTCCCAGGCATCAAATATATGTTTTATTAGAGCAACACCTGCATCAGTAGTAGAACGACCCTTAGTAAAGCCATATTGCTTACTATGTAAAAGGTTGTTTGTGTTAAAATATGTCATCAACTGTTCGAGTATAATTTTTTCATAGATTTTACTTAGCGCTGGTAATATTGAAATGGGCCGATAGTTACTGGGGTCTTCTTTGTTTCCTGATTTGAATAAAGGTATAACTTTACTAAACTTCATAAGATCAGGAAAGATTCCTTTATCGACACAGTTATTAAAAATTTCAGCAAGATACGGTGCAATAGAATGAATAATATCCTTAATTACTTTAATAGATATACCCCATAAATCACTCGTGTTTTTCATTTTAAGTGATTTTAATGTTTTAATAATATTAATTGAATCAATGTATTTAAATTGAAAGGAAAGATTACATTTTGGTACATATTTTTTGAGTAAAGTTTGTGCAGCTTCTGGTGATGAATTTAAATTTGACGTTGTTATTACAGGTATATTTACAAAAAAATCATCAAAAATATTAGCAATTTGTGAATCTGAATTAACTAAGTTTTCGTTTACTTTTAAAGTGAAAGTATTATCCCGTGGTTTAAATTTACCTGTTTCACGGTTTATAATATCCCAAGTGGCTTTAATTTTATTGTTAGACTTTTTAATTTTTTCTTTAATGTAATTAGATTTTGCTACTATGCACACTTTCTTAAACATTTTCGAATAATTCTTTACATATTCCGTAAAATTAACATTTTGGTTATATTGTTTTAAACTATATAGATCATACAATTTATTTCTACTTTTATATATACCAGTCGTGGCCCAGTCACAGAACTTAAGTTTATGAGTAATTTTTATTGTTTTTGGTGTAAACACCTGGTTGTATTCGGTCTTGATTAAGTTAAAAAGATTACTATAAAGTACATCTGGATCATCTTGTACAAAGGGTAATGCATCAATTTTACAAGCTATACTATTTTTGAAACACTCAACTCGCTCTTTTGTAACTGGTTTACAGTTCACTATTTTTGGTTCATCCCTAATATCAAAATCATAGGTCACCTTCAAACCGCAATGGTCAGACGTAAGATTACTAATGAGTGACTTAGAAACAGGGTCATAGTCTGTAAAAATATTATCGAGACAAGTGGCAGAATGTGAAGTTATTCTAGTGGGTTCGAGAAATAAATTTAAAAGATTAAAACATTTAAATAAGGCAAGAAGACGAAGGCGAGTTGTCCGTATTCCATTAACCAGAAATCATCGTGCAAATCGTTTAAGATTTTCCCGTCAACATTTGGACTGGGACATAAACCAATGGGGCATGGTGCTCTTCACAGACGAATGCAAAGTTAAATTTTTTAACGACGATCGGCGTATTAGAGTATGGAGAAGACGCGGCGAGAGATTTTCAGAAGCCTGCATCCATGAAGTCGATCGTTTTGGTGGTCCAAATGTAATGATTTGGGGCGGGATAAGCTTACACGGCAAAACTGAGCTCGCTATTTTAAATGAGGGTACTGTTACTGCTCAGCGGTATATTGAGGAAGTCGTCAGACCACATGTGATCCCATTTGCCCAGCGAGCGGGTCCTGGATTCATCTTGATGCAAGACAATGCTCGTGCACACACGGCTCAAGCGACTCGGTTTGTACTGGAAGCGTCTCAAATTCAAGTCTTGCCGTGGCCGGCGAACAGTCCGGACTTAAATCCAATAGAGCACATGTGGGATCAGTTGAAACAAAGAGTTAGAGACGGTGATCAGGTAATCCACAACCAACAGCAACTCATCAACGCTGTTAAAAGAGCCTGGGAAGAGATTCCAATGGAAAATGTCAGGCATTTGATTGAGAGCATGCACTCCAGGCTTCAGGAGTGCGTAACAAAACGAGGGGGGCATACCCGTTACTAAAAGATGAGCATGCAGTATTTTCTTTTGTTTTCAGTAACTTTACATTGTTTTTATTTTTAACCTTAAATGTGTTTTTTCTTTCAAAAGCAAATAAACTTTTTAATCATTATTATTGGAATAAATTTATTGGTCTACAGTCTACACGGTAAAAACAACATTAGTTTTCGTTATGGAGACAAAAAAATTAATATTGGTTTTATTATTTTCATGGTACAGACAAAATACCTCGTGGCCCTTATTTTGTTTTGAGTAGTATATATTAAGGACTAGCGGCCCGCTCGCGACTTCGTCCGCTTGAGTGAACACCCGTATCCTATAGAACCCTATAGCAGCGCCACCTATCGGGTCCAATAATATGCATTATACATATAAACCTTCCTTTTGAATCACTTTATCTATTAAAAAAACGCATCAAAATCCGTTGCGTAGTTTTAAAGATCTGAGCATACATACATAGGGACAGACAGACAGCGGGAAGCGACTTTGTTTTATACTATGTAGTGATCCTTATCTACTGAGGCATATCGAGGTGTGAAGAAGCAACTTGCAGGCCGGCCTGCTGAGGACGACTAGTGAGGTACAATCCTTTTGCACAGCTGTCTTCGCACCTGGACTTTGCTTCTGCTTAACATCAGACAGAGTAATTTCCATAATTTTCCAACCTTCCTTTAAAAATAATAATATTGTAATTACTTGGTTTGTACCCGTAATTACAGAAAAAACCGGCTTGTAGCTGAGATAAAGAATTATAAAAGAGGGAGATAAAAAACACACTTAATAATAATAACAAGTACTTAATTGAAATGAAGCTATTACCCATTAATTGTAGCAATGACTAGATTGACTAGATTGAATGACTGACTCAATGTTAGAAGCCTTTGCCCAGCAGTGGGACAGTTATAGGCTGATTACTTTACATAATTGAATAAGTAATAACGAATAAAAAAACTTTAACCAATACAGGAAATCGGGCAAATATTGCAGCAGCAATGTACTTTATTTCAATAGCTATAGCATTCAGATTTAAACTATGCTTTTGCAATCAATCCGTTAAATATTAATTAACACAGCTGCCATTCATAGTTCATAGTGAGAAGCTTTAATCACTGTCGACGCATTTCTGAAACTATTTTATCATTCAACACTAAAATTGAATCTGCAACCACTCAGTTTGACTGGTGGTGGAATCACTCCACATTATGATAATATGACAGCATCTGAATGGAGCAAAACATATGGACTTCTAATGAATCCTACCGAAACGCAGGTAATATGTATTGGCAGTCCTAAAATGACACCCAGAATTGACTGGACACTGTTACCTAAAATACTTTTTGATGGTTCTGAGCTATATTTGTGTGACCGTGTCAAAAACTTGGGTGTTATCATCATCATCATCATCAGCTCATTTTATGTCCCCACTGCTGGGGCACGAACCTTCCCTATGGATGGATAGGGAGAACGGGCCATAAACCACCACGCGGGCCCAGTACGGATTGGTGGTTGTTAAAGACTGCTAATGCAGCCGGGACCAACGGCTTTACGTGCCTTCCGAAGCACGGAGGAGCTCGAGATGATAAATTTTTGGTCACTCATCCGATGACCGGCCTTTGCGAAAGTTGCTTAATCTGAGCACCCGCAGACCGGGCGCGTTAACCACTGCGCCATCGAGCTCCTCTGGGGTTATACTTGATAAAAACTTAACTTGGAGCTCTCAAATACAGCAGAAAAATGTTTGCCTCTTTGCGGGGTCTTTGAAAAAACTGCGCAATTTTCTTTCGACCACCACTAAAATTGCATTTGCACAATCTCTTCTTCTTCCCATATTAGATTATGCCGATTTCTGCTATATCGATGTTACGGAAGAGCAACTCAAAAAGCTTGAGCGACTTCAGAATTTTAGTATACGATTCATATTTGGACTTAGCAAATATGATCATATCTCCGAATTCCATACTAAACTCAAGTAGTTGCCAATTCGCCTTCGCCGGAATGCTCATGTGCTCTCTCAGCTTTACAGGATTCCTTTTTATCCGGCCATAATACTAACCTACATCTCACAAATAAATAATTCTGAATCTGATTCTGATAGATTCTAATTCCTGTGCGACTCACACCCACGATCACAAAATTCTACGATAAATATTTTACTGTACTGGCTGCACGATTGTGGAATGCATTGCCTTTATCAATCAGAAATGCTAAAACGTTAGCAACTTTTAAGAGACTACTGAAGGATCATTACTTGTACCAAAAACCATCGTCACTGTAATATGCTTTTATATAAAACTAGCGGCACGTACCTGCTTCGCACGTGTGGACATTTTTTTATAAATAGCCTATGTTACTCAACAATAATGTAGCATTCTAATGGTGAAAGAATTTTTTAAATCGGTCCAGTAGTTTTTGAGTTTATTCGTTGCAAACATATGTATGTTTGCATCGAATGAATGTATGTAAATACATACAAAAATACAAAGGTTTTCTCTTTATAATATTAGTAGAGATTATGCATTCTTATATGTACTTATAATTATAACTGTTATGTCTGTATCAATAGTATATTAATTTCTTATTATTATTTATTGCTGTTTTCATTATACTATAATTATTTATGGTGCATCGACGCGACGACAAGCCCACTTCAAACTCAAATATTTTTTGTCCATCCAAAGGTTGTCTGGAAGAGATCATCACTCTTAGTGATAAGACCGTTATTTGTACGTGTATTTTTATGTAGTTTTTTTGTCAAATATTTTATTTTTGGTGTTCAATAAAGTTTATTTATCTTATCTTTATCTTATGACACTTATTGACAGCTGTCGTTTGTTTTCTTGTATGTTATCACCAGCACCAGCTCATTTATTTGTCCCAACTGTTAGGGCACTAGCCTTCTATGTAGATAGAAACACCACAGAGAGAACACCACGTCAGCCAAGTGTGGTTTGGTGGATGTTAACGACTGTTAACGTAGCCGGGACCAACGGCTTTACATGCCTTCCGAAGCCCGAGATGATGGATGATTGATGAGGATTCATTTCAATGTGTAGTGTTCGCGTAAACTTTAGAAAACAATATGGCTTATTGGGCCGCGAGACGCTCTTACACGATACCTCCGGGAAAGAGAGAAATTTTATATTATACTAGCTGACCCGGTGGACTTCGTACCGCTTTGACAGTTTCCATCATTGAATTAAATAAATATATCAATGGTTTCCATGACAACAAACAAACAAATCATTTTGTATTGGAAAATTAAATTGTCGTTTTTAATTTAAAAAAAAATATAGCCTATGTTACTCAGCGCTAATGTAGCATTCTAATGGTGAATGATTTTTTTAAATCGGTCCAGTAGTTTTTGAGTTTATTCGTTGCAAACATACATACATACATACACACATACATACATACATACATACATACATACATACATACATACATACATACATACACACATACATACATACATACATACATACATACATACATACATACATACATACATACATACATACATACATACATACATACATACATACATACATACATACATACATACAAAAATACAAAGGTTTCCTCTTTATAATATTAGTACTTATAGATTTTGTGTTTTTATTGTTTTTAAAAGTGTCCTTTTATGATTTATTTTTCAATATTTTCACGCTGTAAAGGAGAAAAGAAATGCCTTAGCTAAGTTTCTTGCCGGTTCTTCTCTGTACAAACTGAATAAATTATTTAGAAAATTGATTTTATTTTATTTTGTTTCTTGAAAAACGTCAAAAAACTCAAACACGCGCTGCAAAAAAGTTGTAAGTAAATAAAAGTCTGTTGCAGTTAGGAAAACCCTATTAAAATTGAAACAACTAAAAAAGTGAATAATCATATTATGCATAAAAAAGTTAACAGTGTAAAAAAACAATCAACATAAATTTGTAATACCAATCGGTTCATAACACAAGGGAGCATATTATTATGTCAAATATTCCCCTTTCAGTCATTCATTTCCATGTACACCATTTAGTCACCTAAATTCTGTCTGATTTCCATCGCATCGCTATTTCATATGGAACAATTCAATTTCCGCGTATAACTTAAACGCCAACGCAAAATTCATGGAATGAGTAATGGAGAGAGAGTGAGAAAGAGAGAGAGGAGTATGGTACAGACGCTTGAACTTAACCTATCCAAAACCGTCAAACTTCTTAAATGTTATATACATAAAGTTCAGAGTCTTTTTTTTCCTGTAGTTGATGGCTTCGTGCGATTAGCACATTTAGCCAGTGTCAAAGTAAATTTTCTTACAAGTAATACATAAATAAACAATATTTCTTTCCTGTATGATGATGATGAAGATAATAGAAGTGAGAAGTGAGAAAAGATATACCCCCAACCCCTCGAGTATCTCAGTAAAGATGTGGGTGGGGCTTTACTAAGTCCTCGGGCGGACTTCTTGAGAGAATTTGAAAAGTGACGTTGCACTGTTTTGTTTCATTTGCCAACACTCATGCACACTCACGAACACTAAACGGTTAATAATCCACCTTTATTTTACATTAATATTCGACATAACACAAATTTTAGAAAATAAAACAAAACCGCAGACATGACTCTTCACTTTCCCGCCAAGAAGTCAGTTCAGAGTCTATTGATTATTATTTTATTTTTTTAAGTTTTAAAAAATTTAAAAAAAAATGATTTTTTGAGGAAATTACACAGTTTGTAGTAGTTTAATGTGCAGGCGTGTGTAGAAACATACTCTTTACTACAAACGTTCATATATACTACTCAAAACAAAATAAGGGCCACGAGGTATTTTTTCATTTTGGTGTAAATTATTAAACATTTACATATTGAAAGTAGTAAAATATTGAGTATACAAACTCTTTGATACCTAAACTTTTTAATATTGTAGTATTCATCTAATGCTGGCAACAATTTTAAATAAAATTTGATTTAAAATTATTTTTGAAAATTTTGATTGCATTTTCTTTGACGTTTTGCTTTCCTTAGCTTCTTGGTTTATTAGAAATTATCAGAGTTCATTGGTATCTCGAGTCAGAAACATCTTTTGCAATATGCCACAAGCACGCAGGCGTCATATGGACTCACTGACAGCAACCAGAGCCGTTACAATGATTGAAGAAGGTCATTCGCAGCAATCTGTGGGTTTGCAATTGGGATTTTCTCGAAGAGCTATTCAAAATCTATGGAATCGTTTCCAAGAGACCGGCAGTGTTAGAAGAAGACCTGGTTCGGGCAGAGTTCGCATTACAACAGCTCAAGAGGATCGTTACATTCGATTAAGTGCGCGCCGAGATCGCACAACGACGGCCCGCAAGCTGCAAAATCGTTTACGGCTCACAACGGGTACTCGTGTCAGTGACCAAACTATTCGTAATCAATTGCATGAAGACCAGCAGGCATCAAGAAGGCGAGTTGTCCGTATTCCATTAACCAGAAATCATCGTGCAAATCGTTTAAGATTTTCCCGTCAACATTTGGACTGGGACATAAACCAATGGGGCATGGTGCTCTTCACAGACGAATGCAAAGTTAAATTTTTTAACGACGATCGGCGTATTAGAGTATGGAGAAGACGCGGCGAGAGATTTTCAGAAGCCTGCATCCATGAAGTCGATCGTTTTGGTGGTCCAAATGTAATGATTTGGGGCGGGATAAGCTTACACGGCAAAACTGAGCTCGCTATTTTAAATGAGGGTACTGTTACTGCTCAGCGATATATTGAGGAAGTCGTCAGACCACATGTGATCCCATTTGCCCAGCGAGCGGGTCCTGGATTCATCTTGATGCAAGACAATGCTCGTGCACACACGGCTCAAGCGACTCGGTTTGTACTGGAAGCGTCTCAAATTCAAGTCTTGCCGTGGCCGGCGAACAGTCCGGACTTAAATCCAATAGAGCACATGTGGGATCAGTTGAAACGAAGAGTTAGAGACGGTGATCAGGAAATCCACAACCAACAGCAACTCATCAACGCTGTTAAAAGAGCCTGGGAAGAGATTCCAATGGAAAATGTCAGGCATTTGATTAAGAGCATGCACTCCAGGCTTCAGGAGTGCGTAACGAAACGAGGGGGGCATACCCGTTACTAAAAGATGAGCATGGAGGATTTTCTTTTGTTTTCAGTAACTTTACATTGCTTTTATTTTTAACCTTAAATGTGTTTTTTCTTTCAAAAGCAAATAAACTTTTTAATCATTATTATTGAATAAATTTATTGGTCTACACGGTAAAAACAACATTAGTTTTCGTTATGGAGACAAAAAAATTAATATTGGTTTTATTATTTTCATGGTACAGACAAAATACCTCGTGGCCCTTATTTTGTTTTGAGTAGTATACTAGATCGTGCATAAGGGTGCGCCGACCAAAAAAAGCCAAAAGTGTAGTCACGGTTAAGTTGATATATGATGAAAAAACTATCGTATTACATAAACAAAATATATATTTAGTATCAAAGGGAACGTGTTTACAATTAGTCTAACCCATAAATTCATAACACACAATAGTTTTTTCTACAATATCATTTAAAGTTGCGCAAAATTCATGAAAACTAGTGGCGGCGTTTAGTTGATATCTTGTAGTTTATACATATTATTGTGCCTCTAATTATGTCTAAACAATCACCAATGTTTTAACTACAAATCGTTTGTCTCACATTTTCGATTTATTGAGCTGTTTTTTAAATTATTATTTTTCAAATGAACACGTTAAATTCCCCATACAAAATTAGTATGGCCGCGCGGCATCAAATAAATATGGACGAAGACATTTCAAATTAAATATATGACACTTCTCACTTACGGGCGGGCGCACCCTAAAATTAGAAAAACAAAGGTGTTTGTTTATTCCTGTTAATGTTAACTAGTAAATATTGAAGAGAGTTTATTCTTAAAGCAATTCAGCAAGCTTAAGCAAATCTGTAATTTCACCGCCGAATCGGTTTTAATGGCCGCCGAGTTCAATCGGTATTTTTTCGCGGTGGTTTAGTGGCGCTCATCCCGATACCTGATATTCCCGGGTTCAATTTCCAGGTCAGGCAAAGTATGTTTCGGATTTTTTGATGCATAGACTGGGTTCGGATCACCAACCCGCATTTTGCGTGGTGATAAGGCCATTACATATGAATTGTAGTGACGACTTGATTTCAATGATGAAGGCCTTTACCCAGCAGAAGGACAGTATAGGCAATTCGCTTTTTTTCATTATTACAATTATTAAATACTAGCAGACCCGGTAGACTTCGTACCGCTTTGACAGTTTCCATCATTGAGTTAAATATATATCAATGGTTTCCATTTTTTTATATTACAATTATTAAATGCTAGCAGACCCGGCAGATTTCGTACCGCTTTGACAGTTTCCATCATTGAGTTAAATATATATCAATGGTTTCCATGACAACAAAACAAACAAATAATTTTGTATTGGAAAATTAAATTGTCGTTTTTAGTATTTTTTTTATATAAAGCCTATGTTACTCAGCGCTAATGTACCATTCTAATGGTGACAGAATTTTTGTTAATGTTAACAAACATTAATGTTATGGCGACATATTTAGATAAGTGGTAGCTCGCCAGGCGGACAAACAAGTCCTACCACCAACCAAACCGAGTACACAAACATGTACCCCTCGCTGAGAATCGAACCCGAGACCTCTGGGTCTAAACCGGTGGTCTTAACCACTAGATCACAGAGGCGGTTGAATATATTTAAGAGTAAGTGTTGATGTCTAATTTGATGTTGCTTGTGTCATTTTTTCACGGAATTATTTATTTATGTATTTATTTACTATGTTACACATAAACAGGTCACATCCAAAAACAGATAACAAAAACAAATATAGACACAATTGACATCGCCTCTTAGCTTTCAATACTGCGGATGGATTCTCACTCGCCAAATCATCAGTGGGAGTATATAGGTGAAACTTCCTGAAAAGAGCAGCTGTCATTGTAGTGGGCGTTACATACACTCGTAGAAACTCAATGATGTTTTGACAGGTGGGAAAAAAATGTATCAAACGGTCCAAAATTCTCACCCCGAAGTTAGAATTATTTAGTGAATAGCAAAGACACGCGACGTTAGATTGAAACTCGCTCCAAAAGTATACACATTATTAACAAGTAAACTGTTTTATCTGATATTATTTCGAGCCGAGAAACTAATTCAATGTTGCCTTTCCATCGTTATTAGGGCCATAACCTGAAAGATAAAAGGGAAAAGTTACGAGATATTTCAGCAGTAATTTTCGTTAGCAAAAATCTTGAGCCGAGTATTTTTTTTGCGAATAATAGATGTTTACAAGTTATCATCCCCTCGATGCTTTGACCGTCTGGAGATGGGAATTAATGGCGGGATAAAGTGATCAATTTATCACTCTGACCGTGACATAATTTATAAAGGAGATAGGTGCATTATATTTTCGGGAAACTTCCCACGGAGTACGATATTTCACTTTGCTGCAAATTCGCGAGGGAACCGCCAAACTTCTGACAGGAATATATTGAAAGTATCGGACATTGTGGAAATGTGATAAAATTTGATGACATGAATTGTGGGCGCTGAGTCTAGAGCCGATGGAAAAGGTATTTACGGTTTTGACGCGTTCGGTCGGTAGAACTAAAAACAAGGATCGAAACCGGTTCGGAAATTACCGGTTAATAAAAGTTTTTAACGGATTTGCGTTACGTATTCTATTGCGAGTACGATCAAGCACCATAAAACCAAGACCTCTTTTCCGTATTGACGAAATGTAGATAATATAAATCTTAAGAAAAAAATATTGGTTAATAACGTTTAATGGACGCTAAACTCAACAAGATCTTATTTCAAAAGAACGTTCGAACCCTATATTATAAAGGTTGTCATGGAATATAAGTTGGCAGAAGTTAATTTGACAAGGTACAAATGTGCTTGTTTATTATTAAACTATCGACTGTACTATATCAACACAAAAATAAAGAAAGATCTACCGCCATCACATCAACAGCCACTAAAAAACTTTGCATAAAAAAAAAAAACACAAATGTTGAAAAAAATTCCACGAGCAGGATTTAAACCTGCACCCTTCTGACATTCCGGGTCAGGTGCTCTTCCAATTGAGCTATCGTGGTTCTAACCAGCCCGCCGAAATTATTCAACACTTTTTACTTTGAAAGCCAAAGGCGCCCATTCAATGTCAACAACTACCGTCACTAACATCCGATCATAATATTTTTACAAATATTAAAGATCAGTTAAGAAGTGAGCAAGCTATTTATAAATGTTCAAATAATATTTAACGCAAATTTTGTTGCGAATAAATTACAAAAACACAAATGTTGAAAAAATTTCCACGAGCAGGGTTTGAACCTGCACCCTTCTGACATTCCGGGTCAGGTACTCTTCCAATTGAGCTATCGTGGTTCTAACCAGCCCGCCGAAATTATTCAACACTTTTTACTTTGAAAGCCAAAGGTTTGTTCGCAACAAAATTTGCGTTAAATATTATTTGAACATTTATAAACTTTGCATAGTTTTTACAATGGATATTATGTTAAAGCTAAGGCCTTCGATCAGTTATGTACTAGATCTAGAACAAAATTGCATCTAGAAAATGGTCCTGCTCGCTCGTACCTATACATTTAAATTTTGAATAACAAAATCTGAAAAAACATTGAATAGCATCAACAACTTTAGCTTACCGTAAACCTTATATCTTAAACATAACATGTTATTTAAGTATGTCATATTAGGTAATGTGTTATTGTCCTGTGTATCTTGTGCCAAGTTGGGTCCCACCAGAATACCAGCGCTGCAGCGACTTGCATGTCGTTGCAGCAGAAGCTAAGGTTGGGACCTAATTGGCCACATGAACGTAATTTAACTTTTATTTTATTTTTTGTTTCTATTTTTTTCGCCTTATTTTTTATCTTATTTTTTCTCTCATGTGTGTCCTCTGTGTTATATATTAATTGGTGCTTGTGCTCAATAAATGTTTGTTTCTGTTTCTGTTTCTGTATAAAGATTGATGAAGATTGCAACATATTTATATTTAATATTAATTATCACCGCCACAAACGTCATGACCCCGTGTGGCCCCGAAGTCGTGTTTTTTTTTAATGTTAAAAAGAGGCAAACGAGCAGGTGGGTCACCTGATGGAAAATAATCACCGCCGCCCATGGACACACGCAAAACCAAAGTAATCGCAGATGCGTTGCCGGCCTTGAGGAAGGAGTTGGATCTTGAGGAGGGAGTAGGAATTGCGTTTCGTTTTTCAAGCGCTCATCGGAAATCTAGTACATAATTCAAATTCCAATTCAAATCATTTATTGCATATCACATTACAATATAATAATAGGTGGAATATTTATTAAGGTATTCATGTGACAACCTGCAAAGGCACAGAAACAGCATCAGAGGGCTAATTAAAATAATATACTTACTTATCTAGTTATAATTATACAATCTATACTAATATTATAAAGAGGAAACCTTTGTATTTTTGTATGTATGAGTGTATATATATATATGTTTGCAACGAATAAACTCAAAAACTACTGGACCGATTTAAATAATTCTTTCACCATTAGAATGCTACATAAGCGCTGAGGAACATAGGCTATATTAAAAAAAAATACTGAAAACGACAATTTAATTTTCCAATACAAAATTATTTGCTTATTTTGTTGTCATGGAAACCATTGATATATAATTACCTCAATGATGGAAACTGTCAAAGCGGTACGAAGTCTGCCGGGTCAGCTAGTATTATATAAAGTAGTATCATAGTAATTTACAATTTATAATTATTGTAAATATAATTGACCGAACGCTAAGGCCGACTGCACTTTGAAAGCATTTTCGTACGAATATGACATGACTGAATTCCCCAACCACTATATTGTACAAACGCTTGCACAACAGACACCACAAACTGTAAATTTTTTTTAAGTTCAACCTAAAAATGGACATAAAGTTATTAAATGGATTTATGGATTTATTTAACACTAAGTCGCGTAAACTTAAAGACGTTCTTGCGAAGCGTTGGTTTGAGAGGGTTCTTTAGCTTTATATTGTTAATTTTTGTTTTCTGCTTTTTATATCTTCTTTTTTACAATTTTGTTGTTTCTTCTAACTAAACAAGCAAACAAATTTATAAATATGTGAAAGCTTGTTAATGGTGCTTAGTTATACATTTTGTTAACCATTGTATAATTTGTCACTGTAAGTTTTCCGAAACAAATAAAATAAAATAAATAAAATAAATGGTAATCTCACTACTAACTAGCAACTAGTATGCGAGACAGGATATTATAGGCGGGATGTATAGGATGTTAGGGAGGGAGGAGGTCGGGATGTATCGTGCGTATTCGTACAAAAACGCATCTCAAGTGCACTTGGCCTAACTTGTAAAAACTTGTCAAACTTGTAACTAGCACTCTAAACCGCGAAAGTTGTCGTAACCCTCGCGCGCCATATGTACGCATGGTCGTACGTAAGATGGCCCGCTAATTATACCTGGATCGCGGGACGGGTTAAATGTATTACCTTCGTTCATGTTTCTTTGTTTGAGTTTTACCAATATCATCATTTTATGTCCCCACTGCTGGGGCACGAGCCTTCCCTATGGATGGATAGGGAGAACGGGCCATAAACCACCACGTGGCCCCAGTGCGGATTAGTGTTGTAAACGACTGCTGTTGTCTTGTATGTTGTCTTGTTGACTTCCGAAGCACGGAGGAGCTCAAGATGATATATTTTTGGTCACCCATCCGATGACTGACCTTTGCGAAAGATGTTTAACCTGAGCATACGTAGACGGGCCGCGTTGACCACTGCGCCATCAAGCTCCTAAAGTCACCAATATATCAAGGTATTTTATATGTATACAGTATTTGTTGTTGTGAGGATAGATAATTTTTATTTTAATATAGGGTAGATTTTCATTCCGAGTTTAGTTTTCATGTGATCTAATGGCCGACTGTCAGTGCGCGGTACGAACGTACGAAGGCTTGTTTAGTCCCTTTTTTTCATGATTTTCATCGGTTATTTGTAAAGATTAAGGGTCTATAAATTTAGGCATTATGTGTCGGACCGCTGTTTTGCGTTTCCATATTAATCCGTCATCTGCCGTGAATACAGACACAATTGAATTTTAATTTTTTGGCGGCGCTGATCCGCGCTATCTTTTTTTCGTTTGTTGATCGTCTCAGACGGCATTTTCGGCTTCACCTGGTTTTTTGGGGGCGGTGACAAACTTAAAGGGCTCCTCAAACCGTGTGAAACGAAGCAACGTCAGAGGTTTTTTTAGAGAGATCGGCATCACGCACTAGTACGTGTCCCCGTACCCTACTAAATTCTCCGAGGGGTCTCCAGTCTTCTGTTTGTTGCAAATAAATAAATTATCTATCTATAAATGTTCAAATAATTTTTAACGCAAATTTTGTTGCGAACAAATTACTTTTTCAACATTTGTGTTTTGTAATTTGTTCGCAACAAAATTTGCGTTAAAAATTATTTGAACATTTATAAATAGCTTGCTTACTTCTTAACTGATCTTTAATATTTGTAAAAATATTATGATCGGATGTTAGTGACGGTAGTTGTTGACATTGAATAGGCTTTCAAAGTAAAAAGTGTTGAATAATTTCGGCGGGCTGGTTAGAACCACGATAGCTCAATTGGAAGAGCACCTGACCCGGAATGTCAGAAGGGTGCAGGTTCAAATCCTGCTCGTGGAAATTTTTTCAATATTTGTGTTTTTTTATCTATCTATCTATCTGTCTTCTAAAAGTCTATGATAACCATTTTGAACTCTCCAGTTCAAACGGTTATCATATCACACTTAATTATTGCAAATGTTTATTTTAATTTATTTATTCTTTTAATACTGGTGTGGCAGGCTGAAACTACAAACCCGACCGTATAGAATAAACCTTACAGTATAGATACCAAATCATCATAACAAAGGGTCGAAGTTTAAGAAAAAAAGAGAATTATTTGTATGCGTAGCTCAAACGAGTTCCTTTTATCCGTGTTGGATTGTGAGACCTGTAAATGTATTACACGTGCTACAAAAGGAGGTCGGCACATAGACTGAAGGCCGTAGAAACTATGTCTTATAAACGGTTCAAGACTTAGTCGATTATAAAGGCTCGTGAATAAGCCAGATTACGGTCATGCCTGCAAAATGGGCTAGGTTCAGAGTTAGGATTGCTGTTACAAGCTCAGTTTAATTAATTAAAGTAGATGAAACGCTGTGGTATAAGTAAAATGTGCCGTTAAGGGTAAGCCTGTGTTGTTGGTCGCAAGTTTTTTTTTTAATAGCAGTATTACCACTGTTGCTTACTTTCGAAACAGTAAAGATTTAAAACATCATTACCATCCCCGAATAGACGTTTTATGAGCGAAGTGTTAATGCCTTCTTCTCATTTTGCTACAATTTAGTGTTATTTTTATAATGTTGTTAAAGGTAAATAAAAAAGGTGTATTTAGAGTTTTTAGTTGATTTATGGTAGAAAGACCTTTTTTACCCAGGATATGGACACCGGATGGGCAGCACGGTTATGTGGGGGTCTCTTGTCGCCCTTTCCCACTACAAAAACTACCTGGGTGAGTGATAATCGCAACCAATTAAGCGGAACTTACGTGGGGTGCAAAGGCTCAAACCAGAACGCTCTCCTCTGGTCAGGTGGATGTTCTGCCGCTTTCACTGTGCCCAGATGACAGAAAAGCCTAGTGGTATGATTTGGTCCAGAATCTGGCTGCATAGCGTATGCATATTTTTGCCACAAAGAAACATTTTTATGCATTACTGTGATCCAAAGAAATTACAGCACATAGGAAGCTTCGGGTTGGCAACTCCCTTGGAGTTGCAAGATATTATAGACTACGATGGCTGTCTGGCTTTCCACCTGGTGGGCCGTATGCTCTATTGTGGGATCAGGAACATTAAAAAAAAAAGATTTTCGTTGTAAAGTGAGTAAAAACGGGTAAACGTCGCCAATTAAAAACATTTCAAAATAAAATTATCATTCGCTTTAACAAAACTTTCGCTATAACAACATTACCTATAAATTGGTGTACTCGAAAGTGTTACCATGGGAACTATAACTCATTTCCTAACGGCAACGACGGGACCAATGACCCAAAAACACGTAGCGCCTCTCATTTCCGTGTCCCTAATAACTTGGCCTTAACAAAACGCTTTGTTACTCGTCTCTTATTTAAATTTCTTGCAAATCTTCTCTCCAACTTGTGTTAAATTTTGCGAGAACTAAATAAGAAGTTTTCGATTAGCAGTACTTTGGAGTACCTACCGTAGCAACTCGGGACTATCTATCTATCTATCAGTCAAGACTACGTTCATCATCACCTAACAGTTCATTTTATGTCCCCTGCTGAGGCAAGCCGTCCCTTTGGATGGATAGGGGAGAAAGGCCATAAATCACCACGCGAGCCCAGTATGGATTGGTTGTTGTTAACGACTGCTAATGCGTCCGTCGCACGCAGGAGCTCGAGGTAGTAAATTTTTGGTCACCCATCCGATGACCGACCATTGCGAAAGTTGCTTAACCTTTACGCCATCGAGCACCTCATTCCTTTCATTCGTCTGTTCATTGCGTTCTTTCTATTAGCGTTGATTGGGACTTCCGTAGTGTAACGCGCAATGAAAACTAGAAATTCTCTCTCTTTGTTCTCGCAAGATGGCCGGGACGTTATAGTTTCTTTAGGTCCGTTTATTTATTTTTTTGTCAATATTACTTTTATAGCAAACATAAGGTAAAAACTACGAGTAGAAAGCAATCTCCATCGCAAATCAAATTATAAAGTTTATTTTTAAAGTGGGGTTTAAGCACTTGCTTTTAGGGTTCGGTAAACATTTTTGTATTTGTATAAGAAGTGCTCAGCCTATATGGCTTAGTACTTCTTAACTTATAACTAACATACATACATCAGCCTACACTAGTTCACAGCTGGACACAGGCGTCTCCAAGTGGAAGTAAATGTGCATATAAATAAAAGAGACCTTATTTTTATTTTTGTATCATTACTTTGCCAACACGTAGTTAAACCTTCAAAATGGTCGAAAATTGAATGCACACTTAAACCAATTAATGATTTTGCAATTGCTATGAAATCTTATGTTCTATAGTGGAGACCACGACTCGGTAAACGTAGTGTAGGACAACCTCCGGCCAGGTGGGATGATGACCTGCGAAAGACTGCAGCAGATGCCTGGATGCGTCAAGCTGAGCACAGGGCGCTATGGCGCTCATTAGGGGAGGCCTATGTCCAGCAGTGGACTAAGATAGGCCGATGATGATGATGATGGTGATGATGATGATGATGATGATGATGAAATCTGACATTAATAGAATCTGGCATTTATAGAATTTGGCATTATCAGAATCTGGTGTTTCTAGAATCTGTCATTTGTAAAATCTGCCGTTTGTAGAATATGGCATTCATAGAATCTGGCGTTTTATACTCGTCTGACATTTCCAGAATCTGACATTTGTAAACTAATCCGATTTTTACCGTCAATCTCGTAATTTAAGACATAGAAATAGACTGGGTCAACCTTTCACTAAATTACATATGGTAAGCTCAGAAACTTACCAAATGTCAATAAAGATATATAATAGAATACCGAAAGAAATCCAGGTTTTGCTAAAAGAAAAAGAGTTTAATAAAAAAATTAAGAAGTATTTGATAGAGCAATGTTTGAATTTTTTGGATAAGTAATTAATTATTATTATTCATACTATTGTTGTTTATAAATTTGTTGTTCTTGCCTTTGTTAACTTAGTAATACCCTAGAATTAATACTTTTGTTGTATAAAAAAATATATTAAAAAACCACAAGTTGTTATAATATCCTTACAGGGTCATGTTAAGGGACTATTTATAATATTGTGAGATCTGTACCATACCAAGATAATGCAATAAATAATTATGACTATGACTGTGACTATGCAAAAAAAAAGAAATGCGGTACGAAGTCCGTCTGGTCAGTTAGTAAATAAATATTTACGTTTCTACGAAACCTAATTGGTCTTATTTCATGAAGAGGTCAAAATAAATGTTGTACTTACAAATATTCTAAAAGTATCCCTTTGAGGATTATTATTATCATTTACAAATGATAGGATCTTACTTATTTATGAAATTCTACAAAAATGCTTATAAAATAAAATAAAACAACGAGTGGACTTGCTCTGAACAGTTTTTTTGTATTTAATTGTCACCTAAATGTATAAAATTATTTTGTATACGAAAAGAGATTTTTATTTCCATCTTTTAATCTTCAAACTGATGAAATACGTTTTCTTTTGCTCCTCGATTTGCTCGCATAGCGACCTCCCTTAATTTTTTTTTCACTTAATTATTTTTATGTCTTATGACGTCAGGAAAAGTAATCAAGTTCCTAAAGTTCAAGTAACATATGATTACCCTTATGATTGGGACTCATGATAAAGTTATAATCACATCTTTACAGCAATAATAGCAATAATCCTGAATACCAATTTCACTAAACCTAACACATACATACATGATTGGACCACAAGAGCTGAATGAGAGATAAGGCCTATGTCCTGTAGCTGTGAACTAGTGTAGGCTGATGATGATGATGATGATGATGATGATGATGATGATGATGATGATGATGATGATGATGATGGTGTAGTGGTTAGCCCAGGGCGGTCTCACCACTAGACCAATAAGGCGTTTAATATTGGGTCCTTACCTATGAAATTGACGTTTTTTTCTCAC
The DNA here is from genome assembly GCA_963082485.1 of Eudonia mercurella. Taxonomy (NCBI): domain Eukaryota; kingdom Metazoa; phylum Arthropoda; class Insecta; order Lepidoptera; family Crambidae; genus Eudonia; species Eudonia mercurella. The sequence continues at coordinate 14,504,271 of OY720036.1, read as the reverse complement.
TTATTAATAGGTTTTACCACGTATTATTACTTCTAAAAGTCAATGCCGTTGTTAATATTATTATACACCTTTAATTAGGTCTATGTTACTTAGGCTTTAGTTATAACAATGATTATTCATTTTGTGTCTTTATCGCCCATTTTTTATTTAATTGACTTCTTTTTTATTTTGCGTAATTGACTTTTTGTTCATCGTAGCTTTGAAGGGACTTGATTTTTTTTCTTTTTAATGTCTGATATATTTAGCTAGTAAAACAAACAAAATACCCTTAAATTTTTATAGTGTTAACATAAATAGATGTTAATTAAAAAAACGTTAGTATGAAAAATATCATTTCATGAAAAATATATTTTTAAACAAAACGTAAATTTCATAGGTAAGGACATAATATTAATTCAACAACAAGCACAAGATGATGGATAAGGATCCATCTGTACTAATATTATATAGAGGAAAGCTTTGTATTTTTGTATGTATGTATGTTTGCAACGAATAAACTCAAAAACTACTTGAACGATTTAAAAAATTCTTTCACCATTAGAATGCCACATTAGCGCTGAGTAACATAGACTATATTTATAAAAAATGCGGTACGAAGTCCACCGGGTCAGCTAGTATTTAGATAAGGTGGTGGTAGCTAGCCAGGCGGACAAACAAGCTCTACCACCAACCAAACCGGGTACACAAACATGTCCCCCCGCTGGGAATTGAACCCGGGATCTCTGGGTCTAAACCGGTGGTCTTTAAAAGTTATAAGTAAGTGTAAGCACGCGCGCCACGCCAGTGCTCGCGTGAGACTCTCACTATGAATGGGACCTTGTACTCGTAGTATAACTTTATACTACGCACCCCTTTACTGCACGAGTCCGACTCGCGCTTGGCCGGGTCTTGTTTAATCAAATTCATTACGCTCGGAAGAAAGCTGAGCTTTGGTTTTTTGGATGATTTTATCTAGCTAAGTAATTGCTCGGGTAAATAGATAGTCTTATTAATTAAGGCGGCCTTAATTATTGCCATTCAATAGGGAATCACGTGGCCAAAGTCTGTGGTCAGGAAAATTAAATTGATTTGGCCCTTTGTGTGTTCCACAATTTTGTTTTCGCCTTCCTAACCAACTTGGTTTTTTAATTAGCATTTTCTTCTCTGACTTATTGAGAACATTTTAAACACTAATACAGCCTCAAGATTCACACCTAAATAGTATCAAAGGAGGCTTATTCCAAATCTAAATAACACCTTAAATCTAAGTCAAATTCAAACTCAAAGGTATTCATTGCAATTCATGTGGTAAAACTAGGAGTACATAATTTAATGTAGCTGCGTCTCGCGGTTTCACCCGCGTTAATTAGCGAACTGCTCCACTCCTATGAGTCATAGCGTGATGTAATATAGCCAAAACCCTTCTCAATAAATGGACTATTCAACACAAAATTAATTTTTTAATTCGAACCAGTAGTTGGCTGCACTGACTATTATGCTTTAACCTGGGTCTTCTGGAAGACTCACTCAAAAATTAAAAAGCAGTTAGAAAATTCAGTGCTTACGTCAGCTTTCCCGGTAGCATAATGATCAGTGCTGCCGCCCGGATTGCGGAAGACCCAAGTCCTGACCCGATTCCTGGCTGGGTCGGGTAGGCATTTAATTTTTTCACTATATTTTATAAATATTTACACAAATCTTTAACTTAGACAATAAATAGGGAGTGTCTGTAAGATTGTTAAACAATTTAAATAGAAACATACCGTCCAGCAGCATCCTACGAGAATGAAGAGATCTCAGATTATAAGAAGTCATTATAAGAAGGCAGTTTTTTCGCTAACATACAACTATAGGACAAATGCCATAGAAAACGCTTCTGGACGCTCTCCAAGCGTTTCTTGTATACATCATAGTTCGGGTTCCACACGACACTACAATAATAAAAATATTTGAGTATTCTTGTAAAATTATGTTAATTCCGATACGAGGTTATTACAAACAGCTCTTACGCGGTCTCGCACGTTCACCGACGATATCCCAATTGTAACCATCATTAAATGTTAAAGTTAGCTGACTCCCGGAACAGTGCTGATTATTCCACGGCACTTTCAGGTTTCGCATAACCAATTTTCGAAATTGCTGCCACAAAATAAGGAGACCCCCTACGCTTGAAACCCCTTGGTTTGAAATGGTCTGAGATTCCGTGTCCATGAGTAGGTATATGTGTGCGTAGCTCGAGCGCGCTCGTTTTCAAATTAGTTCACATCATTACATTAAGACGAGCTGGTCGAACAAACGTGTCACCATACTGAAAAGTTTAAACGTTATTATTTAACCCCTCTTTACTTGAGGTTGTCGGTGTAACTTATTCGAAGCCTTAGTAAGTTCTAGTAGATTCTGTAGGTTTTTACAAGTCATCTTGATACATTATACATGGATTGGCTGAGAATCTAATTAAAGACGATGTAAAACAGACTCAACGTTAAAGCTCTACGTTCAGCCTCACTCCGGGCGCAAAATAAAGAGACCCAGAAGGTAAGCTAAATACATACCGCGCTTGAGCAACGCACACATAGACCCTCTCACAGATACGAATCTCGGAACAGCTCGGAACAGTCCAATCGCAGCAGTTGTGAGATTTCGTGTCCGTGAGAGGTTGTGAGTGCGCTGCCGCTGCTCGAGCACATGAGTAAATACCCGAACAGAGTCCAAGCTTCCTTATAGTGCGCTCAATTTTAACCGATTTTTGTAGGGTTGTCACATGACGATAAGATAAGTGAAACAAAATATTTTATTTTATTTTTCATAAATTTATAAATTTACTCTAAATATTTTCTTTTTATTATTTTTGTGTTTTTTTTTTATTTTTCAGATTTAGATAAATTTTAATCTGACCGTAAAGTCTTTTTATTACAAGCTTTTATTTAACTTGCAATGTATGTATGTATGTTTGTTCGGGTGGAATCTTGCAACTCAATTTTGAAGCAGATATCTTCAACCGATTGAGCTGAAATTTTGTATACACGTTCAGTTTGGATGACAATGCATGGTTAACTGTGTGACGTCATTCTAAATCTAACATGGCGGCACACTCAATATGGCAGACTAATTATTTTTAATGCATTCCTACAATATGGGTATCAAATGAAAGGGCTTGCTGAGAATAACTCGAAAAAAATTTAAAAGTAAAAACCTTTTGGTACTACTGCTAATTGCTACACTTAAGCTAAATTAAATATTTTAATTTAATTTAATTGAATAACATAATAAAGTCATAGTAAAAGTTAACGTTACATAGTAAAAGTTAACCTAAATTGTGTAATGACGTTATAAGTTGGTAGTAAAAGTTTGAAAGTAAAAGTTTATTATTTTTTTTAGCCCATTTAAGTAAAAGCTTATTTTTTTTTTAAAGGTTTTTTACTTTTATAAATACTGAATTGGAAAACACTCACATGGCAGATCAAACACTTATAGATTATACACGTTCTAAGAATTCAGTGCCAATATTTATAAACTCATAAGCGATCACAGTTCACAACACGAACCAACGCGTGTGACACTCACTGAGATTGTCCGCTGGCTGTGCCGGTGTAAACCGGTTTGTCCTCTCGCAGCGCGTACGTGAACCCGTCTCGGTTAACCCATAACCATGCTATGGTAGTAGTGTACCTGTGTACCGAAGCTTGGACTCTGTTCGGGTATTTACTCATGTGGCTCGAGCGCCTTTGCTTAAAGTTTACCTTCTGTAGTCTGCTTATTTTGTGCTCCGGGAGTCTCAGTAAAAATTTATGCTCCGCGCTCCGGGCTAACATATTCAATTTGGTAGCAATTAAAAGTTTTTCTTACAATGTATTGCCGCTGTAATAAATGTAATATACTTTATCATGCAAATGATTTTTAGAAGGCAATACAATCAACGTCGGAAGTAAGTTTTCCACGGAGTCTCATAATGCTAATATTTTTTCTCGAGATTTTTGGTTACATATTGGACTGGAGAGGAGCTCGATAGCCCAGTGGTTAACGCGCACGGTCTGCGATTTTACGAGCTCGTCAAGTAATCATACATGACGTTTATATATTATATATATATCTATAGCTCAGTTTTTCTCTTAGTTTGAGTTATAAAAACCTTTTTATCCGCGTTTTCTTGATATCTTTAATTTTTTACAAGCGGGATCGCTTGCTTTTGCTTGCGATACCAACCGCGTGAATAAAGTGTGGCACGTCACCACCAACTCATTCCATGTCCTCATGAGCTTTCCCTATGGATGGAAACATCACAGAGAGAACTGGCCAATGAGAATTGGTGGTTATTCATCATCATCATCATCATCATCAGCTCATTTTATTGTGTCCACTGTTAGGGCGTGAGCCTTCCATATGGTTGGAAAGGGAGATCGGGCCATAAACCACCATGACCGGCCTTTGCGAAAGTTGCTTAACCTCAGCACTCGCAGACTGGGCGCGTTAACCAGTGCACCATCGAGCTCCTCATCAAGCTGATGGTTTTTTACGACTGCTAATGCAGCCAGGACGGCGGATTGCTTCGTGCACGCTGCGATCCTCTGACGTCGCGTGCCAATGTGTACTCATTTATTATAGTATCAGATACATTACGTGTTACACCTCCTAAGCAACCTGCTTTACCAAAGTTTGATCGCAACTTTTTGAGTGGTATAGGAACGCAACGGGACTAACAAAGAAACATTATTTTTTATATACATGCTTATACAGTCCTTGACAGTAGGGTTGTTATCAATTTGCCATTCTACAGAAGCTTGTCGTCATAACAACAATGTTAAATATTAACAGCTTAGGTGGGTCTACGCTAGACGATCCGAGCACGAGCGGAGCAGGAGCCGAGCCAAAATTCGTGTAGTGTGGACCGATTTACGAGCCTCGAACGAGCGCGCTTCGAACGTTTGGCTCATGCTCGACTGTGCTCCGCCTATTGTCGGTTTTTTGACAAACACAAAGGGAAGCACACTGCGGAAAACTGTGTTTGAGGAGAGTAATTGTTGTAGGCTCGTTGTACGTCCACACTTGACACCGCGAGTAGAGCGGCTCAGCTCGTGCTCGGCTTGTCTAGCGTAGACCTACCTTAACAGAAAGCTCTTCCGTCTTCAGCCTTATCGTCACTTAACCTCAATTGTCTTTTACTTACTGTGTCATCAAATAAGAAGATATAAATAAAATCTAATAATTCATAGCTCCAAAAGGTTTTAGCAGTTTATAAATATCTAAAAATTCTGACAATGTTATCTGCGTCAAGTTGCAACATCATCATCATCATCATCAGCTCATTTTTGTCCCCACTGCTGAGGCACGAGCCTTCCCTATGGATGGATAGGGAGAACGGGCCATAAACCACAACGCGGGCCCAGTGCGGGTTGGTGGTTGTTAACGACTGCTAATGCAGCCGGTACCCACGGCTTTACGTGCCTTCCGAAGCACGGAGGAGCTCGAGATAATACATTTTTGGTCATTCATCCGATGACCGGCCTTTGCGAAAGTTGCTTAACCTCAGCACTCGCAGACCGGGCGCGTTAACCACTGCGCCATCGAGCTCTTCCTCAAGTTGCAAGAATCCTTAAAATCAATTTTGGAATTCAGTAAAATAAAGGATAAATGTTTCAAAACACTGTTGTGTTGGTCAACTTTGATATTGACATGACATTGTAAGGCAGTAGAGGCAGATTTGGAATAAAACATTCTTTTTGACCTTTTCTAAACGCTCGTTCACCAGTATCTCGCGATTGGCCGCACAGATTACATTTTAACGACCCCTTTTCTGTTGTATACTGGTATACTAAATTTTTCATAAATTATGTACGAGCATGGGCTAAGTGTAAAGCTGTTACCAGGGAAAAAGGATGCGGGACTTTTCATTCCTCTTTACCTTTTAAGTTCTTATCGACGGGTAACTGTTTAAATTTATAATAAATAAAATAAAATGTACAATTTCTGTTGACATCGTTGATAAGGGCATTAGTAAATTGGATTTTGGAAACCATATATGCTTTATGATTATTTACATATAATTTTACACAAATATTGTTGCGAACAAATGCCAATTTGAAAAAAGACAAAGTGTTGAAAGAATTACACGAGTGGGATTCGAACCCGCACCCCATGAAATGCCGGGTCAGGTGCACTACCAACTATGCTATCATGGCTTTTTTTCGTGGCAATATTTTATTTATATATACTTTTTTTTTAGAGAATTTGCTTTTGGCCACAGATAGCCTTTATAGCGTCACCGGGCATTAACGGCTCCCGCCCACGACCGACTTTTTGTAGGACCGATTTTTCCGCAGAGGTTTTAGTACCTTTTGTGACCGACTTTTTGTAGGACGTGTGCGTTGCAACACTTGCAACATAGAACTCCATACCTACGTTTCTTTTTCACCGACAAAATATCGGTCACCGATTATCGGAAGTGGGCGGGGGCACTAGATACTAAAAGCTTTTGATGACATTAACTGCGATAAAATCACAAAATCACAATCATAAAATCGTTAAATTTTGTAAAATTTCGATGTAACAGATTCGATGTTACAAGCTTCTATGTAGTGGCAGTCGATGTAGCATACGGGAGCCCTAAGTCCCTTCCCTATAAAAAGGTGCTGTAATTCGCGACACCGTTTTCTAACCGTAACGTTACAATGCACGTTATGTTCACTTAAATTCTCGTAACGAAATCTTTTTTTTTCATTAAACGTTTGCACAGTTCGTTACCAGGAGAGGGGGTTAATGGGCGGGCCAGGTGTCGACGCTACTGTTTGAAGCCTCTTTAAACTGCGCTCGGGGTGTGTTTAATTTTTTTTACGCGTCGTGTATTGTGTTAAACACGTTAACTTGCAAAGTAAAAAGTTTTTATTTTTATTTTTTAATAGCTCGTTTGCACTGCTCATAAAGAAACGTAGGTGAGTTAACTAATTAAATAAAAACATTACTAACCTAGATTGTTTTAAACTGGTTTGTTTTTATATTCATTATCACTTTAAACCTTTAGCCTTTAAACGATCCACTGCTGGGCTCATGTCTTGATGAACGAATAGAAAGTACCATCAGAAGATTGGACTTAAGTCACCGTTTATTTTTTTTGGAGAGAGTTTTCTGATTGCTTCAAGGCTTTCCAGCGTTACCGGACTTTTTTGGGGACGGCGAAAAACTTTAAGGGTTCCTCGAGCCGTGTGATCGAAACACCGACCGTCAGAGGTTTTCTAGAGTGGATGCAATCATCACACAAGCGTGACACTACCAGATTATCCGTGGGGTTCGAATCGGACCAGGATATAAATGTCCCTATGCAACTTCATTTGTTTCTACGAAGGACATTTCGCGACAAGAATGTTGGTGACTACGTGTTCCACCATTTCATGACTAGAGCTTCCTAACCAATTCGTAGTCAAAGACAGTATTTCATTTGGTCACCCATCCATGACATGGCATTGCGAATATTGCTTAATTTTTACTATTGCAAGACAAAGGCGCACTTTAAACACTGTTTGTGTTTTCAAAGCTGCTCTACTTTAATAACAGCTAGTGAAGCTCTGAGAAATCTTACTCTTTTTAAATATAAAAGCGAGTTATTCTAAGCCGCATGATGAAACTCAACGCAGGGTAAAACTGAAGCATATTATAAAAATAGCTGGCAGTTTCTTAAAATATTATGACCAACACGTGGCAGTAGTGTTTGTAGTTTTTAGTTACGATATAGCTCACATCCACCGAACTTAGTAATACCAAACTTAAACTAATATAAGGCAAGTGTTCTCATATGAAAAGCTATAAATTTTGAACTTATTTTTTGAGACTAATTTTGATGCATTTTGCAAGTTTATATATTTTTTTTATTATTTACGTTTAAGTTTTATTAATAAAAATTTTATTATACACTTACTGTTACAAAAAGATATTTTCTTTTGTATTTATAAAGTCTGTCTACGTTTGAACTGGGTGTTATATAAACAAAGTCATGCACCGTCGCCATCATTGTAAAAAAATACTGTTGGTTTATGCCAATAATTAATATGCATTTATATATCTATAAACATAGTTTATATAAAAGTAAATTAATGTATTTACATGTTAAAACTTTCAATCGTTCTATATATGTACCTACCTAGCTACAGTAAGCAAGTACTAACATTACAATTTGACCAGTAGAGTAAATAAGTAATAGTAAACATGTTTTGACAAGTCAACAGACCGCCATTTTCCCTTGCTATCGGCTGTCAAAATGGCGGCCGTCAAACCGTTCAAGTATCCTTTGTCAGGGGCAAGTCCATCAACCGAGTTTGCTTTACAGGCAAAGTGTTATGAAAATATTATTACGATACGGTTCGGGGTTCGGACAAACAGTTCGATTTGTTAAATAAATGTCTTTCAACCGTTGTTATGTGCTGCCCGATTGAATGTTGACATGCCACTGTAACATTTGCTTTGGTAAGAACAACAATGTTAGCGTCTAGACGCCTTTTTAGGGTTTCGTGGTAAACCAAGAACGTATTAGTTCTTATATGTCCGTTTGACTATCTGATTTTTTCATACAAAAACCAAGTGCGAGTCGGACTCGCGCACGAAGGGTTCCGTACTTTATGACGTATTAAAAAAAACTACTTACTAGATCTCGTTCAAACCCATTTTCGGTGGAAGTTTGCATGGTAATGTACATCATATATTTTTTTTTGGTTTTATCATTCTCTTATTTAGAAGTTACAGGGGGGACACTCATTTTACCACTCTGGAAGTGTCTCTCGCGTAAACTATTCAGTTTAGAAAAAAAAAATATTAAAAACCTCAATATTATTATTGAAGACCTATCCATAGATAGATACCCCACACGTATGGGTTTGATAAAAAAAAATTTTGAGTTTCAGTTCTAAGTATGGGGAACCCCCAAAATTTTTTTTTTTTTCTATTTTGTGTGAAAATCTTAATGCGGTTCACAGAATACATCTACTTATCAAGTTTCAACAGTATTGTTCTTATAGTTTCGGAAAAAAGTGGCTTTGACATACGGACGGACAGACAGACAGACAGACATGACGAATCCATAAGGGTGCGATTTTTTGCCATTTGGCTAAGGAACCCTAAACATAGGGAATTAAGTACCTACTGATCTAATTGACATAAACCCAAAGTTTAAAGAAATTGATTATCTTATCTCTTACTGCCGAAGAACAAAAATGTTGTCATGTAGACATACTTAGGTTTTTTTTTTCAATAGTCACAATTTTTCTTTTCTTTTTTTCGGCGTTAGTACCTTACAGCGATCGAACCATACCAGAGGTATGATTGTACGCTGCATGCTTGGATTCCTGCTACTTTTTTTTATTTTCGGTCAAAATAAATATTTTATTATTTTGTATAATTTTAGTGATATATATATATGACCAGTCTATTATATTTTTATTTTATTTTACCAAGAAATTATTTTATTTACATATAACAGTCGTATTTTTCTTTTTAATTAATACGATTAGTATATTTGTAACTACACTTGTAACTAATATTACTCCACATCATTAGCAGGTACTTTGACGTAGGTGATCTAAACGGAATAGTTCAGGTGATGTTCGCGTATGTGATATTCGTTTGGGTGATCTATGTGGAACATCTTCATTAAATTAAGTAACGTCCTTAAATATTATTATATAATTATGTCCAGCAGTGGACGTGTGTAAGCTGATAATGATGATGATGATGCATTACAAGACTAGTAACTTAACCTAACCTAAATCAGATAGTAATAATATTACATTGCGAGCAGGAAACATGGCTCCCTCATGATTCGGAAAATGCTAATTATAACTAGGTCTAATAATAATAATTTGACCTTTAATAATGTAAGAAAACAAAAGTAGTTAGTAATAATCATTAGAAATAAGTATTTAGCCGGAAATGTAATAAATATATAAATAATGTAAATTAAGCTAATTTAGTCTATAAGTTTGTATAGCCATGTTTTCAGAAGTAGTCTTAATTAATTTCCATGCTCACCTATTTTTTAGTACATAGTAAACTAAGAAAGCTTCTTGGCGGAAAAGTGAAAAGTCATGTCTGCGGTTTTGTTTGATTTTCTAAAATTTGTGTTATGTCGAATATTAATGTGAAATAATGGTGGATTATTAACCGTTAAGTGTTCGTGAGTGTGCATGAGTGTTGGCAAATGAAACAATACAATGCAACGTCACTTTTCGAATTCTTTCAAGAAGCCCGCGTGAGGACTTAGTAAAGCCCCAAATCTTTACTGAGATACTCGGGGGGTTGGGGGAGTACATATAGCATTTCTCACTTTTCATTTCTATTATCATTCATCATCATCATACAGGAAGGAAATATTGTTTTCATCCCCCCATCTCGGAAAGAGTATTTTTGCTCTTCGATATCTGAGTGCAAAAGCCGTTTTTATCCGCTAGAGGATAAAGTAAATTGAATTTAGAACATCGTGTGCACTAAGTTTGTGAATTCAAAACATCATTAAACCTATTTACTGCTACCTCCATGGTGCCGAATTTATCAGTACACAAGTCACTAACACCAACATTACACTAACAAAAATATTACACTCAACTTAAGTAACTGTAGCAACGTTACTTTAAATTTTTCTCAATTATACCTAAGTATTATTTATTATAATTTAAAGATTATTCTGTAATACTTACTTATCATAATATAGTAGTTAATACTTAAACTTAAATAAAAGTATCTTGTGCTTGTAAATGTTTTTTTTTGCATTTAGTCATTTCCTCGCTAAGGTGGGATGAAAAGTTACGTGTTGCACTCGAGTGCAAAGATTTTTCACCTTGTGCTCTTTTGATTCCCTCGCTAACGCTCAGGATTCTACTTTTTGAATCACTCGCTGCGCTCGTGATTCAATTTTAGAATCATTCGCTTGCTCGGTCATCAAAATTGAGCACGCGGTTAAAAAGCAACTTTGCACTCTTGTATAACAAATAACTATTATTTATATAATACTTGTGAGAAAAATTACTTTGACACTGGCTTAATGTGCTAATCGCACGAAGCCATCAACTTAAGGCAAAAAAAACTAAAAAAATAAAAATTATTTAGTTAGGTGGGTGGCAAAAGTCCAAATAAGATTATAGACGGCAACCCAGTCGTATATTATAAAAGATGATGACAAAGAGAATTAGGAATGAAAGTACGAAAGGAATAAAAGAGAGAACTGGAATGAAAGAGAATAAACAGAATACAATGACTCCCATACCGTGGGAGAAAGTCGCTAGCTGATAGGAAAAAAAAATGCTTATTACCGCAGGCATTGTCCGCCGATGTCTTGCCCACGCAGAAATAGTATATAATAAAGTGTAACCTCGATAATGGGCGTCATATGGCTGACGATGATGATGATGATGATGATGATGATGATGATGATGATGATGATGATGATGATGATGATGATGATGATGATGATGATGATGATGATGATGATTTACTTTTTAAACCAGTCTACGGAACCCTTTGGTAGATACATCTATCACACTCCGACTCGCGTCTCTATCTAGATCTGTCGTGTACGAATACGAATATTGATACGAATTGGTTTAGCTGACACCTAACCAAACCGACCTAAATATAGAGATAAAGATATAAATATATGTTACGTGTGTAAGTCAATGAACTCCTCCAAAACGGCTGGACCGATGATAAAACTTTTTGTGTTTGAGTGTATGAGATTATTTTTTAAACCACATGGGACATGTTTTTCACTCAAGCGGACGAAGTCGTGAGCAGGCTGCTAGTTATTATTAAAAAACGAGCGTTACAGTAGTCGTATTTGATGTGTAACATTTGACATCTCACCTTAGTAATAAGCAATTTTAACATTAAATCTAAAAAAAATATGTCAGGTATTACATCATTTTATAACTATAAAATAAATGCAGTAAATATTCATTAAAAAGCATTTGACATATCAAAATGACCTTTGATAGTCAAATGACACAATATGTCTAGTAATAATAATCCCATCAAAAACAATACTTGTCAAAAAAAAACAAGTCTCGCAACTCAGTTGTTCTGCGGTAAAAAGTTGTGAGATCCATGTAATACCAAGTCGGTTATTAATTTATTCAGTCTCTACTTAAGCGACTTTCTGTCTTAATACGTCCAGTCTCTAAGACCACGATCGTGGTCCATAACATTCTTTAATGTTTTATATTAATATATTGAGACTTGGCCATCGCACTAAATAATTGAATTTACATGTGTTTTCAGGCGATTGAATTTACACGTGTTTTCAGGCGATGGCCAAGTCACAGCGGAAGTCAAATAAGTTTGATAACTGACTGCCTACGCGCCACGCACGCGAGTTAGGGTTATGTAGTGTAAAGAACGAGCGGCCTTTGAATGTTTCAGGTATAGGAAATACTAAGTTATGTATATCAGATAGGTGTAATTTTGTAATAAGGTCGATGAAAGGTAGTTTCTCGTCCGAAGTAAATAGCATGGTAGTGCAGCGTATAACTAGTGTGTTACCAAATGTAAATGTAAACGCACAAACTTTGAATATTCCTAAAAATATTTTGGATAATTTAGCAGATCCACAGTTTTATAAACCCGCTGAGGTAGATATATTAATTGGAGCGGATTTATATTGGGAAATAATCTGTGGTAATCAAGTAAGACTAGGGAAGGGTAAACCCACTTTGCAGAGTTCAAGGTTAGGTTGGTTGATTTCTGGTCCATTGAGTGAACAAGGATCCGGTAATAATGCGGTAAGCTGTCAACTAAACTTAGATTTGAATAATATAGTGAAAAAATTTTGGACAATAGAAGAATTACCCTCCTCGAAATTAGTAAAAAATAGTGAAGAGGAATTTTGTGAAAATCATTTTGTGGAAAATACGTATAGATTGCAAGACGGTAGGTTTTGTGTAAAAATTCCGTTTCACACTTCACCTGACACATTGGGTGACTCACTGCAAATGGCGAAACGGCGTTTTTATAATTTAGAAAAAAGATTTGACAGACAGCCGCATTTGAAAGAATCGTATGTAAGGTTCATTAACGAATATAAGGAATTAGGTCATTTGTCACCTTCACGTAAAATCGACACCGCGTACTATTTACCGCACCACCCGGTTTTAAGAGAAAAAAGTGAAACAACGAAACTCCGTGTCGTGTTCGACGCGTCCACGAAAACCGCTACCGGGCGGTCGTTAAATGATATACAGGGTGTCGGCGCGGTTGTACAAGATGATTTGTTTAGTATATTATTAAGATTTAGGCAGCATAGTTTTGTAATCACAGCAGACATAGAGAAAATGTACCGACAAATAATTGTCAATGAAGATCAACGGCAATGGCAGATGATTGTATGGAGAGAAAATCCCAACGAGTCTTTACAATATTTTAAGCTGAACACAGTGACATACGGCACTGCGTCAGCGCCCTTTTTAAGTACTCGCTGTTTATTTCAGTTAGCCCAGGAGTGTAGTGATGAAAAAGCAAAAACTGTCTTGGAACATAGCTTTTATGTTGATGACGTATTATTCGGGTTTGATAATGAGATAGAATTGGAAAAAACAATAAAAACAGTTGTAAAAATTCTAGATTCAGCTGGATTTAAGTTGAGAAAATTTCGAACAAATTCTAATGTTAAAATTCAAGAAAGCAATTCAAATGAAGATCAAACATTTTCCGATTTAAAGGCAATAACGAGTACACTGGGGTTGATTTGGTCTCCGTTGTCAGATAATTTCATGTTTCCGGTAAATATAAACTTAGATAAAGGTATTACAAAAAGAACATTGTTATCTATTATCGCGAAAATATTTGATCCTTTAGGTTTGTTGAGTATTTTTATTATTAAAGCTAAATTAATAATGCAAAGTTTATGGAAATGTAACTTAGATTGGGACAATAAGGTTCCTGATGATATCATGGTAATGTGGTTAACTTTTGTAAAAACTATTAATTCACTGTCGTGTGTAACTGTTTCAAGACATGTTTTGTGTAAGAGTCCCGTAAACATTGAAATACATGTGTTTTCAGACGCCTCTCAGGCGGCCTATGGCGCTTGCGCTTATGTTCGCTCAGTGGATAACAAAGGAAAGGTATTTGTGAAATTGCTATGTGCTAAGTCGAGAGTGGCTCCGATCAAGCCTGTAACGATCCCTCGACTCGAGCTGTGTGGGGCGCTGCTAGCTGCTGAGGTGAGCGCGAAGGTCAGGCGGGCCTTGCGTTGTAAAGTAGCGAAATGTGTACATTGGACGGATTCCATGGTTGTAATTGGGTGGATACATACCACATCAAGCAAAAAATTAGACGTATTTGTAGCAAATCGAGTAAACGAAATTAAAAAACTTACTAAAAATTATGAATGGAGATATGTGCCAAGTGGTGACAACCCTGCTGACCTTGTATCACGTGGTGTAGAAAATTTCGATGTTAGAGTGTCTAATTTTTGGTGGGGAGGTCCCGAGTTTTTAACTCACGATGAGTCGCAATGGCCTACTAAAAGGTACAATTTACAAAGATTGAACAACGAGAATGAAGTAAATGTATTGCACAATGTGATAGATAAATACGGTAAAAATGAGGTCATAGACTTTTCTCGTTATTCAAGACTTACTATATTAAAACGTATAATAGGATATGTTCTTAGATTTATAAATAACTGTAAACATTCAAAAAATAAAAATGTATCTTTAACATTAACTGTAGAAGAATTAAACAATAGTATAGTCGCATTAGCAAAGTTATCTCAATATGAGTCATTTAATACTGAACTACAGTCTCTTAAGAATAATCAGTTAATATCGAAAAAATCTAGAATCTTATCACTCAACCCATTTTTAGATAAATTAGGTGTAATTAGGGTTGGCGGCAGAATTGAAAATTCAAATTTTACTTATGATAAAAAACATCCCATACTTCTTGACTCAAAACATCGTTTATCTATTCTTATTTTTGAAAATGAACATAAACTTCTTATGCATGCAGGTCCGCAGTTGTTGTTAGCTTCTGTAAGGGAGCAGTTTTGGATAGTTAATGCTAGAATTCTGGCTAGAAGCATACCGAATAAATGTGAGGTCTGTAAACGTTTTAGAGGTAAAACTTTGCAGCCAATGATGGGCAACCTGCCAAATCAACGTCTCACTCCGGGCATTCCGTTTGAGGCGACAGGCGTTGATTTCGCAGGTCCTTTTTTTATAACAGATAGAAAGGGTCGTGGTTGTAAAATTAGTAAATGTTATTTGTCTATATTCGTCTGTTTTGCAACCAAGGCTCTTCATTTAGAAGCCGTAAGCGATTTAAGTAAAGAGGCATTTATTTTGAGCCTAAAAAGATTTATTTCACGGCGTGGCAAGCCAAAGTTTATATTTTGCGATAATGGTACTAATTTTGTGGGAACTAAGAACGAATTAGATAAGTTAATTTTGCATAATAAGGAGCATTTAGCTCAGGTTGGTTCTGATGAGGGAATCACATTCCAGTTTTCACCAGCGTACGCACCTAATTTCGGCGGGCTATGGGAGGCAGGAGTAAAGTCTGCAAAGTTCCACTTAAAGAGAATTTTAGGAGATAAGCATTTAACATTTGAGGAACTTGCAACGTTATTTTCCCAAGTAGAAGCCATCCTTAACTCCCGTCCCATATGTCCCATGTCTTCCAATCCAAATGACTTATGTCCATTAACTCCCGGGCATTTCCTTATTGGAAAACCAATGACGTCACTCCCAACGCATCAGTTAACTGATATTAACATGAACAGATTGGACAGATATAATCAGTTAGAACAAATGCGACAGCATTTTTGGTCACGTTGGCATCATGAATATATCGCGAGTTACAACATCGTACGAAATGGCAGCAGCAACATTCTAACCTCAAAATAGGAGATTTGGTTATAATTAAAGAAGACAACTTGCCACCTTTAAAATGGCGTATGGGAAGAGTTCATGCACTGTTTCCTGGTACCGATGGTATATCTCGAGTTGCAGATATCGACACTAGAAGTGGTATACTACGTAGAGCTCTCAGCAGATTGTGCCCACTTCACCTCGAGGACTTCAGCGCTCAGGAGTTGAAGACGTCTCCTTCTTCAACGGGGGAGGATGTTCACGCCTAAATACGCACGGGGCGAGGGGCGCGCGGGAACAGCATCGCGACGAGAGCGCCGAGGACGCACGACCGGGCTGCTCGGCGGTCGTCGGCTGTCATGTCCTTCACTTGCACACACGCCTCCGGCAAGGACGGCATTTTTTTTATTTATTCTAATTGTACGTTGACCAGATGTTGTAAAGAGCTGCAGTAAACTATAAATCGTATCATCATCAAAGGTTGCATTTATTTCTTGTCCTGCCTATACACATACTTCCGTCCCATTTCACGAAATCACTCCCACAAATTGTTTATATAGAAAGCGAGCGGAAAGATGTTACACATAAAAAAACTCATCGAGAAAAAGCGAAAATCTCAACGAATACTTCGTACGTCGTATTCCAACCAATGCAGCAGGCCCCGCTTGCTGCGTATACTGAGCTATGCACAGTGTTGGCATCACATAACAGGGCGCAATGTTAATTGTTATTATTTTTTATTCTTTTTGTTACATGTTGTATGTTTAATTGTGTGTTTTGTTATGTGATTCCAATAAATGTCTTCTTTTCTCCTTCAACCTTCAACTCAATAATAAATATGGCATCAATAATTGTATTGTCTGCTCGAACAGAACGTATTAAGAACTTTTATTCACATGAAACTTCTGATAGGGAATCACTTAAAAGAAGTTT
This sequence comes from Eudonia mercurella, assembly GCA_963082485.1. NCBI lineage: Eukaryota > Metazoa > Arthropoda > Insecta > Lepidoptera > Crambidae > Eudonia > Eudonia mercurella. The sequence continues at coordinate 14,487,520 of OY720036.1, read as the reverse complement.
AACTTGTAGTCTGCAGCTTGTTTGGGCAAGACTAACTTCCAAACAACGATAATTTATCAGCCAGAGTATTAGTGCACCGTTCTATAAACTCAATAGAAGCAGTTGTAAGTAACTTGAGCAGTTTTGGAGAGCAGGTTACTCGCCTAGTATAAGTACGGTCAATTTAATATTGGTCAGAACAGCTTGGTCGAAAATATTTAAGCAAAAAGATAAAACAAATCTTGTCCTATCAGTATTGAGTCTTTTTTGGCGGAACCTGGTGCCAATGTTGGTGAAAATTTCATGCTATCATTTGTATATCATCCCTATCCATCCCTAGAGATGATGATGATGACAAACGGATACAAATAATCATCATCATCATTACCCGCTTACTTTTATGTCCTAACTGCTAGGGCACGAGCCTTCCCTTTGGATGGAAACACTGGAGGACGGACCACAAACCACCGCGTGGGCCCAGTGCAGATTGGTGGCTGTTAACAGCTGTTGATGCAGGCAGGACCAACGGCTTTATGCACGGAAGCCACGTAACGCCATTGTATCACTTCAATAATCAAAATTGCTAATAGAGATACCTCATCATCAGCTCATTTAATGTCCCCACTGCTGGGGCACGAGCCTTCCCTATGGATGGATAGGGATAACGGGCCATAAACCACCACGCGAGCCCGGTGCGGATTGGTGGTTGTTAACGACTGCTAATGCAGTTGGGACCAACGGCTTTACGTGCCTTCCGAAGCACGGAGGAGCTCGAGATGATAAAATTTTGGTCACCCATCCGATGACCGGCCTTTGCGAAAGATGCTTAACCTCAGCATTTGAAGGCTGGGCGCGTTAACCACTACACCATCGAGCTCCTCCTCGAGGTTGTTAATAACTGCTAATGCAGCCGGGACTAGCGATTCTACGTAAAGCCATTGTATCTCTTCAATAATCGAGCTAATAGAGATACCTGAATAACTTATACTCATTCCTATCTTTTTTCATTTTTCGGTTACAATAGATTTTGTTTTCCGCGTTTTTAAGAAAATACTTTATACTTATTCGTGCTGAAAAGTAGCCGATTGAAAATACATAATATTTATATAGACCATTCGCGTCATCTATCAATCAGAGCAGCGCCTAGTCGGCTATAAACCTATCAAACGAACCTTCGTGATTTACGAGAGAGCTAACCGTACCGCAGCGGCCTGCGCGAGACGCACCGGTCAATCGTAGATCATTTCTTATCGCGTCTATAGATGTCTGAATTGAGTGCACAGGGTGTCTAGTGCGAGTTTATTTGCGAGAATTTTAGTAGTAAATAGCCTATAACCTGTCCCACTGCTGGGCAAACGCCTCCATCATTGAAATCAAGTCCAATCAATCCAATAGTGGTTTAGTAACCTCTGTGTACTAACATTTATGATAACTGCTGCTAGCTTATGCGCGCCTGACGCGCATCACTTCACAAATATAAATATTTCATTAACCACTGCATAACAAATTAATATTTATACATATTATTTATCCATCCCATCTAGAACTTGTATGGGATAGACTTTGGATCTTTTAATTTTGACCACACCTTTTTGTAACACGTTGTATAAGAGCTTTCTTAAAAAAAATTGTTGACATTGAATGGGTGCCTTTGGCTTTCAAAGTAAAAAGTGTTGAATAATTTCGGCGGGCTAGTTAGAACCACGATAGCTCAATTGGAAGAGCACCTGACCCGGCATGTCAGAAGGGTGCAGGTTCAAATCCTGCTCGTGGAAATTTTTTCAACATTTTTGTAATTTGTTCGTAACAAAATTTGCGTTAAAAAATATTTGAACATTTATAAGAGCTATCTTAATTTTATTTGTTTTTTTAAAAGGTATGTCTCTGCCTTAGTTAAAGTTACGTAAACACCATTTCAGTTTGTAATTCTTAACGCATTAAGAAATTTTGATTTAATCGGTGAAAAGTGTTATCGATACTCTAGGAAGTTACTCGTGACTCTTCACCAAAAATCAAATCATTTAATATACTCATGATACTTTTGAAATTCTGTAATGAAACAACTTTTACGGATCTATCCACGTTTATTTGTACAATGTTCAAAGATGTTCAAAGTTGTTTAATTTCAATGTGTAGTGTTCGGGTAAACATTAGAAAACAATTCTACATTGATAACCATGACGACAAGTGACACTTAATTGCGTACATCGTGAGAAGTCTTGTGAAGCACAAATGAAATACAGTCCAAGAGTCACTTAAATCTAATCTCAACTAATGTGATCGTCGCAAGTTTCCTCCAAAATATAAATCGCCAGTCTTCGAAATTCTCAAAGCACAAACAAGTTGAAAGAATCCAACTTTTTAATAAGCCCGTACTCGGGCGGAAGCGTCTCGATTCCCGCCGAATCGTCCATTACAATGATGTATTGTGTTTTAAAGTGAATTTGCGGAAATTTTACATAATTACTGCGCCTTTATTATGGCGCACGATTCCGCTTTCGTTTTAATTACTATCATTGTGCCGATAATGGGCAGCGACGTAATATTCTGCCAAAAGATAGATTCCAGTTAATCGCTGCTTAATGACAACGCGCTTTCGATTTGACGCCTCAATAAATTGACTACCGATAATCGTGGCTTTAATAAATATGTAGGCACGCCATTGTTTTCGATGACGTCGATTTTGTAACGAAAGTGTACGTGCATTTCAACGGGACGTGAATTTTGTATAAATTTGACTGAGGCGTATTAATAGTCAATTATATAGAAACAAACATTAAAACTAGCGGCCCGCTTGCGACATCGTCCGCATGAGTGAACACCCGTATCAAATGACAGTTTAAAAAATCCTGGAACCCTATTGCAGCGCCACACACAAAAAGTTCCAGTCGTTTAGGATGAGTTCAGTGACATATCATATCATATATCATCATCATCATCATCATCATCATCATCCTCCTCATCATCATCACCATCATCATCATCATCATCATCATCATCATCATCATCATCATCATCATCATCATCATCATCATCATCATCATCAGCCTATACTAGTCCACTGCTGGACATAGGCCTCTCCAGTAATCACATAACAATTAAATTACATATTATAACAATCAAAACCTTAATAAATATTTTGTTAATGACGCTTTTGATAGCCCAACGATCGTACGCTCCTACTGTACGCTCCTCGGGTTAAACAGGAAGTATTGTGGGCTGTACAAAGTCAATATTAGATAAAATTTCATCATCATCGACCAATAAATGTCTTTAGTAATGGCTGCTTTTCTAACATACTCAATTTATTTTGTCCGATCGAAGCTTATTCGGGTTATTTCCATTCGTCACCCTTAATAGCGATATCTGGATGCTCAGTGCTAGTTTTATTTACCATTCGTTCAAGTTAACGAAAACGTGATTACGTACTGCTTTGAAACAACGCCTCCTAGCAACAAAACTCGTGATGAGCATTTGCTCATTGTCGTTAATACGATGATAACTATGAAACTGCGGTCACTCCTGCCTGCATTCAAGCAAAAGAGACGCAAATAATGCGTAATTCAAGTAAGGGAATTCGAAAAACGCTATTTTTTTAATATCTATATTAATAGCGTTTGTTTATTAAGTATTACGAATAAGTATTCTTAATTCCATCGACGTACTAATAAGTAAATAATAAGATAATCATGTAAATAGATACTGTATATACTTAATCTTTTTTTTTTCTATCGAGAAAATTTTATAATTCTGCGTTTAGGAAACCATGACATTGTTGTAGTTAGAGTCTATTATAATATAATTATTCTTGGCGTGCACCTGCGTTTGCGCGTACGTTTGTGCACCTAAATATCTCCTGCGCATTTGACCTGCTTCCGAATTCTCATCATCATCATTCTTGGCGTTTTGTGCTGTATACTTTTCATATAAACCATGCATGAGTGAATTGCATTTCATTATTGTCAGCGTCTTAGCGTGATCGGTTGGTTAAAAATCTAAACTAAAAAAAATGAGTAAAAAAAGCTAAAAAGTAAGTCGGTAGGTCCTAGGTACCAGTCATCACACCACTCTCATCAACCTAGGGCATTTATCAGACAAAAAAATAAAATCGTTGGACGTGTGAAATTTCTATCAAGCCAACCGTTATACTCGTACCATAATAAAAATGCTATTTACATATTTACGCATATTGACCTACCGACTTATTTTTTAGCTTTTAGTACATTGTCTACATATATTTTTTTTAATCTTTATTTTCAATAAAACCGTTTAACTTAAAATTTTTTTTTACTTATTTTTTTATTTTCAAGTTTTTAGTTTTGTTCATAGTCAATAGATTACACTATCTATTCTACTAGTCAAGACCTTTTATTTGATACCCATATTGAAGGGGTTGTGAAAAGAAAAAAAATTAACCTGTGTTGGCGGCCATATTGGATTTTCATTTTACTTTCATAAAGAACTATTCTACAAATCAAGCCCTTTCATTTGATACCCATATTGAGGTAATAGTGATAAAATATATGTATATATGTAGCGGCAGCCATCTTGGAGTTACAATGATACCGAATGTTTTGAATTAAATACTTATAAAATACAGTGAAACAATTAGCGGAATACCCAGGTTTGATTCCTGGCTGGGTCGGGTAGGCGTTTAATTTTTTCACTGTATTTCATGAGTATTTAAAATCAATAATGTTTATTTTCTTTAGCATTAAACAATTTAAACATCTCGTTAGGTTGGGACTGTCTAGCAGGTATTACAAAATACCTGTTACAGTCAGCTCCCCTCTTTCTTAGCACTTTTATGATTATATTAAAGAGAGACACGGTATCTTAATATTTTGTTAAATGTTCTTATCTAATTATATTAAATATACCTATAATAATATAGATATATGTGTAAACAGAATATAAACTATTATTTGGATGCTGAAAAAACTTTTCGTAAATGGCGGTTGGGAATAAGCCATAAGTTAAGCAATCTATACGTCTTCTGATTGATGGTAATCTACTGTTTGTTAGGGAAAACAACCAATAAATGGATGTTGGTTCCCAAATTAATTACCTTCATTGTGTTTGCTGTACGCTCGTTTCTACAAACATAAATATTATGATCTAAATTGAGCCATTGTTATAATTGTGTGTTAAATTCGATTTTAGTTGTAGTGCTAACTTTAACGTTTTGTTAATAACTTTCCAATAAGTGGGTTATAAATGTGTGATGTGTAATATGTGTAGTGATAGTATATACAGAAAATGTAAATAGAAATAAGAACAAAAGAACAAACTATTCACTTAGGACGCATCACTACTCACAGAGTACACTAAAGTGTCTCCTGACGTAAGTTGCATGAAACTTTTTAGACACTAAAGTCTCCTCTGACGTTTGAGTGGATAGGGTTAGTAAGATGATGGCGAAATTATTGATAAAAAGCTTGGTTAATCAATTACATATTAAACAATTCATAACTATGCATAGGTACAATATTGAGAATCGACGTTCATTTAATTTATGTTACTAGACCAGATACACAACCTTCTCGCTTTGAATGTATCAAATGAGAATACAACATTTGAATTCTCATCTATAATCTATTTAAGGCGAAGGGTAAGGCACACTAGCGCCTCTAATGGATTGAATTTAATAACTAGTAAACAGGATTATTTCTCAAACATTGCGGACCTTTCGACACTAGGCAAACATTTATTATTTAATAATTGTGCACTACTTTTAGGTTTGTTTTTGTATTCATTCGGTAACACCAAAAGTGGCCATTGTTTGTGAATAAATGCGATAGCCCGTTTTGTGAATAAACCACGCAACAAAAAGTAGTGCACAATTATTAAATAAATACTATGGTTGCTTTCCTGTTGTCGGACGGTACGCAATGTTTAAAAAAAGATCCGGTCCGTTAATAATTGTAAAATTATCAATTGGTGGCGCTAGTGTGCCTTACCCTTCGCCTTAATAGATTCTCTAGCCTCTGATATAAACTGTTTGAGGAATACATAGTAATATTTGGGCGCCAATTGCTTGGCGTATTAATAAAAATTGTTTTACATATTAACATAATAATATGTAGAAGTAGAAAAGCACGATGGCACAGCGGTTAACGCGCCCGGTCTGCGAGTGCTGAGGTTAAGCAACGCAAAGGCCGGTCATCGGATGGGTGACCAAACATTTATCAACTCGACCTCCTCCGAGCTTCGGAAAGCACGTAAAGCCGTTGGTTTCGGCTGCATTAGCAGTCGTTAACAACCGTCAATCCGCACTGGGCCCGCGTGGTGGTTTACGGCCCGTTCTCCCTATCCATCCATAGGGAAGGCTCGTGCCCCAGCAGTGGGGATATAAAAAATGAGCTGATGATGATGATGATGATGAATATGTAGCAATAGTGTGACCCCGTGACTCCATGCGATATTATACGTTAGTTTATCTAATGCCCCTGATTAATAGTCAATTTTGATTTAAACAACGTGCTTCCTGTCTTTTTTTTTATATTGAAGAGTAGGCAAGCGACTTTTCTCAATCTGATGTTAAGCAGACGCGGAGTCGAGATGCGAAATCAGTGGAGCAGGACTGAGCCTCACTAGCTATGTAGCAATCTTCACCTTGCCGACCCGCAAGTAGCTTCTTCACATCTCGTTTAAAGGACCCTATGTTGTAAGAAGGAGGGAACTACGTAAGCTATAAGTGCATTACACCTTTTGGTATTGCAGCAAAGAATACGCTTTCCCTTCCTATGACATGGGGTCCTTCAAACGAGGCGTGAAGAAGCACCTTGAGGACCGGCAGAGTGAGAGTGACTGATGCTGCGTTGTTTTCACGCTGCACCAGTTGTCCTTGCGTCTGGACTCCGTTTCCACTTAACATCAGGTGGAGTGGAGTCATATGCCGAGCCAAGTATAAAAAAAAATACCTTCATACTTGTGGAAGTCGAAAACCTCAAGAGGGACTCTAACCCACGACTTTTAAAAATCCGTGCGACCACTCTCCCAACGGAGCGAGACATTTATTATTTCATAAGCTCGTAAAATACGTTATTGGCCATCGTTGTTTATCAATGTTTAGTATGATATCTTGAATATGCGAAATAACAATCGGTTAAGATGAAACAGCTATATATTTGATCTTTATTGTAATTTTATGAGCAAATTTTATGAGTTCAAAGGCAAAAGCGTTCATTTTCCTCCATTATCCACAGGTTCGGCAAACAGTCTGTCAGCTAAAGGAGAGATAGCTTGATTTGATTTGAACTCGGATTATGTTGAATTACGCAGTGACGATGTTCAATTTGTGTAATGCTAACCTGGAAATTATATATCCAACTGAAACAAAAATACTTAACAGCGTCTGTCAGTGTATAAGCATAATTAAATTTAATCTCCCACGCTGACATGTTAAGATTAATTTGAAGGCTTCCTTGAGTTCTAATTATTTCTAAAGGTGTTAATTATTACACGCGTCTGTTTTCATAATCAAGCAAATGGGCATTGCGCGATGCTCTCGTGTTTTAGGTGACATCACCACTCCAAAGAAAATGATATAAACAAAAAAGATGTTTTTATAATAAATTACCTGTTTTAATATTTTGGAATATTTCATAAATTCATTCATTTAGGTCAAAAAAGACATACCTATCAAAACACAGACCATATCAAAAGGTAACAACCAACAATTATTGACAACTACAATTAACAACGAATTATCTTTGCTTTTATATTTATAATTTAAATAATAAGTATGGTAACGGTACTTATTTTCGTTGAAGGTGACATCACTTAAAATTATATTTCTTTTACGTGTGTATGTCATTGTAGTCTGATTAGTCCGATGAATAGAAGGTATGGTTTTATGAATATTTTATACATTTTACATTTGTATTGTCAATTAATATCTACTTGGTGAATCTATCTCAAGACATAGCTGAAAATCAGCGTTGTGGCGTCTATTGCAACAACAGTTGAGCTGGTCAGCCATTTCGGCAACTTAAGTGTTTAAAGTTTTTTTGTTTATTTAATATTATTTTTATTGTAATTTCTTTGTATGTATCAATTCGGTTGTATCCTCATCCTCATCCTCATCAGCTCATTTTTATGTCCCCACTGCTGGGGCACGAGCCTATGGATATATATATATATTATAATAGTACTAATAATAATAATAACATAATATGCTTACTATGTTGCAGCCAAAGATATAGGCAGCACAGTCAAAATATTTGTATTTATGCCGAGGTGACTAATTACCTACCTATAGCTCAAAAAATCAGTAAAACTCATTTTTACTGGTACTCAAAAGATTTGTGGGCAATATCATCAAAAACTTTTTTACCACTCATTATTGCAAACAATAAAAGTTTTTATTTTTTGGAGAGAGATTGCTGATTGCCTCAGACAGCATTTTCAGCTTCACCGGGCTTGTTTGGGGGCGGCGAGAAACTTAAAAGGTTCCTCAAGCCGTGTGAAACCAATCACCTTCCGAGGTTATTTAGAGGGAACGGCATCGCGCACTAGTGCGCGTCCCCGTGCCCTACTAGATTCTCCGAAGGGTTCAGATGGGATCGGGGAGCGGAACCACTCGAGGGCGCCTCTAAAGGCTCGGACCTCGGCTCGGGTAGACCGGGCCGTGGAGGAGGAGAGAAGCGCCCAGGTACATGTCTGTACCTGGTATAGAGCGCGTGTGAACCGGTTCTTCGTACCCTTGTTCTAAGTACGAGTACGGTGTCTTGGACCTAAACTAGTGTGCATGTTTAGTGTATTCTGTAAATGTGTAGTGTCATTTAGAGGTGTGTTCTGCTATTTCTTCCCAACTTTGACACTGGCTAAATGAGCAAACCAGCAAAGCGTTAATAAAGCAAAAAAGCTTAAATGGTAAAATTAATTACGAAGCTTACATAAAGGTTGAATTACAATAAACGTCGCTTAAACATGGCGAATGGTGGACAGTAGAAAATGTTCGCGTTAAATGCAATATCTAAATAAAAAAGTTCAATTATGAAAGCAGTTATGCGTACAAAATATAAACTTGCAAAAGTTAATTGCATATAATTATAAGAGCTGGATCAGAGTGCACTTGGAGAGGCTCTTGATGATGATGATGATGATGATGATGATGATGATGATGATAAGTTCCCAACCCTTTACTTAATTTTAAAATAATAAATTTTAATAAATACATTCAGGAACTTTACTACAGTGTAAAAAATATTTCATAGAAATCAAGCAGTCAACCAGATAACCGATAATCAAAAAGACACAAAAAAAGATTTCACTTTAAAAAAGTTAACCCAAGTTATTAAAGTAATAATGTTCACATAAACTTTGTGACTACTGACCAGATATTTTTTATTTGTTTTATTTGCAACACAAACATGTAGTTATCAGAAAATTAGGTACATCACAATTTTTTTATTTTTTCTATTTACGGGTAAGCACAGTGCCTTGATCTCACCTGATGTTAAGTGATGAAAAGGCCACTAGGTGGAAGCGCGCTTCACCCGGGATCCTCAACTAGTGAGGCACTGGCTATCTTATCTCTAGCTGCCGGAACACAATAATGCTACAAACATTGATGTTATGGCGACATATTTAGATAAGATGGTGGTAGCTAGCCAGGCGGACAAACAAGTCCTACCACCAACCAAATCGATTACACACATGTACCCTCTGCTGGGAATCGAACCTGGGACCTCTGGGTCTAAACCGGTGATCTTAACCACTAGACCACAGAGGCGGTTAAAGAATAAAACAAAAACTAGATACTACCATACTACTAGCATGCTAGATTAAAAACGGTTGTTAAAAACTAATGTTATTGTAGACACGCCAGCACATAAAACCTACCACACACGGCCAAAATTTTTTAATGGATTTTGAACTTTATGCCTTTATGTTATGTTAAATGGACCGCAGTACTTTTCGCCTTGCCCTGCGTCTTGGCGCCCCCAGTATCGTCCCTCATCAATGTCGTTGCGGCGCGCCCGTGGAGCCTCGGTCACCACGGGCAGTCCTATGCTAGAAGTGCTGGTCGCATTTTATTTTATTTCTTAATTGAATAGGTACACAAAACAGATAAAAATTAAAAAATAACAAAAAAGCATGATAAATTGTATAAGAGCTAAAACATGTGTACACATCACGATATAAGCGTCTATGTTTAAGTTTACCTAATCTAAATTAAAAACTAATTATATACATAGAATGGTGAATAATAGAAATATAACAAACTGAAAACTTTTTCTAGGTTAATGTTAACAACGTTTTCTTAATAAGTGGGAGATGCCGAACCGATTATTGAGTGTAATATTTTAAATTCGCATTGCTCGTCATCATAAATAAATAACACTTCTGTTAGCGCTGGCGCGGCTGCAAATCATGCAAAGAACCTCAAACGGCGAAAGTATGAGAATCTGACTGGGGATCTCATATTTGAGCTGTTTGGGGTAGAGACTTTGACTTTGAGACGTTTACGTAGAGGTTGGAGACTTCTTGGCGGGAAAGTGAAGAGTCATGTCTGCGGTTTTGTTTTATTTCCTAAAATTTGTGTTATGTCGAATATAAATGTGAAATAATGGTGGATTATTAACCGTTAAGTGTTCGTGAGTGTGCATGAGTGTTGGCAAATGAAACAAAACAGTGCAACGTCACTTTTCAAATTCTCTCAAGAAGTCCGCCCGAGGACTTAGTAAAGCCCCACCCTTTACTGAGATACTCGAGGGGTTGGGGGCTATATTATTTCTCACTTCTCATTTCTATTATCATTCATCATCATCATACAGGAAAGAAATATTGTTTATTTATGTATTACTTGTCAGAAAAATTACGTTGACACTGGCTAAATGTGCTAATCGCACAAGGCCATCAACTAAAGGAAAAAAAAAAGTTATGGTTGAAATGTTTGAAGAAATTTGACAGTTTTGGATAGATTGATGTGTACATTGATGTGTACATTTTTACATTTTTATTTATGTTACGGGCTTATTAGAGTCTGTGAGCTCTATTGAGATCAAATAAAAAGTAGTCTTGCATTTCATTAGTTTCTTACATTGCACGCTTGCCAATCAATTTTTGTTTACCTACTCTCTATATTTATTGTTCTAATATTACCTAACCCATATTAAGCATGAATTGTTCTAAAGATAACACTACTAACACCATAAAGCGGTTAACGGATAAACATAATTAATTAGGTATGTAAATATTCAAGACTCTGGTAAGGATGTTTATATTGATCACTCCAACACACACCAAAACATGAGAACCTGGGACCGCCAGTCAGGGTTGTAAACAGCTAGAACCATCCGACCTTAAGACAGTTTCATTATATCTAAAATTTAATTTAAAGCATTTTCTACGCCATAGGTCAGTTAACACTAATTTTAATTTATTTATTTATTTTAATAGGTCTACAAACAGTTGTTTACATTAATACTATTAACTCTTTAACGGGCACAGCATGTTCAAATTTTTCATTGGTTTTCGACCCTATCTCAATTGTATAAAGTTCAAAATATGGTGGCAATATATATGCCACTGCCTTATAAAGAGTTAAGGATTCTTACAAGTTACTTAAGCTAAGTGTAACATCTAATTACAGGTAAACACGGCATGCTTAGAAACAAACACTAATAACTAATTTGGGCCCGAAATATTTACTTGGGACAATGATTAGACCCCTAAATTTCTCACATGTAGGACCGTTCTAGGGTTTATACACACAACGCCACCACGGCCCGCCAAGGTAGGCTAGGCCCTCAACTCAAAACTAAGTAGGTGTGACGACTACGTGACGTCACCACTCGGCTGGATTTGAGCCCAGTTGTTACTTTGCAGGAAATGCCGGTACCTTAGTCTTGCTTCACTATCCGACCACTTAAAACAGGAGAGCAGAAATTCACATAGCCTGCTCTTTCTTACTTGGTACAATGGCCAGAGGAGAAGCAGCAAGAAACTCGGTAAGAGCTGCCTAATAAGGCTGGTGATGCGGCCTAAGAAATTGGTTTAGATGTGCTTTGGAAAACTATATTTATGAAGTGGAGATGTTTTGTGGCTCCCTTTTCCTTGCGTTTTGACTGTGCCGCAGGTAGAACGCTAAAAAAACCTTGTAAAAAGTTCGTGAGTGACACTCTGTATAAAAGAAAGGAAACTACAGCCTCCGTTTCAATCCACAAACGCCCCTCGGCGCAAGTAGGCTTGACCTACTTTTGCTTGATTTAAAAATAAAACGAAACAGGTGTTCAAATTGAAATCCTGTATTTAAAGAGGAAAGGCTTGTTTTCGCTCAATTAAAGCAAAATGTGATTGATTTAGGTAGGTAGTGTTGAGGAGCGCGATGGCGCAGTGGTTAACGCACCTGGTATGTAATTGCTAAGTTTAAGCAACTTTCGCAAGGCCGGTCATCAGACGGTGACCAAAAATGTATCATATCGAGCTCCTCCTTGTTTTGGAAGGCACGCAAAGCTGTTGGTCCCGGCTGCATTAGCAGTGGTTAACAACCACGAAACCACCCGCGTGGTGGTTTTTGGCCCGTTCTCCCTATCCATCCACAGGGAAGGCTCGTGCCCCAGCAGTAGGGGTATAAAGCGAGCTGGTGATGATGATGATGATGATGATGTGTTGTATTAGTACTACGGAAACGGACTGTGTTCTGGTCTCTGCAGTGACGAATGTCATTTTCAATTTCCTGCAGGCTCGGGTCTGCCCACATGATTAAAAGCACATGCGGAGAACGGGTGAACCCATCAAGCTGGTCTATTACGAGTTATTAGGTTTTTAATGGCTGCCACCTTATAATAACCAGGACCAACAGCTTAATGTGCATTCGGAAGCATTCCAGCACAAGACTGGAGTCTCGGCAGCTCAGCGTTCACGGCATTGGACCGGTTATCCAAAGGTCGTGGGTTCGTTTCCCACTCCAGCTTCCTGAGACTAAAACACAAATGTTGAAAAAATTTCCACGAGCAGAATTTGAACCTGCACCTTTCTGACATTCCGGGTCAGGTGCTCTTCCAATTGAGCTATCGTAGTCCTAACCAGCCCGCCGAAATTTTCAACACTTTTTACTTTGAAAGCCAAAGGCGCCCATTCAATGTCAACAACTACCATCGCTAACATCCGATCATAATATTTTTACAAGTGTTAAAGATCAGTTAAGAAGTAAGCAAGCTATTTATAAATGTTAAAACTGAGACTAGTTGATTTTTCCTAGTAAATTTTTTATCTACCAACGCATGTGCTTACGCAGAACTCTTAAAAAAACGGTTAACTACCACCCTTTTATTTTAGAGTTTTGTTTAGCAGTAAAGTCTAGCTAGCGACCGATTTAAGTGATCGCACTATTTAGTTTTATTATCCAACTCTCGTGTACGTTTGACATTCAACGACTCCACCATTATTTAATATTAATATATTCGACAAAACACACATTTTAAAAACCATTCCATTAAACAAGACTGCAAACGTATTTCTTCTTGCAGTCAAGGTTTATAACCGCTTCACCAACGCACAAAAAACAAAAGAATATATTTTGGTTTCACAAGCAAAGGAGAGCCACAAAACATCTCCACTTCATAAATGTAGTTTTCCAAAGCACATGGCATCTAAACCAGTTTTTCAGGCCGCATCACCGGCCCCTATTAGGCAGCGCAGACGGGGCCCGTAGTTTTTGCACTGCCCGCCTATCCCTATAAATCTCCCTAAGTGGATCGTTAGTCGCTCACTGACCCTACCATGAGTTCACGCAGGCTGCAATTGCTAGTGACAGCGTTTATTTGTCGCACGCTGAAATTACCAAATAGCCTTAACAAGTGGCCTAACATATCCTATCATCATCATTTTCTTTTTTATTTCTCATTTTATGTCCCCGCTGCTGGGACACGAGCCTTCCCTGTGGATGGATAGGGAGAACGGGCCATAAACCACCACGCGGGTTGGTGGTTGTTAACGACTGCTAATGCAGCCGGGACCAACGGGTAACGTGCCTTCCGAAGCACGGAGAAGCTCGAGATGATAAAATTTTGTTCACCCATCCGATAACCGGCCTTTGCGAAAGCTGCTTAACTTCGCAGACCGGGTACGTTAACCACTGCACCATCGAGCTCCTCTGAATTATTATTAATCTTAATTAATGGCTCGAGTAGTATTAGTATTATAAACTAAGAATTGTACGATAGATTCAGTTAAAAATGGAGTGCTTAAGAGCACCGGTTTAGACCCAGAGGTCCCGGGTTTGATTCCCAGCGGAAGGTACATGTTTGTGTACTCGGTTTGATTTGTGGTAGAGCTTGTTGGTCCGCCGGGCTAGCTACCACCATCTTATCTAAATATGTCGCCATAACATCAATGTTTGTAGCATTATTGTGTTCCGGCAGCTAATGATAAGAAAGCCAACGCCTCACTAGTTAAGGATCCCGGGTGAAGTGCGCTTCCATCATTGGCCTTATCATCACTTAACATCAGGTAAGGTCGAGGCACTGCGCTTACCCGTAAAATACAAAAAAATAAAAATATAAAAGTCTTTCAGCACGTGTTATTACGAAAAGAACTCGGCTAAAACTCCTGAAATAGAATGATAACCGTATGAGATTGGCATAACGCTAATCAAATGTTATATATACGTATCGTTGGCTTATTTCAATCTTATACGATAATCATTCTATTCCATTTCAATTATATAAACATTATTACGCCCGTAACGTATATAATCACTAAAGGACAAAGTTCATTGTGCAGTTAAAACTACTGTAGTATATATGTATATTACGTATGCTTATGATACATAGGTTCATTGTCGTAGTTATATATCGATCTTCTCATGTAATTGAGTCATTAATAAATGTTATTCCAACCTATCATCTCGTTTACTTTGACTCCCGAGCTGCCAACCTTATATGGTGACCCTGCCATTCGAGGCGCTCTGCCGGAGTTCGGTCGCGCGTATTAAGTAACCAGTAAACCAGTGAAGTCATAATAAATATTAAAATGTGTCGATCTACTGTGGAAAAAGACGAGGTTTTCTTAAACCAAAACGCCGTTGGGACTAACTCCCAAGAGCACCTAACTTGCTCACGCGACGAAGTTTTATGTCGTGTACGACAAATTAAAGACATTGACAGTTGATAGTCATACGTAAACTCTTGCCATAACTTACCACACTGACCCCTTGTCATCAGCTATACCTTTCCAGTGCTGGGCACAGATCTTTCTTCATGTAGATACAATAGCACTTGGGGAATAACGCACCCATCACATTGGCCCAATGCGACTTAGTGGGTGTCAACGACTGCAATCTTACGCCAGCTACTGAAACCAAAGTCAAGTAGCATAGTGGAGATATTTTTTTTATTTTGTCACTTGTCACTTATCTTTCTTATTCGTGGGCTTCTTCAATCTTGAAAGTTAGTTATCAGCTTCGTATCTTCCCTCAATAGCAAAACGGAATAGAGGTTATGCCGGTACAATCTCAGATGATTCGCAGCCACGGTTTCTTACTTCGCCTATGCGTCTTTTCCTTTCCACCTTGCCAATCATATGCATTTGAAGCATTTATCGTGCCTGAACCTCGTCTAGAAACCCACGTAAACATATAGTAGGGCTTCTGGTCAATGCACGTCGAGCTTCCAACGGAGATTTTTTATTGTTCTATCTTGTTAATTTATCGGTTGGATTGTTTATTGGCAGTGATTTGGTAAGGCTGTTTTGAATACGGAGTGTTAGTACCGCAGGCCGCGTTTTTATTGGTGGCCGGTGAAGTATCGTCTACATTAACGACATGGATTGAGTTAAATGGTAGTGCGGTAGATTTTTTTTTAAATTACTAATGGGTAAGCACTTGATCTTTAGATCACCTGATGCTAAGTGATGATAAGCTGAAGATGAAAGCGCACTTCACCCAGAATCCTCAACTACTGAGGCACTGGCTATCTTATATCTAGCTGCCAGAACACAACAATGCTACAAACACTGATGTTGTTCATAAGATGAACCACCATTGGTGGTTGATGGAAGGACTTGTTTGTTCGCTTGGCCAGCTACCACCATTTTATCTAAATATAAGTGAGTAACATTGTTATGTCCAGTAGCTAGAGATAAGATAGCGAGTGCCTCAGTAGTTGAGGATTCCGGGTAAATCATCACTTAACATAAAGGTGAGACGAAGGCCTAGTCACAGAAGAGAGATTATGCCTAGTGCTTTCTCGCTCGGATTAAAAATATATATTATACGTAGATATATATTTTATTTTATTGTTCACTGTAATTTTGCTTTATAATGAACAGTGTATTTACTTTCCATAATGACAGGCGTGCGTTGATCATTCCAAACCCATTAGCAAGCCTCACAGGCCAATATATCACTTGAATCCATATAAATAGTTTAAAGCATTTCTACCCGCACGTTCGTATTCGCTTATTCTACGAGGATAATGCTTTTCATATTAAATGATTATGTAAGTATGTATGTATACCCCTACTTTAGGATCCTGGACTGATTGTATCCTAAGCAATTAAACATTAAAAAAGAAAGAATCTAAGTTTGGATTGGCATTGACAGATTTCGGCCGCTCCTCTTCCATTTTTGAACTTTTTGTAAAGAGTATATATGCGTGTGTATCAATTACGTGGTAGTGTGTGTAATGTTTGTTTTAATGATTTAGTGTATTTTTATACAATATTTAAAAAAATTACATTCTGTAATCCTTCTCTTACTACACTACACTATAAGTGTGCGAAATTTCATACTCCTCCGTCCGCTCAATTTTCGTAAAAAGGGGTACAAAGTTTTTGTTTCACGTATTAATATACAACTTGTTTCAAAAAAACCCGTTAGGCCTGAAATGTCAGTAGCTATACATAAAACTGAAGTGGTGGGTGCTGTTCTTTAAGTTGTAGGCACAGTAGTTTCCGAAAAAAAACAATATCGAAGTTCAGCAAAAACATCGCTAAGATTTTTAAGAGATCCCCAACACTACTGATCAGCTGTTGAAGTCATTAGCTTCTAAATCAAAGATTATTATTTTTTTCAGACTAGTCATCTATCGGTATTTGTGCATTGTGTGTGTAACAGTACAGGGACCTTTAATCTAGTTAAAGTCCCTTTTAAAAGATTTTCCAAATTAAATACTTGATAGTTAAATTTATACTTATTCAGATTTGCTTTATAATTCACAATAACAGCTGTCTGTTACAAATTTTATAGATAACCTAACAAAATGTCGTTACGTTTGAATCAATTTATTGACTAATGACGATGAAGAATATTTTGCTCTCGCCCTACATGGTTTAAAGAAAGGACATAGTACTTACTTTGAAGATAACGACGTCTACGACTTCGCCATATAAGATTCCGTTTGTCAAAAGCATCTGTGTATAATTTGCTGACAAAAATTGAGCATCGTCTGGAGTATGCAACAAATAGGTAGGTGAGTTGTATGCGCTCGTTGTATTTACGAGCTTGTATGTATTAAAGAATTACGCTATTCATGACTTCTTATTTTTACAATATTATCTGTCAACAAACAATCAACACAATATTTGATATGAGAATATTTGATTGAAGTTATTCAAAACGTCAAGCAGACATATTACCCTGGTTAATTAAAAATACGCAGCGCCATTGCTCACGCATGGTATGAATGTGCTTTTATGCTTGGTGGTTAATTTAATATTTTCGTTCGTTTCCGTTTCCGTCACAGCACAGAGTAACTAAGCGAGAGTAACTTATCCATAGATTAAATCATAAGAGTAAAGTTATACTGGGATAGCTCTCGTATAGTAGATATTCTCGTATAAATTGGATTTTGGTAAAATCTACCCTAAATACATTTAGCGCTAAACACGTTTAAAATATCATTCCATTTCTGACGTCTGTTGGAAGTTGAAAGAGACAGAATGATACTCTAAACATGTTTAGCGCTAAACGTATTTAGTGAGTTTTGGTGCAAGCCGACCTAAGAAGTAAAAGAGAGTTTAATAGGTAGGTACGGGAACAAGAATCGTAGCTGTTAGCTAAGTAGGTACTTACATAACTTATGCGCAAAACCTTTCTGTAGTTTGATCTTTGAAATTGAATTTTCCCACCTCCTTTTTTTAGAAATCATGTTGACCTGGTACTTTTGGTAATATTTATTTAGTGGGTTCCGCATAATAATAATTGAAATTAAATCATTTTACTCTAACGGAACAAAAGATGGATAGCTATTTATTATTACACAGTCTTTTATAGCGTCGCAACATATCGGTTGATAGATGGGATATGTGGGTGAGTTTTCACTTACCATGCTAACAGTAGGATCATCCCAAGATGCAAGAGAGAGGAGTTGCCTTTTCGCACTTGTTTGTTCCTTTCTTTTGATTACCTGACATTGTTTTCTAAAGTTTACGCGAACACTACACATTGAAATGAAATATTTTTTGTAAACCAAGTAACAATAAACGCGAGTAGATCCATGCAAAAGGTTTCATTTCAATAATCGGCTACCGATCACGTGTCGTATTGTGCCGCCTTCAACAGACGTCAGAACCTAGGGGTTCTATCAATCATTACATTAGGATGTAAGTTTGTAAAAATGTGCAAACGTTACTATCGCGTTTAAGTTAAGTTTTAACAGATAGATCGTAATGGTATGTAAATAAGATCGAGAATTTAATCTGTTAAAGCAAACGCGATAGTAACGTTTGCACTTTTACAAACTTACAATAAGGCTTAGGATGTAAAACAAGTTATTACTCGTACAACACATAAACAGTTAATTCTGGAAATGTAAATCGTATCCTAATTTTAATGCGGAGTGGTTTCCCAAAAAACAGAAACTACACAGCAGTAGTACTAGGAAAGCAGTGACTGCAGATTTTGGCTTTTCAATGTTTTTACGGAACTCCAAATACAGAAAACTTAGATTTTTACCGCATAGATTGACAACATTTTTCTAACACGTGCTTTGAAAGCAGTTTGCTTTTTATTTTGTACAAATCAATTTGATCAAGCTGCTGAAGCTGAGCCGTGTAATACTACAGGTTAGAAATATTACAAATAATACAAAACACCACACCGATTTATCTTTCGTTTGCTATTTTACTTATTTTAAGCCAAACTCAGAAATAAACAGTATGTTTTATTTTTACACAAGTAGATTACCTACACTAAACAAACAACTAACAATAATCAAAATTAAACAATATCAAAATAGTAATCAGTCTTTTATGATTAATTAGGCCGGTGTCCTTTAAGATTAAAAACCCAAATTAGATTATTAAATCCGTACAAAATGTTGACCACCTCGTACTACTAGGCGGTCAGAACTAGTCAGAAGCATAGACACTTCTTTCGAGAGCTGTCGCCTAGCCGCCCCTGCCGCCGCGCCGAGCGACGGGCAGAAGGAAATTGCATAGTGGTATTCGCGCATAAATCAATATGTATGTGTATTTTTTATGTTTTACACTAAAAATGATAAATAAATACACATCCGATAAAAAATTACTATCTGATGTTGTGAATTAGTTATTAATAAAATTTGATTGTCAATGAAGTAAATTGTAATTTTATGTAATGTACTACTACGCCATGAATCGTCTATAATAGACGTAAAAACCTTGTTAATGATGATTGAACACATAATTTTATTATTGTTATTATTATTTAATTGTAAGATTTTAATTTCATATGAAACTTTTCAACAGGCCTTCGTACCATGTACCATTATGTTGGTTTAATGCTCTAAGAAGATTATAATACGCAAAAATACCGTAATTTTGACATCTAGCATTAAAACCTCAGAATAAAACTCTCATCTCAGACGAAATATTATCCGTGTAAAACAAAGCGTACCATGGTTTTTTCTAAAGTACCTGAATTTTGACAGGCCGGCCGGTGTCATAATTTTTGAGTTTCTTTTTATTTCATTCAGTCGTCCATATGTGTGTTTTTCGTGTGTTTCTTTAATTGCGAAAATGGCTATGTTCTCCAATTCCGATTACTACGAGATGATGTTGTGCGTGGGACGAGCTGATGGAAATTTAGCTCGCGCTCGTGACTTGTACCATGAACGTTTCATTGAAGGCAGAGCACCTGCTGACCAGCGACGGTTACCATCTTACCAATGTTTTCGTGAAATGACAACACGTTTGCATTCCACGGGATCCTTTCATCGTTCACGTGGCAGTGGATGTCTGAATACGTTAGATGCAAGGCGAGAAGAAGAGGTGCTGTAAATCTTCGAAGACGAACCAACCATCAGGACGAGGCGTGCCGCGGCGAGGTTTGGGATGAACCATGTCACAGTTTGGCGGATTTTTCGAGCTGACGGTCAACACCCTTACCACTACCGGCGTACACAGGAGTTAACACCAGGTGATTTCGCTCTCCGAAGAAACTTCTGCGAGTGGTATCTGCGGCAGCTAGAAGCTGACCGCAGCTATGTGAACCGGGTCATTTGGACGGACGATGCAACGTTCACCAAATCTGGGATATTAATATCCAGTGTGATCACAGAATACAGTGTCTGAAGATTAGGTATAGGCTACTCTGTGGGAGGTACAGAGTAGACAGGAGTCGTTACTCCTGGTAGGTAACATAACGTCATGAACCTGAAAAAGTCATGTGCCTTAACATAGTCGATATTTTTATTAATCATTAAAATAACTCTTTTTACTGAAAACTAAATCTTAATGCAAAGGTTTTAAGAAATTTACAGAGGACTCTTGATAGGATGTACTTTAACAACCTTTACGTATAACGGGTAATTTTGCAACACCTTGTATAGATAAGCTATAGGTACGAGTATCTATACAATAAAATAAATTTCGTATTGTACGATGTACACGTTAAAGAGCCACATAATGACATGTTATTTGTACGGAAGATAGCTGAAGAGCCCGAGAATACCATAATAAGAGTACGATAATTTGTGTTTGTCATACAGATTGTTTTTTTTTAAATTAAGCACGGCAGGAGGCTTCACTCATCAGATGTTAAGTTGAAATGGAGTCCAGACCCCATGTCATAGGAAGGAGAGAAAACGTGTGTTGGTAAACTATTAATTTCAACTTTTGGAGGCTTCAATGCCATACAGTTGTCATTTGTTTTTAAATATGTTTTTTTAATTTATAAACAAAAATTTACATATGTTTTACAAAATGGTACAGTGGTTTGGCCCGTTCTCTCTATCCATCCATAGGGATGGCTCCTGCCATAGCAGTGGGGACATATGTATGATGAGCTGGTGATGATGGTGATGATGATGATGATGATGGTGATGATGATGATGATGATGACAGCATAAACTAATTTAAAATTTTTCATTAAAGTGCTTAATAAAATGATCTAAGAGCAGACGCTCTTTACACCCCTAACTTCACAGGCGACGCTGCGGGCAAAAGCTTGTTTCTAACATGTATAATATACAAAAGGAGACCTTTATATTTATTGTTATACGGCTGTGTTGTTAACATAACATTTGAATACGAAAGATGTATGCCTCCCAGCTAGGCAGC
Source organism: Eudonia mercurella (assembly GCA_963082485.1). Lineage (NCBI taxonomy): Eukaryota > Metazoa > Arthropoda > Insecta > Lepidoptera > Crambidae > Eudonia > Eudonia mercurella. Next base: position 14,466,049 of record OY720036.1, on the reverse strand, counting down.
AACTGGTTGTAGTACTAATGTTAGGTAAACAAAGTTCAGTTTATATTACTTGTACTTAAATTTGTACGTTCTTCTTGAAACAAAATATATTTCGGTTCTGTTAATAATGATGAGGTCTGCGATCGCTGAAGTCTAGCAACTTTCACAAGGACCGGTTATCGAATGGGTGACCAAAAATTAATCATATAGACCACCTTCGTCCTTTGGAAGGCATGTTAAGCTGTTGGTCCCGGCTGCATTAGCAGTCGTTTACACCCACCAATCGGCACTGGGCCCGCGTGGTTGTATATGGCCTGTTTTTCGTGTGGTATTTCATTCGTAGGGAAGGCTCTTGCCCCAGCAGTGGGGACATAAAATCAGCGGGTAATGAAAAATGATGTAGTGGGTTAGTAGGTATAAAACTGATCTTCATGCCGTCTCTGTAGTCTAGTGATTTGACCACCCATCTCAGAGGACGTGGTCCCGGGTTCAATTCCCAGTGGAGGCATAATTATTGTATTGGTGGTAAGTCTTGTTCAAAGTCCACCTGGTTAGCTACCACCATCTTATCTAAGTCGGGTACCATAAAACATTTTTGTGCCCCGATTCAGACAGTTCGAGATAAGATAGCCATGTCCACAGTGGTTGATTATTCTCGTGTGGCGTAAATTAATTATAATTCATTATCTTAGCAGTGAAACTTTTTCTTCGAATCAAATAATTGTATTTTGTTTTATTGTAAGTATAATATGGTGTGTGATGTTGTCCCATATTCCTTTTTATACGTATATTATTAAACATCATTTTGTATTTCCATTTTCTTTGTGCTGAGTTGGTGATCCGTTATGCCTCGTGTTTCTGTAATTACCTTGCTAACGATACCCAGATAACATCAAATCGGAACAGAACAATCCAATTTAAGTAAATATAAACCGTCTTTAACCAGATGATTTATCAAAGGCAAGGAGATCCTAATAATCTAGTTTTCGTTCTCGACAAGTCAGTAGACTTTACATCAAATAATGGAGATAGCAAATTGTCCTAACAGAACTGGGGTCGTAGCCTATTATTTAAATAATTTGATCTACAAAATAGTAATTTAATTAATTATGCATTATGCAAGATATTTGAGTCTCTTTGTGTCACTATTATTCTGATAGCTCTACATTCATTTAGAGTAATGTTGGTATGCGCTCGCTGACTCGCTTATATGGCGCGCACAGTGCTTTTATCATATAGACGTGGCATGATGTAATAATCTTTATCTACACTAATGTTGTAACATTCTACTTATGTTTCCAATACTTGACTTATAATTACTACTGTTATAGCGCAGACAACAAAACACTCAATTTAAGCAATTTCACATGATGGTATAATATCCACATCGATATCGTAAAATCTCATTATAACATCAATAAAACGCGACCAATTAACCTGGCGAGCCTTATGTCAAAATCCTCATACAAGTTGTATAAAATTTTGATATTAGGCTGGCTTTTGAAAACAGTTGGGTTATACGTGAAAACTTCGTCGAAACTACTAAACTTACATACACAAAACTCTTTGGTAAGATCTTGTGCCAATTGAATAAAAAAAGAACAGCGCGCGCTCGCTCCTGATTGGCCCTGCGCGCGCAGCTGCGCTCTCATTGGTTATTGGATGGTGGATGGATTGGTTTGGTTGGTAATTAACATTAACTTTCAAAATTGTACAATCCAAAATTTGAACAATTATTATAAATAAACTATTGTCAGCTTTTACTCTTGTTGTTTGACTAATTGCATTAGTGAAGATAAAGTAGTGTATGCAACTGCATATAACACGGGTATTAAAACACTCGTTACTATTATGAAACTCGCTGCGCTCGTTTCATAAACTCACACTCGTGTTTTAATACCCTTCATTATATGACAGTTGCATAAACTACTATTATATATGAAAAGTAATTAGTATTTTAAAAAAACTTAGAGTTTTAGTTTAAATTTATATTTTAAGATGAAAATACGTTAATGAATACAAAATCTGCCAAACTACAAAACAGTTAGCTGGCAGTCGCGTAATGGATTCCACTCTCTATTCTGAGTAAATGGTTCTGTGTTATTTCAATCACAAGTCAAGTAAAATTCGTACATACTTCATGAAAAATTTCTTTATTTTTTTTTATTACAAAAAAAATTGTTAAGGCGGTGTGTGTCGTAAGTGACATACCGTTTTATTTATACTATAATGTAAATGGTTGACCTTCGTATAATGTCGAGACAAAGAGCCTTTGTCAGCCAAGGTAACCTTCTACGTAAATGGAATTGTCAGATTCGTTAGAGGCGTGATAGCTGATGTTGATGGCTTAGTATTTATTCAATAGAGTCCCAAACTGAAAGTTACGCCAAATTCGTATTGGCTGGTTTCCAGATGCCTTACCATAAACTCTCAGTATTGCAGTTGTGAAAACTGCATACATACTCGCGTCTTGTTTTCACAACTGCAATATTACTTTATACTCAATTCTAACTAACTATTTTACATTGTTACCTACATGGCCCCGTGTTACTGAAATTACTTCGGCAGGATATTTATGAGCAGACAAAACTGTCTAACCTCTGCCTTTTTTGCGAACGACTCTTGTACCACTGTTGCCATAGTCACTATTCACTCGACATGTACACGAACACCATGATACACTACAATCGAAGGCGAAACGGCCATTTTGTTTGTTTTGCTGTAATCAAATAACACTTTCTCGAAACAAAAACTCGATAGTAGTTAAAATAGACAAATTATAAGCACGACAGTTCACTGCCTCGATACATCAATATCTCGAATAATTAAAATCTCAGATACGCGTCGCGCGTCGTCCCATTAGCTCGAAACATAATTTCTCGATCGACCATCAAATAGAAACTACTTGCTTGTTTTAGCATATTAGTCAGCTGAAAGGTTGAGCAGCTTGTATTTGATGACATCGTGTTTGCAATATTAATTGACCTAATCGCGTGGAGGTTGGTATACCTATTCGTAGACATAATCCTATTGAGACGGAACAGCGTGTATCGCATTCTGCGCTTGTGATGCGAGAGCTACTCCACTCAAGCGTGCAGATATCAGCCGCCTCAATCCGCCACATGCTCAGGCCATTGTGCTGCAGATCAGACAATAATAGTCACAACACTATCGCTATATACATATATATACAACGCTTTGAACAGTCATGGTCATATTTAAAGAAAACAAATCATCATATTATTATCTAATTAATATAAGTTTCCAATATTTTGTCGGTCGTTGATGAGGTACGCTCGCTTCACTCGCTCGACACGCACGGTGATGGCACGTGGTCACACTTAATCTTACTTATCTTTTTTAGGTTTGGAGGTTCCCCATACTTAGAACTGAAACTCAAATTTTTTTTTTCATCAAACTCATACATACGTATGGGGGTATCTATGGATAGGTCTATAAAAATGATATTGAGGTTTCTAATATATTTTTTTTCTAAACTGAATAGTTTACGCGAGAGACACATCCAAAGTGGTAAAATGTCTGTAACTTCTAAAATAAAAGAATGATAAAACTAAAAAAAATATATGATGTACATTACCATGCAAACTTTCTTCTAGTAAGTAGTTTTTTTTAATACGTCATAAAGTACGGAACCCTTCGTGCGCGAGTCCGACTCGCACTTGGCCGGTTTTTTGTAAATAAATAACTTCTATCTTACGCATACACCGGGGTTAGGGGTGATCCTGGATATGTAGGACTCTTCTCCTTTTGTCAAACTACGAAAAGCTTGAGTGGTGAGATGAGGCCTATCCACTAAAATTCCTAGTAACCTACCAACCCTTCTCTGCTATTGGAAGCAGGCATGCACCGAGTTCGCAGGTAATCTAATCTGTCAATGTCGATGCTTTCGACCATTGAGGTCAGAAATAATACTGCGTCAATTTAATTTTACATTGCAATTGTCAACGGAAAGGTCTGCGCAAACTTTTGTTTTTCTGCTGACCCAGTTACTTATTAGGTTTAAAAAAAATAGATTCCACATTACTTTCTTACATCGATCTCGTATATTTGTTACTAATGTACCTACTAAACTGAATTGCTATCAAAGTATTTGGAACTCTAACTTTAACAGTTTTTTTTACTAAATAACGTAAATGCGCAAATACTTTGGGCATCACACAAAGACAAGATGTAGGTAACAAAAATTCTTCTAACGCCACTCACATCGGTAACGTTTCAAACCTTATCCCGACCAAGGCCCCCGGGTGTCGGAAACCACGAAAAGCAATAAAAATCCGTGTAATCCATACAAAGCTTTACGGACAAGGGGCATTCCGATTTCGCTAACTTTTTGTCTTAAACGTGAAATATTTATGTTGATTGCGCACTGTACATGCGCGCTGGTGAATTATTCTCTCTCCGTGCGGGATGTTTATGATTATTTATTACGCACCTCTCATTTTTTGTGTCCCGGGGAGACCTCGACCCCACGAGAGAGATATTAACATCTGTTCTACGGTAGCACCTTTGTTTCCGAGTTTCATGTTTTATGCACTGTTTTGGTCAATGTTTTTAATGTTGTATGTACATACAGTTAAGGTTTTGCTTTAAAGGTAGGTTACAAAAAGGGGATATCCCTCGTCTGCTATTAGTAGTACATCTAGAAGTATAAAAGTGAGTCCACATTAAGTAGCATGTTATATAACTTATGTTATACGAGTACAACATGTTACAAAACTGTAAGTAGGTATAAGGTTGTTTTATTGATACTTATCGTCCACTCTAATACAGCCATTGAATTTCATGCAATTATCAGTTACTGTCCAAAGTTTCATGATAACTATCGTGAGCTCAACCAATTACCCAAAGTAAAATACTACAAAGGAATCCCGAATGTTCATAGAATTAATACGCGAATTCTTTCACATCAGAAATTGCCTTTAGTGAGAAACATTTATTGTCAACATTGAATAATCCAACACTTACACCTACCTTACCATATCGTAAATTTTTACTTTAAGTGTTAATTGCCACACTTAAGCTGAATTAAATATTTTTATATAAAATATAGTGAAAAAATTAAACGCCCACCCGACCCAGCCAGGAATCGAACCTGGGTCTTCCGCAATCCAGGCGGCTGCACTGACCGTTATGCTACATTAGTGCCATCTATCCAAAGGTATTTGCAACCGATGGACATGCAGAATCATCTTTGCAGATGAATATCACAAATTGATAACACAACGCTATAGTAAATTTTTATTTTTATTTTTTAGTGTTAATAAATTGCTATTTACACTATGTCAAACCGTTGCAAGCCTATTTAATTTTACATGTTCGATGTTTCACATATTTATCCAGACTAAAGAGGCTTACATGCAAATGCAATAAACTAACTTTTACTATGAGCTGCATATACCTTACAGTACCTAGTACATACATAGCTCATGCTGTGTATGCTATTTATGGATTACTGTCTAGACATTCTATATTGTTAAATTCTTATGGCTGTGTATTAGCAGTTATCTCATCCCGCCTTCTCACTTCCTCCATAGGAGTACACGTGCTGCTCTCCGGAGTCACCGCTTCACTGTCTCAAATATTCCATCGCGCACTAAGAAATTTGGTGACTCGTTTTTTTGTCGCACCTTCAAAACATGGAATAGTTTGCCAGCACACGTTTTCCCTCCTTCCTATGATATGGGGTCCTTCAAACGAGGCGTGAAGAGGCACCTTGTGGGCCGGCAGAGTGAGGGAACTGATGCTGCGTTGTTTTCACGCTGCACCAGTTGTCGTCGCATCTGGATTCCATATTCACTTAACATCAGGTGAAATGGAGTGATTTGCCGTGCAACGAATAAAAAAATAAAAAAATCTGTCTGTGTATTTTAAATAAATAAATAAACTGAGACACTTTACGGCAACCTCCTTGTTCATGAAGGTCGACAGATGGTCGGTCGGGCGTCTCACCACAAATATATAAAATTAACATGATTAGCTACTTCGCATAACTTTGGTGGAAAACCAGCCTTATGGCTGTGACATTTCAAATGTTACAATACACAGCTTACGTGTTGGTATCTGATAATCTATTGTAGACACATCGCAGCGAAAAATTCTCGTACAAAGGAAATCTAGCACTTTCCATTGCGTTCATTGAATTCGCAGGCAGAATCGGACGAACTGAGAATCTGTTTGATCTTTAAAATATAATATTCATCTTGGAAATGTTAAATGTACGAGTATAAGCAGTTTCTAGTAAGAACTTGTATTGAATGTTTGTTCCAATTTATATAGTGCAGTTCTTAGTAAGAACTTGTATTGAATGTTTGTTCCAATTTATATAGTGCAGTTCTTAGTAAGAACTTGTATTGAATGTTTGTCCCAATTTGTATATTTTTGTAGCAATCACTAACAATAACTTGGTAACTAACGGCTAAACCAAAGCCTCCGTGGTCTAGTTAGATTGTAAGCAGGCGTTTAAATTGGAGCCATATTTGATTGCATAAAATTGTAATTTTTTTTATTTATATTTTTTAGTTAAATTATCAAAAAAAAAGTATCAAATTAATGTTTTTATATACTTCTTATCAAGAATTATTACTAATCTAACAATTAATTAATAAAATAAACTAATAAATAATACAAGTATTAAACAAAATAACATAACTTTACCACTAGCTTATTTTATGTCCCTACTGCTGGAGCACGAGTCTTCCCAATGGATGGATAGGGAGAACGGAACGGAACCACCAAGCGGGCCCAGTGCAGATTGGTGGTTGTCAACGACTGCTAATGCAGCTAAGACCAACAGCTTTACGTGCCTTCCGAAGCACGGAAAAGCTCGAGATGATACATTTTTGGTCACCCATCTGATGATCGGTCTTTGCAAAAGTTGCTTACCCTTAGCAATCGCAGACCGGGCGCGTAAGCCATTGCGCCATCGAGTACAATATAGAATATAGAATGTCCCAACTATGATTACAAACTCTTAATACTAAGAATATCTTAGCTTTATGATTTATGTGCGTTCATAACGTCTGTATGTTAAAAAAAATATTTTCTCTTTTGGCTCGCAAATTTCTTCATTTTTCTAACAAAACCTAACCGAAATTGATATTTATAACTTTATAAAGCTCATTGAATGTCATACTTACCAAATTATGCGATTTTCTGAGATTTAGACAAGAAGGCGGTAGTTAGCCAGGCGAGCTTACATCAAACAGTCCTAAATATTAAACAATATTTTCCATTTCTACACAATGACATAACAAAAGTATTGTTGTAGCTACACAAAAAAACAAATACTTACAGCTCTTACGTAAATTACTTTTTCTCCCCACAACTTAATGTATTAACCGAACGGCAGCATTCGTTAGGAATTTCATTAGTCATTCGCAGCGGTAGGTATTCCATCATAGATTCCTTTCGCGTCTTTCTCGTAACCAGGATACTTGCGAGACAAATATAGGTGAACCGGTTGAATTTTGAATTAGAACGTCATTAATTATTTACCGAGCACGCTCCGCGAATTGTTTGGTGAATACGTAAATGCGGCGTGCGTATCCCGCGCCGTTTGGGTTTGTGTCGTATAGCGTATGCACGACTATTCAACTCATAAGTTCTATTTTAGTTATAGTGACGTTATTGTTATAATTTATAAACGAATACCTACGAGTATACCAGTCTTCTTATGCTCTATACATTACGCAACGCTAACTACGCGCAAAAATAATCCAATTGTACCAAGATTTTTCATCAAACTTTATACGGATCTACTCGTTTTTATTTCGATGAACTCATAAGTTCTATTTTAATTTTAGTGACGTTATTGTTATGATTTCATGAATGATCTACTCGTTTTTATTTCGGTGAATGCGTAAATGTGGCGTGTGTGACTGACTATTCAAATATTCAACTCATATTTTCTATTTTAGTTTTAGTGACGTTATTGTTATGATTTCATGAATGAATACCTACGTATACACCAAGCTTGCAATGCAAATTATACGTAAAAAGATAAGTACAATGAAGTAGTGTTTAGATGCCAGTGCAGATTGGACCAACGGCTTTACGTGCTTTCCGAAGCACGGAGGAGCTCGAGATGATACATTGTTGTTCACCCATCCGATGACCGGCTTTTGCAAAAGCTGCTTAACGTTTGCAATCCCAGACCGGGCATTGAGCTCCTCCGGCTTTGTTTGCCAAGGATAAATTTAAAAAGAGAATCATAATTATACATATATACTTGTTTATTTCGAGAAGCAGGAAAATGACGATAACAATGAGACATTACCCTACAATAAAAAGCTAGTAAGTACCCTATTATTGGCGATAAAACATTTATGTAAGACAAATAGAAAGGAAAGTAACAACTGCCATTAGGTACATAGAAAAATAATGGTGGGTATAATAATATATATAATTGAATTATTACATTGTCTATTGATTTACGTTACTTTAACGTGCCTACTTACATAATGTAGATATATCAGTAAAATCACGTCGTTCCGTAGCCACTTGAACGAGGGACGGGAAACTCTTTTGTCTATAATTATTTATAATAAAATGTTAATAAATACACATGATTACATTATTGCGTAATGAATAGCACAATAATAATAATAGCACCCTGTATCTTACTACATGAAAATGAAATAAATAGTTATGATATCATTATTTTATTTATTCATTCTTATTATGATAGCGTGACGTCTGTTGGATAAGATTTTTGTTATATATGTCGCGGATGGAAGCGGATTTTGTTTGAAAACGTCGTCTCCGTCCGCCATTTTGTGCATAGGATAGAGTCAGTGCGCACACGTCCGGCGCAGTCGAGCTCCAGAAGTAAAGTGAGTGCGAGAGTGCGTTTCACAAACTAACGTTACCTCACGGCTTCTTGGCGGGAAAGTGAAGAGTCATGTCTGCGGTTTTGTTTTATTTTCTAAAATTTGTGTTATGTCGAATATTAATGTGAAATAATGGTGGATCATTAACCGTTAAGTGTTCGTGAGTGTGCATGAGTGTTAGCAAATGAAACAAAACAGTGCAACGTCACTTTTCAAATTCTCTCAAGAAGTCCGCCCGAGGACTTAGTAAAGCCCCACATCTTTACTGAGATACTCGAGGGGTTGGGTGGTATATCATTTCTCATTTCTATTATCATTCATCATCATCATACAGAAAATAAATATTGTTTATTTATGTATTACTTGTTAGAAAAATTACTTTGACACTGGCTAAATGTGCTAATCGCACAAAGCCATCAACAAAATGAAAAAAAAAAAAAAAAAAAAAAAACGTTACCTCACTGCCAAGTGACAGTGACAGATGTCATAGACTCACTATGCTCCCACTACTCGCTCGAACTACTGACTCAGGGATAATTTCATAATGCCAAGTTATTCTGCCAAGCTATTCAGCCTAATATCGATAGATGGCGTTACTAGTCTATGAAATAACTCCGACATATATATATATATTTTTATAATTTGATTCGTATCCTTTGATACCATTTTTATTTAGAGTCATTACTCAGCCTTGTAGTAGTAGTGTAGTAGTAAATTAATCAAATACCGAGAAAAAAATTGAAAGATTGGTCCTGGCATCCAGGAATATGTGGTCATCCGATAAAATGCCTTATATTTTTTGCCGGCGACATCTAGATGAGATCTTTTGCTACGACTGTTCGTAGCAGTACTGTTATTGTCTACGTCGTAGCTGTAGACTAGAGTATGATTAATAAAAGCGTGTGAAAAATATTGTCTGACATTTCGGGTAATTCCTTTTAAGGGCTCTGAAGGAAAGAAACCACACATAGATAGATAGTACTAACCAGTCTGTAAATGAAACCCTTATAGATCCGTCATGTCCGCCTGTCCGCTATATGACAGGTATACGAATATTACTTGTCATATTAGAGAGCTAAATCTCAAGGAGAATAAGAATCAAATATCTAACGACATTGAACATTGAAATAAAACTGACGAAGACAATAACATTTCCTGAAAAAAAACATTATAATTCTTTATATTAAGCTTCACATTCGAAGTGAAATTTTTACAATATGTTTATTACCTACTATTTCAATATTGCTTTAAATATAAAATCTTAAAACTAATATAATTATTAAATATTTTTGTTTATTTAATTTTTAACGCAAATTTTGTTGCGAACAAAATACAAAAACACAAATGTTAAAAAAAAATCCACGAGCAGGATTTTAACCTGCATCCTTCTGACTTTCAAAGTAAAAGTAAATATAGTGTTGAATAATTTCGGCGGGCTGCGCCAAAATTATTTATTATTTATTTATTTATTATTTATATTATAACCAGCCGGCTGGTTAGAACCACAATAGCTCAATGCGGAGAGTACCTGACCCGGTATGTCAGAAGGGTGCAGGTTCAAATCCTGCTCGTGGAATTTTTTTCAACATTTGTGTTTTTTTAATATAATAATATTATTACATCGGTGAATTTATAATGCAAGGATAAGTATTTCGTACTGATATTAGAAAATTTGCACTGCAGAATCACGTCATTTTAAAAATATTACATTATTATTGCTTACTGTTTAGTGTTTGTAACATTTCACACAAATACTATGTCATGTTTTACGAGCACAATATAGAGCTCGGTTGAAGCAATTATACATTCTGCATATATTATTATAAATATTCCGTTTCGCTGCGCCAATGTTATGAAACTAAATCTTTATATAAATAAATCTTCTGTGCGTGTGTATGTTATTGAACGCCTTCTAAACGACTGGACCGATTTGAATGAAATTTTCTGTGTTTGTTCAAGTGGATTCAAGAATGGATTAGATTTACAATTGGACCCGGTAGGTGGCGCTGCTATATGGGTCCATCATGGGATACGGGTGTTCTTAGGCGGACGAATGATTTGTTTGTTTTGTTGTCATGGAAACTGTCAAAGCGGTATGAAGTCCGCCGGACAGCTAGTTTAATATAAAATTGAAGGGTTGCATTAAGGCTAGGTATTCCTGTCAAAGTAGGCATTTAGCGATGTCTCGGCCGCGTTTCGCGCGGACGTAGCGGTAGTGAACTCGCATGACACCGCCCGCCCGCTCGCCAGCGATACAGTATAGAAATAAGCAGTAGGGTAATTTTATTTTGCTTTAGAAGTGCATTTTTATGATCAAACTTTGTTTAGTAGTGATAAAGTAGAGTTACGAGTTTCGTAAATAAATAAAGTAAGTAATTAATAATGAATTTATGTTTATAATATTATTATTTTTTTTCAAAATTATTTTTCTTACTTCAATTTCATGGGCTAAGTTAAGTATCCACCAGAAAGGATTGCACGGTTATTTATTTCAAAGAATGTTTGGCATAAATGGAATAAGGGTATCAAATTAAATTCAAAATATTATTATGTTTAATCTCAAAATTCTTCAAAATTTATTTCTCTTGTGCTTGTACCCGGTTGCAAATTTGATATGGTAAGGCTGGGGAGTCTACATAATTTACATTTTCCTTGTCATCTTGTAAGGACAACGTTCTTATTGGCATTCCACGTGCTTGTCTACTATCTACAATGAAGATCAACGAGAATTTAGTTAAATATGTAGAATTACAGTCACATCAAAACCAATTAACCAAAAAAGAATTATTGAAATTGGACCAAAAATGACGAAGTTAGAGCGATTTTCGTGCTGCATTCTCAAAAACGCAGACGTCATCAGCTACGCTCGCACTAGCACGGCAGTTGCCGCTTGCCGCCCGCCACTATATTTTACGAATAAACTCAAAAACTACTGAACCGATTTTAAAAATTCTTTCACTATTAGAATGCTACATTATCCCTGAGTAACATAAGTTATATTTATTACTAAAAAATAATATTTAATAATAAATAAATAGAAATACGATTTGTTTATTGTTGTCATAGAAAGTGTCAAAGCGGTGCGAAGTCCGCCGGGTCAGCTAGTCTATTATAAAAACATGACCAGTATGCAGTTCCTGTATTGAGATAAGTCGCAATGGATATAGTGGGACAAACAATCCCAGATTATATCCATCAATGGATATACGCAATGGATAGTGGGGGATCTACCCGCGCATTCTACCACAGTTGCTTTTGCAGCGCGTTGACTCGTACGTAGTAAACACACGTAAATGGATAATGTCGTCTTACAAATATTGTATTGTGCTACGATGCGAAAATACAAGTGTTGCTACGCCAGACCAATTGTTTTTTTGTGTTCCAAAAGACCCAAAAGGATTTCTAAACAGTCGGAATACAACAATGCTTTTAACATTTTTATTATGGCGCCGGTATTAGATAAGATGGTGGTAGCTAGCCAGGCGAACTTAACAAGCCCAACCACCAAACAAATCAAGAACGCGCCGCTGATAGGAATCGAACTCGGGACACTGGGTCTAAGTTCGGAGGCTTAGCCACTAGACCACAGAGGCGGTTAAATGTTTATTATTTGTTTGTTACTCAATCACGTGGATCCGGCTGAACAGATTTAGATGAAATTTTGCACATAGATAGACCTGGATAGAACTATTTTTATTTACTTACAAAATATTCAGCTAACACGCACAGATGATAAATCAATAAATAAAAAAACGTTTAAAACACAAACACAAAACATGAAACATATCAAAATATAAAACAAAAAAAAAAACGTTTTTTTTACTTTAGGTTAGTAGGTACCTACTTATTAATGTGTCTGCGAAAAAATACAGCATCTTAGAACTTATTTAAAAAACTAAAATCCAGGCGGACTTAACAAGCCCTACTATCAGCCAAACCGAGTAGGTACACAAAGATGTACCTCCCGCTAGGAATCGAACCCGAGACCTCGGGGTGTAAGACCGGTGGCTTAGCCACTAGACCACAGAAGCGCTTAAAATTTAATAAAAAGCTTGTTTTAAATTTTTTTTCACTTTTAACTTTTTAACATGTAAGTACCTACAGTCTAGGAGTTCCTCTGACCTCCTTTCAGTTTCATCATCAGATCTCGGGCACCACACAAGGTTAGTTTTTATCAAGACAAATAAAATAAGCACAAATACGGCGGGGTTACCTTGTGTCATTGCAAAGTTCCTAGTTAGCTCAGTAAGTGAAATGTGAATTTCTTATGAGTTAAATAAAACTCTATAACCTCAGTTCCTATGATCACCTTCCGACTGCATCATCAGACCAGTTCCATGATGCCATATTATTGAATTGCTATCGAAGTTGCGTAGATATACCAAGTTTCATCTCGATCGGTCCTCGGGAAGTGATCCAAATCTTCCTTGCACGATTTGACCCGTACATACGGTCGCACGAGTCCGCACGACTTATGTACTGTGACATCATCGTGAGTGGCAAGCAGGCGCGCGCGTTTCAAAATAGCCGTTCAGAAAAACATTAATAACTTCATCATTTCTTGACGGATTTTAATATTTTAAGAATAAAATGTTTAGTAGTTGATTGCGCATACGATGTATATAGTAAAAATCAGATTTGCTATTATGTGATTGATCCTCATTTCCGGCATTAAACATTTCATGTAAAATTGGACCAACTTTGGCTCCATTTGCGTTTTCCAGAAATTATCGTCCCTTTCGATGCGTTTTGTAAGCAAAGTTTATTTTCTCCAGCCCAAATTTCTAGCAGACTGAGTCGTCTTTCAGTAACGTGAAGCTGCCCTTGTATTTGATAGAACCAATTAAAATGGGTAGTAGGTAAAAAAATGTTTGGACCATTCAAAAGCACTTTTCTAAAGTTTATTTGAATAAAAAATATTTGACTTTGACTTTGACTAAAGAAGTATCGAAAATAGTTTCACGCATTCACAGTTCATTTTATACGAATTTTAAAAATTAATTAAAAATATTCAAACGTAACTCCGGCAGCCGAAATTGTTTTAGGGGATCTTAGACGAGCTTCCCTGAGCCCCCTACGCATTCAGTTTTCTCAGATTCAGGCGACTTATTTCTAAATCCAACCCGGCAGAGGTACCGATATGAATTATCAAAAATCGTAGCGATGCGATCTTCAGTACATAGTCATACTGATATTCTTATACTATCGAATTATAACCATAATATAAGTTTTAAACATGAATGCAAGAATATTTGTAAGCGTTTATTGTTTATTGCCCATTATGAATAACTTGCAATAATTATATAATTATTTACGACAAAAACGGATTGATTGGCAGTCACGGAAAAAACTGACACAGGTCCGTCGTCCGTAAGCGCCCGAGCGCGACTGATCGGGCCTGCCGAGCAGCCGTACTCGCGCATTTCGTAGATATTTAAACATAGTAAATAAGACAATCATTTTATCATGTCAAACTCTGCGAATTCCCCTGCGAAATATTATTGTCTTCAATTGAGTACAAAAAATAAATAGAAAATATCAGTAGTTTAGTCATCATATTGAAAAAACATTACAAAAAGGGGTAACTTTGGGATTTTTTTTATCGAGTGAAGTTCATTGGATCTTGTAACTGAATGCGACTTCCACTAGATTAGATCCTTAACTAATACATACTTTTTTTCCAGAATTCAAAACCTTGTTTTCTATGTCTCAGATTGTTTGAAAAAACTCAATAGTGCGGCCTCTGCAGGAATACCTAGCCTTAACTGACAGCATATTCTGCTAACAAAACAGTAAAATAGAAAGAACGTATATTCTATTTTTGGTTACAAATATTTTTTACAAGCGGCGTTGTTACATTTTGCAATTTTTATTTTTGTGAAATTTGTTTTTGATACAATTATTGTTTTATTATTACACACTGTCCATAAAGATTAATAAGAATATATAATGTTTTAATCATGGTTTGTAAACCGCCATTAAACCTATATAAAACTTTAACAAAACATGGATTTAAGTAAGTAACTATTTTATTTTTCTCTACAACCCTAAACTTTAACTAAAAGGTTGGAAAACAATACTTGGTAAGTACATGTAAAGATTTTAAAAAGCTGGTGTGCCTAAGCTAAGATAAAATTAAAATTAGTAAATTATTTAAAAATAATTATTACTATAGCATGTCAAACGTTTAAAATTACTAATTAATGAATTAAAAAAAAACCGTTAAATGATTTCACATCATATAATGTCAAGAAAAAATAAACATGTGGAATAAACAATAAAACATTTCTAAACGACTCAAAAATACCTAAACAATATTGTCGTAGCTATCAACGAGCCCCCGCTCGCCTTATAAATAAATGTTAATAAATTGATTAAACAATAAGGCATTTCAAAGGCCACAAATGAGTTTACAAAAAAAAAGGTTTCACATCGCTGATAATGACAAAAAAAGAAACATAATGAAAAAAAAAATTACTCCATCGCTACACATTAAATACCTAGCTAATATCGACGTAGCAATTCGCCCTACAAATAAACATTAACCAAAGAAATACTAAGTCATTCCAAAGGCCACAAATGACTTTACAAAAAAAAATTAAAACAGGTTTCACATCGCTGACAATGACACAAAAAAAAACATGATGAAAAAAAACAATCAAATATCGCTAAGCGACACATTAAATACCTAGCTAATATCGTCGTAGCCATTAACGGGCCTGGTCAATAAATATTTAAATTAATTATATTATTATTATTATTATATCAGCCATAGCTGTCCCACTCCTGGGCAAAGGCCTCCCCACACTTTTTCCACACCTTCCGGTCCCCTGCAACATCACGCCATTCCTTTATGAACCTATCAAGGTCGTCCCGCCATCTTCGTCTTGGTCTACCTGGTCGCCTTTTCGCATTTTGTGGGGTCCACTCCGTTGTGGTCCGCGCCCACCTCTCGTTCGGCATGCGGTAGACATGACCAGCCCAGTCCCACTTCAGCCCGGTGGCCCTTCGAGTTACGTCAGCAATTTTCGTGCGAGATTTAATTAAATTAATTAAACAAAAAAATTTGTAAGCCATTCCAAACGCCAAAACACAAAGGTGTTTATAAAAAAAACAGAAAAAAGGTTTAATAAGACTAAAAACGTCATAAAAAAGTAATATTATGAAAAGTAATACAAAAAAATAACCATAAAACATCGCTAAGTGAGCTAATATCGACATAGAAATGAACGGCCCCTCCCCGCTCACCCTATAAATAAACATTAACAAATTATTGAAACAAAAAAACTACTAATCATTTCAAAGGCCACAGATAAGTTTAAAAAAAAAAATTAAAAAAGCTTTCCCATCGCTGATGGTGACATAAAAAAGAATCAAAATGAAAAAAAAAACAAACAAAATAATATTACACTATCGCTAAGCGACACATTAAATACCTAGCTAATATCAACGTAGCAATCAACGGGCCCCTCTCGCCCTATAAATCAACATTAACAAATTAATTAAGCAAAAAAATACTGAGGCATTTCAAAGGCTACAAATGACTTAACAAAAAAATGAAAAAAGGTTTCACATCGCTGATAATGACATAAATATAAAAAACATAATAAAAAAAACAAAAAAAAATATTACACCATCACTACACATTAAATACCTAGCTAATATCGACGTAGCAATCAACGGACCGCCGCTGCTCGCCCTATAAATAAACATTAACAAAAAAATTAAGCCATTCCAAAGGCCACAAATAGCTTTACAAAAAAAAATTGAAAAGGTTTCACATCGCTGATAATGACATAAAAAAAACATGAAAAAAAAAACAAACATCGCTAAGCGACACATTAAATACCTAGCTAATCTCGTCGTAGCCATCGCGAGCCCTACTCGCCCGATCAATATTGGTGCGATCGAGTGGCGTGTCACTGCTTTAATTGGAGGTGTCAAGGCCTCCGGTGTCAAACGGCCGCCATTGGACACGATAATTTCATCTTTAAATTGCCTAATTAATGCTTCGGCATAATTTGTGTCCGAAATATTTTTGTTACATGAGGCATATTTTTAATATTTTTTATTTGTTCACGCTGCTGGTGAAAATAAAACTAAAAAAAAAGAAAATAAAAGGCGAGTAGGCCTTTATTTTACAAATTATTTTATATTGCCAGTTCTGACACTTTATAAGGTCTGTGGTCACTGGGATCATTGACTCTTTTAGTTGGACTAATAAGAAAATAAGTAATTAGTCTGTATTCTGTCATTGAAATCTAGTCATCGCTAACATTAATGAGTATTATCTATATACACCACGTTTGCCAAATGCGAGTTGGTAATCTCAAACTCGGGCTATTACATAGAAAAGTCCGTAACGTACTCTGCCAAATCTCGGTATTGAACCCCGGACCCTCTGAAATTCCGATTTCACACACGGTCTGCCGTGTGCTTTACACCATGCCACCGAGGCGTTAATTAGATATGCTAAGAAAATTATATGGTGTCAATTAGATCACCATGTGGGTCACCCCAAGGCACATTAAAACCAATGGAACTTCTTTGCACATTACTGTGACCCGGGGTATTTTAAGCACATTCTGTTTCATTGTATTTCCTTTTTCCAAGCATCCATTTGCGAGTTTCCTCCAAACTTTTGTCATCGGACGTTAAATGTATCCCCCGGGTGCCATTTCAAACGCAGCACTCTTTTTTTGAGAGAATTTCTGATATGCATTTCTATTACAATGGAGTTTTTGGATTGTATTGTTTTGGACGGTAGAACGTGGCAGCATATGTCAATAAAATGGAAAGCCAAAGAATGGAATGTTAATAAGCAGTTAGCGCGTTCCCTGATCACTACAATTAATTCATTCTGATTAATTCATTTGATATAGCCCCTTGAGTGTCGATCGCCCACCAGGTGGCCGGTAACAATTAAAATTCTATTATTGAATGCGTGTTGCTTTGGAAATATGTAATGTTCAATGTATTTTCATCATTCTCATAAATCACATTATTTCAATTCACACAGCTGATAATGCAAATTCTTATAATACTTTCATTATGTAACGTAAGGGTCCTATACGGTCCAAGTGACTTATACTTTTTATTATTTCGTCAAAAGTTACATAACACTTCTTAATTCGGTTCGGTTGATCGCCATTTTTTATACGTTAAAAGTGGTGTTATTCTATGCAATTTACATGTAAATATAAAAACATAAAACAACGTACATAAAGCTGTATTCAGCGCGACCGACCGTTTGTGAGTGAAAATACTGGTAAATCCATTTCATTACTACTTTGACGGTATTATTTCATAACTTAATAAGCTCGAGCTATGTTTGCGCTCATACTCTTTATGACACGAATAGTAAAGCATAAAAGAACCATGTTCAAAGAGAAATATTTTTTTGTATATTGCGAGTAATACGCGCATAAAGTTGGGGATGTGCTTGAGATAATAATCACACTAATATTATAAATGCGAAAGTTTGTGTGTGTATGTATATTTGTTGCTTCTTCACGCTGCAACGGATGGATGGATTTGGGTGAAATTCGGAATACAGATAGTTTATAACCTGGATTAACACATAGGATAACTTTTATCCCGATATTCCCACAGGAATGAAACTCATAATTAACTACTTAGGTCTTGGATTTGATGTTGGGAATAGAACCTATTTGGTAGTTTTTTATACTGTTTTATTGAAATTTTGACAGACTTTTGAAACTGTCAAAGCGGTGCGAAGTCCGCCGGGCCCACTAGTTAAATATAAAAAGGAAATTTACTTCGATCATTGTTGATCGAAGGAAATTTACGAAAACTTTTTCATCTAAGTATAAAATTTTACTAGAGAAAATCAAACAGTCTCAGGAAGCTCGAGTGAAAATCGAACCCACAACCTTTGGAAAGGGGCCTCGGTAGCTCAGCGGTCAGAGCGTTGGACCGGTTATCCAAAGGTCGTGGGTTCGATTCCCACTCGAGCATCCTGAGGCTGTTTGTTTTTTTCTAGTAAAATTTTATCTTGTTACTATACATACCTATATAGCATTGTCGCTGGATGCGAGCAGCACAAAACCGGTCGTTGTGGAGATCCTTGGGGGAGGCCTTTGTCCAGCAGCGGACGTCTTTTGGCTGAGATGATGATGATGATGATGATGATGATGATGATGATGATGATGATGATGATGATGATGATGATGATGATGATGATGATAGCATTGTGAATGCAAAATTGAAAATAATAAAAATATTTTTTAATTTTAATTTTAATTTTAAGTGCTAATTCCTGAATCGAACCTGAGTCTTCCGCAATCCGGGCGGCTGCACTGACCGCTATGCTAAGCGCTGAATTTTGTGACTGCTTTTTAATTTTTGAATGCTTTTATAGCAGCAGAGTGCCATCTATCCAACGGTCATTGCAGCCGCCCTGATTGCGGAAGACTCAGGTTCGATTCCAGGCTGGGTCGGTATTTTATAAGTACTTAATATAAATATTTTTCACCTATGACACTTTATATACGTCAGAAAAAAATCGCGTCAAAGTTCGTCCAGCGGTTCTTAAAATTAACCCGTCCCAACAGACAAACAGACGTATTCCGTGGACTTTTTTATACTATGTATAGATACATGAAGAGCTCGATGGCGCAGTGGTTTACGCGGCTGGTCTGCAATTGCTGAGGTTAAGCAACTTTCGCAAAGACCGGTCATCGGATGGGTAACCAAAAATGTATCATCTCGAGTTTCTCCGTGCTTCGGAAGGCACATAAACTTAGGTCCCGGCTGCATTAGCAGTCGATAACAACCGCACTGAGCCCGCATGGTGGTTTAACCCGTCCCGCGCTGTAGGTATAATTAGCGGGCCACCTTGTGTACGACCGTGCGTACATATGGCGTGCGAGGACTTAATGCTCGTCCTCCCTATCCATCCATAGGGAAGGCTCGTGCCTCAGCAGTGGGGACATAAAAATGAACTGGTGATGATGATGATAGATACAAAACAATTTGTAACAGCTCTGCAAAACATACGAGGACAATCGTTACGCGGCCGGTCGCGGTTGTGTTGACTCGGCCTATTTCTTTGTAAGTGTAAACGGTGCCAGCCCGCCTTTTATACCGCTAGATACGTCTGAGCACACACCTCTTGAACAATGTACGTATAATAAATATTTGTCATTACCTACAGTTCTGTAGAAATTGAATTAATATAAGCAAAAGCTGTAGCCTAAATACTGCTGATCATGGACCTCCATCATTGAAATGAAGTCATCGCAACTATCGGGTACTTACTTCATATCCACGCTAACCAATTTATAGGGTATGGTTATCACAAACCCGGGCTATGCATCATCATCATCATCATCATCAGCTCATTTATGTCCCCACTGCTGGGGCACGAGCCTTCCCTATGGATGGATAGGGAGAACGGGCCATGAACCAACACGCGGGCCCAGTGCGGATTGGTGGTTGTTAACGACTGCTAATGCAGCCGGGACCAACGGCTTAACGTGCCTTCCGAAGCACGGAGGAGCTCGAGATGATACATTTTTGGTCACCCATCCGATGACCGGCGTTTGCGAAAGTTGCTTAACCTCAGCACTCGCAGACCGGGCGCTTTAACCACTGCGCCATCGAGCTCCTATGCATCGGATAAACAAGCTTTGCTTGGCCTTAGAATCTAACCCAAGACCTCTGTTCATCGGTTCGGAGGCTTAGACACTTTGGGCACTAAAGCATTCATCAGTGTATATTTGTGCTAAATTTAAATTCAAAATCATACTTTATTGATAATTTAAATTCAAAATGGCACACGTCATCAGGTAGGCTACTCTTGACACAACCTCAATCTCAATACAATTCCAATGCGATTAATATGTATCGATATTGGGATAAGTTTCGCAATTTCGGAACGCCCCATCTCGATAATAATTTGTTCACTCAATTTCCATGCAATTTAATTCTAATGTAGCGCTATTATCGCTTTTAAGAGTGCGATTTGAATTTTTTAGATTTTTGATTGGAAATTGATTATTGCAATGGTGTTTCAAGAGTAACCCACCAGTTCGTAAGTCTTCACAGGGCGGGCGGGAGACCATGTACTGAGAAGAACCGGCAAGAAACTGAACAAGGACAATTATTTTCTCCCATTCTTTTACAGCGTCAAATTTATTGAAATTGATATATTTTATGATAGGGAATATCATAAAAGGAGTTTTGACTAAATTCAATAAAGAGTAAGAATAACCCTACCCTATAGTATTATTATTAATTTATATATTAGCACAATAAAACTCACATTCTTTTAAATGGTGTATTTCTCCCAACAAACAGATACAGCTCAAAATAAACCGTCCACCACGAACGCCCAAACCTAAGTGCCCGTCATTTAGTGACTCGATCCGCCATGTTATTTTCCCTCCATTCGTTCCCGCCAACACTCAGTGTTGCCAGTGAAATAAAAACATTAATCTCGTTCGGAAACGAGTAGCAAATGGGATATAAATTACTAAATTATTAATCAACCTAACAAAAGTATTTTTCATTTTATTTCCCCAAAAAATACCTTTGTGTTTCAACTCATACTCGTATGTAGCAACTGTAACTGTAATAAAGGAAGATTTTGGGCTGACACCATCGTACCCATTACCGCGCTGCAATACTCGCCCTTTGTGAGATTCAAACAATGCACCACTGATAACGTTTTACGAAACAGAAGGCACCGGCAAAATGTGCGAAGTATCCCACGTTTGGGGTAGTTACCCTTTAATCAATTAACTAATAGTAATTTTAAAAAAATATTTTTTTGAGTGCTAATTGCTGCACTTAAGCTGAATTAAATATTTATAAAATTTAGTGAAAAAATTAAATACCTACCCGACCAAGCCAGGAATCACTGCTGTCCTTCCCGGTAGCATAATGGTCAATGCAGCCGCCCGGATTGCGGAAGACCCAGGTTCGATTTCTGCCTGGGTCGGGTAGACATTTAATTTTTTCACTATTTTTTATAAATATTTAATAGTAATAATAAATATCCCCTTGAGCGTCGACCGACCACCAGGTGGCCGATAACAATTAAAATTCTATTGTGTCTAGTATTCGCGCGCTCGAGCTCATACTATACAACATTATATACACTGCTCTGATTCCAAAGACAGTAGCTTAAGCACTTGTGTTATGGAAATCAGAAACAGCGACGGTACCGTAGCCACCCAGACCTGAAAAAATAAAGAAAAGTTCGTTTTTCTACATTGACCCGACCGGGAATCAAAACCGAGACCTCGAAGATGGCACGCCAGAATCTGGCGTGCGAGCCACTCGACTACGGAGGCCGTCAAACTAATAAAAAACCATGAAGTACGACAGCTCTTATGATTATTTACTTATAATTTTACGCACATATTGTTGCGCTCTATTTAAAATGCAAATAGCTCTTTATAGGTCGATAAAGGGTAGCAGACGTGGTTCAGTAGGTTTCTATTCTTGGACGGTATAGTCAGACTTGTTGGAAGGCAATGAATCTGGGGGTCGACCGCCTCACTCTCTCGCTTTCAATCGCTTTGAAGGCGAGGCGAGGAGGAGGCGTCATCTTGTCATTTCAAAAGTAATATAAAAGTAATATCGAAAGCTATAGGCTATAGCTTTCGATATTATTCGATATTATATTTCGATATTATATTAGAAAGCAAGGCGAGGGCCTCGCTTTCAAAGCGATCGAAAGCGAGAGTGTTAGGCGGTTGGGGGGCAGGCTGGCTTAGAACAGGGAAAAAGGGCGTGAAAAAAAGTGACTTATAATCAGCAGTGAATAGATGTAGGCATAAAATGAGATGGTGATAGTGATTGTGCTATACAATTTGATTTAAACAATAAAACATTTAAAAACTTTATTGCGTGTCATATGGTAAAAAAAGTTTTTATTTCTGTAGCATTTCCATTGTTCAAGGAAGTAAAGAGTTAACCCGATCTGATCTCTTGCTATTTTTTATTATTTATTCCTAACTGATCTACTGTAACGGATTCGCCAACACTTTTTTAAGGAAGGTGCAGTCAACATGAAAAAAGGTTTTTACAATTTTATATTTTTTGTTTTTTACTCTAAGTTATAATTATCACAACCAATAAAAAAAATTGTGGAGAAGTGCATATCTATATGTCGGAGACATGGCGATAGCATCGCTTAGAAATGACAAGTATAGTCTATACTTGAGTGTGGTCTGCGCAGCATATGCTATACGGTACGCGAAACGTCAACGTCAGTTGGCGCGACAACGGACTGGACACATTTGAAGGGGAGCGGCCGGAGAGTACGCGCGCAAAGAACTCACTTCGTTTCTAAAATCCATTTGCATCCGGCAACTGTTTCTAAATAATTTAATTGTGATGTTAAAATAACATTATAGTGACTGTAAGGAATACGACTGCGTCTTTATTTTGAAGATCCAAGATGAACAGTGTTATCAACGAATCAGAGTTTGCTCGACCGTCCTATCTACAAACCGACCGCCGCCGACATATATAATATTATTAATACCTACACTTATATTGAAAGGAGGTGAATTTGAATTGAATTTTAAACTACAAACTAAAAATTAAATTATTAAATTCAACTCTACAAAAATATTTCATTCACAGGAACCTACATCATTTCTTTTTTATATCATAAACTACATTACAACCTGGTAGTATAAATACGAATACACTTCCTGATTTGAAACACGCACTCTGCAATTAGTAACATTCTCGTAGTATCTGAGCTGCGTCCCAATTTAAATGAATACGCAATGTTGGCGTGACCGTAAACTATCTAAATACGAAAACAAAATAAGCACGTCGCCGGTCATCCGTCTCCACAATACGGACAAAATTACACGTGATGTTTGTCCACTATCTTCATTAGTAACTGGCTTACCGCAGTGACACAGCCTAGACAACGGCAGATCAACCACTATAACACTATATAGGTTAGCTTATGCAGCTATGCGGGTATAAGGAAAGGCCTTTGCTCAGCAAATGTAAGATATATACTAAGTGTAATCTGTAACATAAAAAGATGAGATACTTAAAATTTAAAATAATCAGAAAAGTTTTTGTGCGATATAAATTGTAAGAGAAACAATTAAAGAAACAAAACATCAACATTATTTTATGTATTTAAGAAACAAAGTAATAAAAAAGTAAAGATGTAAGAGTGTTAAATAGACTAAGAAAAATAAATTTAACGAGAATATAAGAAAATAACTAAACACAATGAGAAAAACATATTTACCTGGCAAAGAGACACATTTTTAATATACCTAGAAGAACAAAGCGAAAGAATTATTTAAAAAAAAAACTTATTTCAAATAGCAAGTCATTTTTATGTAAGATTATGTTATGATCTTCATAATAGCTTTATTGCATGCAAAGTTAATTCGATTTTCACCATGTTAAATATCCAGCACAAACACTTAAGCTTAATAAAGTTAACTATTTTCTTTGAGAATTGTTCAATTGATTTTCTCTACGAATTAAACTTTGATTCGTAAGCAACGGCTTACGAATACTACAACGGTAGTAAAATTTAATTTGATAACAAATAATCAGTTTACTCTGTGACTCAATTACAGTCTTCTGCTTCGCTCACTGCAATCATTCTCCTTTGGTTGGTGTCATAATTAGTCTGTGGCACGTCTCAATGTCTCATCCAGGGCGTATTATCCACGGCCTTATAGTGTGGAGACAAACTCAGGAATGCGTAATGAAATACCCGGGGTAGAAAGGAATGTCAAATGAGAGAAAACCAAAGGGCCTCGCCACACTGAAATATTAATGTTTATTTTGGTAAATAAACTTGGCGAGTGATATCTTAGGTGCGCCGGTGCGCCCGATGTAATGAAAATTTATAGGCCATCCCTTATTAATGTGGCTAAATCGACTTTTGTATAAATTGTTTCTTTTTATGCGGTTGTATAATCACTTAGGAAGTTTAGAATGGAAGTCTTACTTTTGATATTGATTTAATTTGTCTTTTCTATTTTTTTTATAGATAGCTCGGCAAATGACTCCATCCCACCTGATGTTAAGTGGAAATGGAGTCCAGACGCAAAGATAACTGGTGCAGCGTGAAAGCCTGTGTGTCTTTTACCGACTTTACTACGGAGAGTGTGCCGGGAAACTTTTCAAGCTTATACCACCATCGCTCTTTTACCACCGAACCTCCAGACGTACTGCAGGATATCATCCCCACCTAGTAGAAATTCCACTATGTCGCACTAAGTGCTTCATGTCATCATTTTTACTGCGGACTGGCAGGAAGTGGAATTCTCTGCCATCGTCTGTGTTCCCAAAAAACGTTTAACTTGAATTCCTTTAAGGCGAGAGTTAATAGGCATCTTCTGGGGCAGCTCGCTCCATCGTAGACCTTATCTACGTTCACCATCAGGCGAGATCGATGTCAAGAGCTGTCTTATAAGACATAAAATAAATTAAAAAAAACAAAAGTAGCATCAGTTAACCTCACACTGCCGGAGAGAAAACGTGTGCTGGTAGACTATTCCATCTTTTGGACATGCGACAAAGAAACGAGTCACCAAATTTCTTTGTGCGCGATGGGATATTTGAGACAGTGAAGCGGTGACTCCGAAGAGCAGCACGTGTACTCCTATAAAGGAAGGGAGAAGGTGGGATGATGTCAAAGAGCTCTTCAGAGCACTCACCATGGTATAAGCGGTAAAACACTCTGAGTGACGCAACATCTCTACGCAAATGCAGATATTCGAGAGTATTTGCTACTTCTGAAGCAAGCAGAAGATCACCCGTTAACCGTTTCGCCCGAAACCCGTATTGGCAGAGACAAACAGAAACACAAATGTTGAAAAAATTTCCACGAGCAGGATTTGAACCTGCACCCTTCTGACATTCCGGGTCAGGTGCTCTTCCAATTGAGCTATCGTGGTTCTAACCAGCCCGCCGAAATTATTCAACACGTTTTACTTTGAAAGCCAAAGGCGCCCATTCAATATCAACAACTACCGTCACTAACATCCGATCATAATATTTTTACAAATTTTAAAGATCAGTTAAGAAAAAAGCTATAAATGTTCAAATATTTTTTTTTAACGCATTTTTTTTAACGCTTTTGGCTTTCTAAGTAAAAAGTGTTGAATAATTTCAGCGGGCTGGTTAGAACTACGATAGCTCAATTGGAAGAGTACCTGACCCGGAATGTCAGAAGGGTGCAGGTTCATATCCTGCTCGTGGATTTTTTTTTTTTATTTGTGTTTTTGTAATTTGTTCGCAACAAAATTTGCGTTAAAAAAATTATTTGAACATTTAGAGACAGACAGATCAGATGACCACGGAGGTCGAGTGGTTAGCACGCCGGGTCTGGCGTCGCGCTATCTCTGACGTCCCGGGTCCAATTCCCGGTCGGGTCAATTTAGAGAAAACTGTTTTTCTGAATTGATTTCGGGTGTGAGTGTTCTTCTATGTTTATGTATATTTATCCGTTGTCTAGTTTAACCATATTAACGAGTTTCAATAGAAGCTTATTTTGGGCTAGGTAATTGGTGTGAGCGTAAACAAATTTTATTTATTTATGTATTGGCGACCGTGAATTATGGAGTGTTCTTCTATTCTAGGTCGTTGACAAGTTGTTTAACTTCTTGTTTCTGAAATGAAAGTTTAATACATGTATATGTATAACACATACAATTTTTTTACATTATATTTATAACGTAAAAAATGTTAGTTTGTAGGTTACGCTTATCACTTGCAATTTTTTTTCATCTAGGAAAATATGATGAGGTATGCAAAATATTGTGTCTTTGACCAATGTTACGTGTGCCTAAATTAAAATAAATATATATGTTTTAAATTTTATAAATTTATTACTTAAGTCACCTAGACAGTTTTTCAAGACTTTTGAACGCTCGAAACAAGAAACGTCTAATGGTTAGCTTTTGTAGAGGAAAAGTTTAAGAAATAAGACAGTACCTACACAATAAAGCACTTAAGAGGATAAAAGGTAACTTTGTCTTTACGTATGTATTTACATCTCGTTACTATAAATCATATTTTTAAATCTTCTTGTATTTTTTTTTAAAACATCGCAGTAATATCTTAAATTTATACCATAGGTACCCACAATTGGACAGACTTGTCGCTTTTAAGCGATCTCCCCAAATATAAAAGTAAAAATTGAAATTATTTAAAACTTTTCTTTTATATATTTAAGGAAGATTTTTGTATCCCTGATAAAACTTATTCAGATGAAAAAACAATAGAAATTTTGACACATTTTCCAATTGACTGCATAACACATTAAAGAATTACGATTTTTTATTCCAGACCCAAGGCACACCTGGAAGACACCCCTGGTGGTGCCACGGGAATACTCGCTAGAGAACAACGATTCATCCCTAGGATGATACGCGAGGCTATTGAAGTTAAAAAACATCCTAATTTCAATAGAGATGATGGTTGGAATCTACCACCTGCCTGGGATCCCATCCCACCTGATTAAATTTAAATAAAGGTATACAAGCTAATAACTAATTATGAAACGACCAACACCTCAGTCTCCCTGTGACCACGGACCCTGCAAAGGGTACGAAACGTCAGGATAAACATTTAAAAGTAATGTGTAAAATAAACGCGAGTAGATCCGTAAAATTTGTTTCATTTTGATTTCAGCGTATTTTTTTTAGAACGGGCTAATTACCACTGGGGCCCAGTGCGGATAAGTGGTTAACGATAGCTTATGCAGCCAGGACCAACGGCTTTACGTGCCTTCCTTAAGGTCAAGAAGACTCAAGATATCTGCAACAGTTGCTTAATCTTATCAAACGTAGACCGGGCGCGTTAATCACTGCTACATCGAGCTCCACATAATGATCAATCATAATGATAGCAATAAATAAATTCCAAATTCATAAAAGCCCTCCCCCCTCCCGAATCCTACTCCCTCCTCAAGATCCAACTCCTTCCTCAAGGCCGGCAACGCATCTGCGATTACTTTGGTTTTGCGGTTGTCCATGGGCGGTGGGGATTACTTTCCATCAGGTGAACCGCCTGCTCGTTTTCCTCCTTTTAACATAAAAAAAGTCCAACAAAGTCTTAACTGATTCTTTAAAAGGAACTTCCTTGTTCGCTGCCCATTTTTTTCAAATCCGTATAAAAGGAATAGGCGGTCAAATATTTTAGTTTCGCGATGTTCAATTCTAGCGGGCGTGTTGCAGCGAGGGTTAAGTTAATGGGGCGTTTGATGGACAAATACCCCATTCGTCTACCTTTCTATTCCCGTAGGGATTGTTTATTTATCTTCAAAGAAACGGCCGGCGTTCCGTGCGCAATCGAACTGTGTTTTTACCGTAATACAAACGAAGGGTTTTAATTCATTGTTTGTAAAGCTTTCGTTTTCTGTTTTCGTAACGTTATGGTATTATGAACCAGTGAAAATAATATGACTTCCTTGAAAGCTATTTTTAGGGTTCCGTAGCCAAATGGTGAAAAACGGAACCCTTGTGGATTCGTCATGTCTGTCTGTCTGTCTGTCCGTCCGTATGTCACAGCCACTTTTTTCCGAAATTATAAGAACTATACTGTTGTTAAACTTGTTGAAAAAAAAAACAATAAATTTTGGGGGTACCCCATACTTAGAACTGAAACTCAAAATTTTTTTGTAATAAGAGAATGATAAAACTAAAAAAAATATATGATGTACATTAACCATGCAAACTTCCACCGAAAATTGGTTTGAACGAGATCTAGTAAGTAGTTTTTTTTAATACGTCATAAAGTACGGAACTCTTCGTGTGCGAATCCGACAGGCACTTGGCTGGTTTTATTTATTTAAATTTTTATTTTGGTATTCATTAGCGCATATTTGTTTATGAATCTGTAAATTTCTTGTAAGTGTTATTTGTTTTATAAAATTTATTTAGATTTTTAGTAGCCTTCATATGCAAGTAGCTTTACAAGTATACCACAGATACGTTTCTTCTTTACTGCGTTACGGCATAGTAATGTCGTTGCCTCTCACTTGATACACCAACATTTCAAAACTCATTTAATATATCGTTCATTTCATATTATTTTGTTTGATATACACGTCATTTTATATAACTATTATTTAAGATAATAACGTTTCAAATAATGATTGATTGATATAATCTTCACTTGGTATAACAATCAATTGACATAATAATCTGTTGGTATAGAGTGTCAGTGATATAGGGGTATAGTATAATATATAGTATAATATAATATTACTATTTGTTATTACTATAATATATATAGTAATGTGGGGTAACAGCGTAGATTTCGAAAAAGCTTTTAGAACACAAAAAAGGGTATTCGCGCCTTATGCGGGATAAAAAAAGAAGAATCTTGTAAACCCTTATTTCAAAAACATAGAATAATACCTCTAGCATGCATGTATATACTAGAAATATGTCTGTTAGAAAGGAAATACCCAGAATACTTTACAAAATGTAGTAGTAGTTACTAGTGTGTTCGTAGACTATCAAATATACGAGATTCGAGAAAGAATAAATTAGCCATACCCAAATGTAAATTAAATTTATTTCTAAAAAATGCATACTATATGGCTATCAAAATATTTAATTAAACTACCGTTGGACATTATTGATCAGCCACTAGACAAAACTGTATTTTAAAAAAGTTATTTCAATGACTCTTACAGCACAATTTTTACTATTAGTGAGTACATCAATAAAAAATTATAATTATAGTCTATTTATTTTTAATTACTTCATTGCAATATTAATTGACAAATTGTAGTAAATTAATAATTTGTATATTCTATTGACATTTCATTATATAATTATTTAAGTAAAAAATTTGCATTTATGTATATATGTTGTTTATAAAATTTTATACTGTTTTGAAATTGGCATGCCTACAAAATTAAGGCAGAATATTGTTGACCCTGCTCAACATTGTCGCTCATCTCAATGTACTGTACACAATATTGTGAAAATAAATGTTTGACTTTGGTATTTTTCTTAATACATACGTACAATTTCTCATCATCATCATCAGCTCATTTATGTCCCCACTACTGCTGGGGCACGAGCCTTCCCTATGGATGGATAGGGAGAACGGGCCATGAACCACCACGCGGGCCCAGTGCGGATTGGTGGTTGTTAACGACTGCTAATGCAGCCGGGACCAACGGCTTAACGTGCCTTCCGAAGCACGGAGGAGCTCGAGATGATAAATGTTTGGTCACCCATCCGATGACCGGCCTTTGTGAATGTTGCTTAACCTCAGCACTCGCAGATCGGGCGCGTTAACCACTGCGCCATCGAGCTCCTCAATTACAATACAATACAATTACAGTACAATTTCCACATGCTAACTAACTACACTGTCGGCGTGTTTTGCGACCCTGGCTTGGCTCTTTCAGCTTTTTCCAGCCATTCTGTGCCACAGTGGTCCTGCAATTTTTTTAATATCATCACACCAACGTTTCCTTTGTCTTCCTTTGTTTTCTTATTTAGAAAATTATCGACACTTAATTGGTCTACTTCCCCTTAAATTGTATTTGTAAGCGCAGTAGGCACATAAAGTTTAAATTACACATCTACATATTGGGCCTGTAGTTTAAAAAAATATAATACATACACTGTGAATCGTGCGGTGCCCCCGGCCTAACGTAGCTATAACAGCACTCAAAATTTTAAACTTGTTAGAAAGTTGTTAAGTTACGAACTTGACGAAACGACTTTACGTAACCTAACAATATGTTAAGGAAGAAGAGAAGAAGTACGTAATACTCGTATATGGAGGTTTTAATAGGAAATTGATGTCTTAAAAAAGAGTTAAAATGTTTATAGGTAAATCCGACAAAAAAATATATAACATAAAATGTTCAAATAATTTTTTAACGCAAATTTTGTTGCGGTAAAAAATTATTTGAACATTTTGTAAATAGCTTGCCTACTTCTTAACTGATCTTTAATATTTGTAAAAATATTTTGATCGGATGTTAGTGACGGTAGTTGTTGACATTGAATGGGCGCCTTTGGCTTCCAAAGTAAAAAAAGTGTTGAATAGTTTCGGCGGGCTGGTCAGAACCACTATAGCTCAATTGGAAGAGCACCTGACCCGGTATGTCAGAAGGGTGCAGGTTCAAATCCTGCTCGTGGAATTTTTTTCAACATTTGTACTTTTGTAAATATATAACATATTTAGCAAGCTAATAAAACAATAGCGAATCGAACCATTCGAAAAAAAAAATGATCTTGCCAGCGCGGTTAGCTCCCATAATTACATAATCAGATTTATTTTGCTTTGTATTAATAACACAAATGAGACATATCAAAGTAAATAACGGTAATAGAAACCATCTTGTTGAGTATCTTTAAAATGTATCTGGGCACAGAATTACATGTAGTAAGTAATTACGTATACTGTCTTACTGATAGGCAAACGCTTGCCAGATGGGCCAGAGATATAGAGCTTGTTTCTGGAAAAACTTGAATGCGATCAGCTCAAAACAGAAGGGGAAAGCGTAACATGGAGGAGGCCTGTGACCATCTGTGGGTGGATACGGGCTGAAATTAATGATGATGATAAAAGACAGGTACTTGAAGTTTATATGTGCCTAAATTGACGACCTCCTTGGTCGAGTGGTTTGCACACCGGTTTTCATGGTGTCGCTATCTCTGAGGTCCCGGGTTCGATCCCCGGTCGGATCAATTTAGAAATACCTGTTTTTCTATATTGTTTCGGGTCTGGGTGTTTCCTATGTATAATAAGTATGTATTTAAGTATATTAAGTATGTTTATCCGTTGTCTAGTTAACCATATAACGAGTTTCTTAAGGAAGCTTTTCTTGGGGCTAGATAATTGGTGTGAGTGTGGGAAACATTTATTAATTATTATTATTATTATAATTTCATGAAAAGACTTTTGCTAAATAGCGAGCTTGTAATATCGCTTTTAAAGAGAGCATTAAAACTGCTTGGAACGAATTTAAAGTGTTGAAGATTCGTTCCAAGCAGTTTTAATGCTCTCTTTATGCGATATTTACAAGCTCGCTATTTAGCAAGGTCGATACTCTATTCAAGGGCATACAACAAATTCATTTTTGGCGGATTGTGTTTATTCGGCATGAATGGTGGGACAAGCTATAAATCAGTTCTGTGTGCCACCAGCAACGTTTGAATAAACAAGACTAATGACATTCGGCCCTACGCATTAAGTTTCCGCGTTTTTGTAAAACCTCGTTTTATATTTATGTAGGTAGGTATGTTGTATACAATCCTATCGGATCGGATATAGATCTAACGATTGGAGCAAATTATACGGTTTGTACATCATATATCGGTACACATTAACCTTTCGTTAGTTCAAGCGGTAATAAAGACTACTATTTAAATAAAACTACAAAAAAAAACAACTTACCTAAATATCGTAAATGCTTATTACTATTATTACCATGTACTATAAGTCCATGCTAATACTAGACTACTAGGTGCTACCTGCGTTCATTCGTAATTGATTCATCCTGAGATTGCAAACCCTTTGCAGGATCTGTGGTCACAAGGAGCATTGAAGATGTCTTGTAAAATCTTTATTTTTTATAAAAGTTTCAGATATTTTATAAGCCGAAATATCTAGCAACCAAGCGATAGTTTCTGGTTGGGACATCATAATACAGATAACAGATGATGTTGAGAGACAAACAGAAGTTCATGGATTGTAGCGAGTGAAAATTTGCCGACTCTGCCTACCCCTCTGGTCTAGTGAAACAGCTGTGGGACTTAAACTAGCACTACCTTGCACTCTATAGTCGTGCGTGTACGTACACGCACAATACATGCAATACGATACTATACACACAACGTAGTGTGCGCGGTATCATATTGTAAAGGTGTGAGGTTCGGCGTCAGGGATTGAAAGATAGTTTGCGGTTATAAGGTGTATAATGGCTCCAATTACATGTTGCGCTATGGCTCATATAATGAAAGAGATGAGTGTATGCGTACACACACTACGATAGTAGTTGGAGGATCCGGATGTCTCGTGCGTATTCGTACGTGTTACAAAAACGCAACCAAAGTGCGGCTGAACTGAAAGACTTACGGCTGTTCCCCTAGAGTTAGGGGTCGGCAAACATAAAACAAAAAAGAACAATAATAATTGAAGAACCACAACTTTTGTCTAAATGTCTAAATGTCAACAACCACTATGTCTCAATGTCTCGGGAAACTCGAGAGGGAATCGATTTCCACTGGAGCTTCCTGAGACTGGTTGCCTTTTCTAGTAAAATTTTATCGAGGGCGGCACTGAAAATTTCGGGAATCAAGGAAGTGACACAACATAACTATTTAAAAATGTATTTATTGCTTTTCGAAGTATTCTCCGCGAAATTTGACACATTTTTCCATACGATGGAACCAATCATTGAAGCAACCATTCCATTCGGAAGTTGGGGTCTCCAAAATGGCCGTTTTGTAGGCGTCCACAGCTTCTTCAGGTGATGAAAATCTCTGACCACGCAATTCATTCTTTATTTTAGGGAAAGTATAGAAATCATCAGGGCTTAGGTCGGGGCTGTACGGCGGATGGTCTAATAATTCTATGTTTTCTTGCTCTAAAAACTCTTTTGTTCTGTGCGCGGTGTGAGAACTCGCATTGTCGTGATGGAGGATGATGCGGCGGTTGCAGTTCTCTTTACGGAGTTCAGAAACGACCTGTGGCAAACAAATGCTAGCATACCATTCTGCATTAACCGTTGTTTGTCCCTCAAGAGGAATAGTCGCAACATGGCCGGTTTTGGAGACAAACGTGGCCACCATTTTTTTTTTGCAACACTCCGTGAACGAACAATTTTTGTTGGCTTTAACTCATCTTCGAACACCCAAACTCGTTGTCTGGTTTTTTGTTTCGGGTTCGTACGCGTATATCCAGAATTCGTCACCTGATACGATGTTGTATACAGCATTTGAGGATCCTGCGTGGAATCTTTCGAGAGTTCTGACACACCAAGTAACGCGAGCCGCTTTTTGCTCTTCACAGAGCGAATGCGGTATCCATCGGGAAAACAACTTTTTTACACCTAATTGTTAATGCAAGATTATTTGTATTTGACTCATGCCAATGTCTAAAGTTGCTTGAATTTCGCGGTATGTCACATGTCGATCTTCCTCAATCAGCTTACGCACAGCATCAACGTTTTATTGGGTGACTGCAGTTTTTGGACGACCTTGACGGGGATCATCACTGAGCTTGACACGTCCACGTTGAAATTCAGCAAACCAGCGATAAATTGTGGTTTTGGATGGGGCTTCATCACCAAATGCAGAAATCATCCGGTCAACACACTGTTTTTGTGATAAACCACTTCGAAAGTCATAATAAATCATCGCTCTTGAATTTTCTCGAGTCAATTCCATTTTCTCAACGACTAAACAAGTTTGACAAAACTTTGTGACAAGACCGAGAATCTTTTTTTAAATAAATAAATGGTATTCGATTTTTAAAACCAAGGAGTTTTCAATTAAAAAGATTTAAATATGACAGGAACAGTGGTAATATTCCATTCCCGATACTTTTAGTGCAGCCCTCGGCATTGTGAATGCCAAAATTCCAGTCTTTCTCGGTTTTAAGCTGAGCGCGGTCTATGTGTCGCTTCAAAATATATATTGGGTCCTTACCTATGAAGTTGACGTTTAACGTCTCACGCTAGGTGTATTACTTCTAAAACTCAATACCGGTTGTTAATATTATTATACACATTTATTTAAGACTATGTTACTCAGGCTTCATTCAGTAATACCAATGATTTTTGATTTTGTGTCTTTATGGCTTAATTTTTTTTATTTGACTTTTTTTTTGTTAGCGTAATTGACCTTTTGTTTCATTGTAGCTTTGAAGGTACTTGTTTTCTTTTTTCTTTTTGGGTCTGCTATATTTAGCTAGTGAAACAAACACACTGCCCTAGAATTTAATTTTGTAGTAATTTTTAGTGTTAACGTAAGTAGATGCTAAGAAAATTGAAAAACCGTTAGTATGAAAAATAGAATTTTATAAAAAAATCTTCATACAAAACAGCAATTTCATAGGTAAGGACCTAAAATATCTTTCTTTTGCGTAATTGAAACGCCGCCGCCGCATACTGTTTTCAAGCGTGCAGTTCGCGAGCCGCGACTATTTGATGATCCTTGCTGTAGAGAGGCAGACCACGACTGCTTCCCAAAACTCACATCAGAAACAAATGAATGTAATCCAGTGTAACCAGTATTTATTTACCTACTTCCATCAATTCTTATGACGATGCCCCCCGCTCCGTAACAAAATGGCTACCACACTGAACAGCCATTCGGAGGGCTCGATTTCCGAAGCGGGTCAGTTTCGGAAACGAACTTTTCCATATTATTCTTGTGGCTGGGTCTTCTTCGCCGCTCAATGTTGTTGCTCAAAGACATCCGAGATAATCTCATTTGGTCTTATTTCAGATATCGTTGTAGGTTCCAATTCCAACCACCAAAACTTTACGTATTAGCGTACATATGATTTTTAGAGGCAGCAGACTTTAACTACTGCTATGAGACATTTCACAAGTTAAAAAATAATTTGTCCTATGTTCATGTTTATTAACATGAACATAGGACACAAGGCAATAAGGCTGTATTCAGCCTTATTGCCTTGACTTATGCTTTAATTTTGTTTCTTCCGACTTTCAACGAAAGAGTTAATAATAATAATGGTGGTACTCTAGGATTAGGTTTTTATAATGTTTTATTGTTATTATATTAAAATATTGTAAAAATCTAGTTTTAAGAAAGAAAATAAATAAAGGAGATAATAATAAACTTTATTTGCACACAAAAAATACAGATACAGACAAATTGATGAAAAGATATAGTACAAAGTAGGTGGTTATTAAAATTAAGAAAATAAAAATGGGTGCAAGTAAAAATAAACTAAATTAGAATAATAATATAAAAAAGTACATACAAAAGGGAAATAAATATATTAAACAGAGTTTATGCAATATAAATCATAAAATAAATAAACATTTAGAAAATGACTCCGAACCTGACCCTTGATCGACTTCAACGTGCGAGCACTTCTGGTGGGCTCAGGCAAAGAATTCCATAACCGGAGAGCACGCACAAAAAAGAGTAGGAAAGGAAATAAGTTGAATGAAGTTACTGTAATTTACTTGAATTTTATTTTATGATGAAAACAATACCTGTTAAAATGGCTTTAAAACGATTCATTAACCGATTCTTAACAAACTTCTTTGAGCGTTTGCGTTTATTATGTCACTTGTTTATTTATATTATTTACGCATAATCACGCTTCGAGGCTG
Organism: Eudonia mercurella; assembly: GCA_963082485.1. Lineage (NCBI taxonomy): Eukaryota > Metazoa > Arthropoda > Insecta > Lepidoptera > Crambidae > Eudonia > Eudonia mercurella. The sequence continues at coordinate 14,429,905 of OY720036.1, read as the reverse complement.
GATCCGAAAGATCTGTGCTAGATCAGGTAAACAGTGTTTCAAAGTGTTCAATGCATAGCCTGGGTTTGTAATCGCCAACCCAAATTTAGTAAGCGAAGCGAAGTAAAGAGGACTTCATTTTAATAATGTTGGCATTTGCATTGATATGGGTTAGTCTGTTTATAGACTTAAAAGCTTAGCTTAGGCTTAAATCACAAAAAACAAACAAATGTTACTTAGCAATATAAATAATATATAAAAAATAATTACAAAGGGTAGCCTCCCTCCAGCTATGGATTCATTCATGGGAACGGTAACTGCTTTTGTTTATTTATTACAGCTAGTCGAAATTCGATCGTAATTTTATTAAGGCTGCACGGATTGTATCCTAAGCAATGAAAAATTAAAAAGATAGAATGTGAGTTTGGATTGGCATTGACAGATTTCGGCCGCTCTTCTTCCATTTTTGAAAATTTTGAAAAGAGTCTAATATGCGTGTGTGGCAAATACATGGTAGTGTGTGTAATGTTTGTTTTATTGATGTAATGTATTTTTATGCATAATTTGAAAAAAAAAATTACATTCTGCAATCCTTCTCTATATAAATTATAAGTGTGCGAAATTTCATACTCCTCCGTCCACGCAATTTTCGTAAAAAGGGGTACAAAGTTTTTGCTTCACGTATTAATATATAGAAGATGTAAGACTTTAGGATAATAATAATAAATGGGATTAAACTATTACTATGTTTTTATTAGCTTCGGGGATCCAATATCTCAACTCATTACATCATTGATCATGCGGCATGCAAATGTACCGATATATTTATTCTCGTCAGACGTGAGCGGGTGTGTGTGCGTGTTTTTGTTTCATTTTGTTTTTGTTTTTATTTTATACTACACCCTTCTGACATACTGTGTCAGGTGCTCTTCCAATTTTTTCAACATTTATGTTTTTGTAATTTGTTCGCAACAAAATTTGTGTTCAAAAATTATTTGAACATTTCATAAATAGCTTGCTTACTTCTTAACTGACCTTTAATATTTGTAAGTAGTAAAAAGTGTTGAATAATTTCGGCGGGCTGGTTAGAACCACGATAGCTCATTTGGAAGAGCACCTGATCCGGTATGTCAAAAGGGTGCAGGTTCAAATCCTGCTCGTGGAAATTTTTTCAACATTTACGTTTTGGTAAAAAAGCTTATGATTTATGCTTCTTTTTGGGCTCATTTTTTTATTCAGTTATTAATTTACTAAAAATAAACGCCCTTGATTCAATGTCACCGGTTTATAACGTGTAACGTAACTTGTGTAACGTCTTCAAATAATTAATAATTAAAATTATAATACAGAAGAATTCAAAGAAAATAAGTGATAACTTCAAAACATACACCGAAAACTACTAGAATAACAATAAAATGCGGAAAAGTGTAACCAAAAAACAGTGCAATAAGTGATAAACTGGTGGATAATTGTGCCTATTGACATTGTAAACAACAACAAACAATCAGTGAAATTGTGTGACTTTTCGCCTTCTCCAAAGTGAAAAATGCTAAAACTAGTTCTAATTACAGTATTTTAAAGCATTAACCCCTTTCCTTAAAAGTGATTTCTTAAAAAAACGCAAACGGTGAATTCATTTCAAATTCGTCAAGTCATCTTCATAGATCATAATACCGTTCTCAGTAACGCCATCTATTGATTGACGGTCATACTAATTGATCGAGTGCAAATAGCACATCTAAGTGCAAATCGTTAAAATCGCTCTAATCTCCATATAGAGGGCGACAGCAACAACCAATTACTATTTCAACAATTTATTTAGTGAATAATTATCATGATGAAATGCACGGGATGTAATAAAGCCATAACCGACAGACGATTCCTAAAATGTTCTCTGTGTAAGGATTATTACGATTTAGATTGTGCTAACGTTACGGAAAAACGCTTTTACAATACGATGACTATTGATCATAAAAACAAATGGAAATGCCAGGCTTGTGTGTCCAAGATACCAAAGAATAATCACGATAACACCCCAGTGAGACCAATAACATCAGCGTCTTCGCCAACTGATAACAATATCACACTAAGACAAAAAACCTATAGAAATATTCCTCCCAAAGAATATGAGCTATCCAATGATGAAAACGATATGTCAGTAGATGAAATCATTGGGAACACGATATCAGATCAAACTGTCATGGAAAGGAAATCAACGCCTCATAATCAAGCGAGTATTACCCATGATACATTCATTCTTGACAAAATTAGCTCACTGCTAGATAATAAATTGGAAAACATGAAAATCTTAATCATTCGTGAAATAAAAAGCACAATACAAACTGAATTTAATAATGTCATCATGAAATTACAAAAAGATATAGAAGATTCCAAAACAAAACAAAAAAACATCACAGAAAACATTCAAATTATAGACAAAAAAATTAAAAATATAGAAAGACAACTAAATGATTTAGAAACTTCAAAGAAAATTGTACTTTATGGACTGACGGAGGAGCATGCGGAAACTGTAAATGATTTAAATGTTCGTGTATGTAGAGCATTTTATGATATCATGAATATAAACATTGACCCATACTTGGAAGAAATCAAACGAATTGGAAAGCGAGGAAGCAAGAGACCAGTAACAATTGAATTCATAAGTAAACGAATGGCAAGATTTATGTTAGAAAATAAAATAAATTTTAAAAACACTGGCCTGGCTATTGGTCGGTTCATGGAAGGAGAATCTCTTAAGGAGCATTTGGAACTAAAGAACAAATTACAATCAGCCAGAAAAAATGGAGATCACGCAATAATTAAAAATAACCAATTGTTTATTAATGGAAAAAAATATCTGTCTTCTATTATAAAGGAAACACAACAAAAAAGTGATGCAATGAAACCATCAACCACCCCACCAATGCCTACTACGCAACAACAACAGCAACGAGAACAGCAAGAACAACGTATAACAACTTCACCAACTGAAACAAGAAACACAAGACTTAATAAGACATTTCTTTAAAAAATCTATAAAAAACTCTACTAGCAAAGACTTTATTGTAAGTTTTCAAAACATCCAAAGCATTGGAAACAAACTTTACTTAATTGAACAGTTACTTTTAGATTCTCAAATTGATATATTATGCCTATCAGAATTGTGGAAGAATGAACACTTCTGCAAATCTATTGTCTTACCTGGTTACAAAATTGGATCCCTTTTCTGTCGAAACACTCGGGTAGGTGGTGGTGTATGTATCCTTGTGAACGAAAATTTAGAATATATAGAAAGAATAGATATTGTAAATTACTCCAAAGAATTTATTATAGAATTAAGCGCTGTAGAAATTCCAAAACTAAACTGTATAGTGATAGGATTATATAGGGCCGATCGTAATATTGATATATTTAATGAGCAGATGGAAAAATGTTTAAAAAAACTAAACACGAAAGATAAAAATAAATATTTTATAATTGGCGGTGATTTTAACATTAACATATTGAACAAAAACAAACAAACATCTGAATTCCTTAACCTAATGAGTTCCAATTGCCTCACACAATTAATAAACGAGCCTACTCGCGAAACAAAAACAACAAGCACCTGTATTGACTTAGCATTTACAAACCATAAAGATATGGTTTGTAAATCTTATGTTAAAGACTATGGCCTCTCGGATCATAAATCAATAAATGTTAGGCTAAAAAATCAAAACCAGAATAATAATAATACTAAAATGTGGAAAGTAGAAAAAAGAATATACACAAAAAAAAATATATTAAGTTTCAAAGAGTCATTAAGTCTTATTAATTGGAATGATATAATTAACGAACAAAAAACTGTAGATAAAAACTATGATTCATTTCACAATTTGGTTATTTCACTTTTAAATAAACATATCCCCAAACAAGTAATTAAAATTAAGAATAAATTCCATAAAGGCTGGTTAACATTAGGATTAAAAAAATCATGTAAACATAAAAGAGTATTAAGATCTATTTTAAATGTAACCAATAATAACGTCATACGAAAATACTATAAATTATACACCCAAACTCTAAAACGTAGTGTCAAAATATCAAAAAGAATAGAATATATAAAGCAAATGAATAAATCTGATAATAAAACAAAAACTATGTGGAAAATAATAAATAACACTACAGGAAAAACAAAGGGAAATATGTATAAAAATTTAAAATTAAACGTAAATAACCGGATAATAAACTGCCCAAAAACAATTAGTAATACATTTAACGAATACTTTACGACAATAGGCGTTTCCCCAACAAATGTTGCAAACGATCGTGTCGGTCGTCCTATAATAAACCCACCGACAAACTCTGTCTACTTATATCCTACCGACCAAAAAGAAATTATAAGCATAATTAAAAAAATTAAAAATAAACATAGTTGTGGCATAGATGGGATACCACCTATACTACTTAAGCAATGTGCAGACATTTTGTCAATTCCACTAACCTTTTTAATCAACCAAAGTTTTACCTATGGTCAATATCCAAACTTGCTAAAAATTTCAATTGTTAAACCTCTGCATAAAAAAGGTGACAAAACTATCCTTAATAATTACAGACCAATAGCTCTTTTACCTACTTTTTCTAAAGTTTATGAGAGAGCTATGTTTAGTAGATTATATAACTTTTTGGAAAAATATAATATATTAGACGACTGTCAAAACGGTTTTAGAAAGTCCAAGTCCACCACGTCAGCAGTATTTAAATACATTCAAATGGCCCTCCAAAACATTAACGATAAACAATATGCAGTAGGAATACTGCTCGATATGACAAAAGCATATGATAGAGTATCACATAGCATATTATTAAAAAAACTTTATGGCTCAGGTGTACGAGGACCTGCCTTTGGTTGGTTTCAGTCATACCTAGATAATAGAAAACAAGTAGTAGAAATAGTGAACCATAACATGAATAAAAATGAAATAATAACGGTACAGTCACAAGAAAGACCATTGACATGTTCCATTCCGCAAGGCAGTGTGCTAGGATGTGTATTATTTTTATTATACATAAACGACCTCCCGAAAATTATTAACCAGCAAATAGCACTACCAATCCTTTTTGCCGATGACATATCAATTCTAATTAAATGCGAAAATACCAATAGCTTAGACAGATTAGTACACGATACACTACAAAATATTACACTATGGCTGCTGGACCATAACTTGGAAATAAATTATGAAAAAACTAAAATCATGCAATACAAATCTTATAAGAAAGCCCCATTAAATTTAAAAATAACCTATCAAAATACACACTTAGAAACCGTCGAAACTTTTAATCTACTAGGAATAAATATAGACACCCACCTAAACTGGAAATCTCACATTGACTGCATAAAAACAAAACTTGCCAAATTTACGTATGCCTTATTCCAATTAAAACAATGTACAAATAGAGAAACAGCTCTGTCAGCTTACTACGCGTATGCATACTCTTGGCTCAAGTATGGAGTAATGCTATGGGGATACAGCGTAAATGCCAATGAGTTGTTTATAATGCAAAAAAAATGTGTACGAATAATAGCCCATATAGACAACTTGCAAAGTTGCAGACCATATTTTGTCAAATACAACTTATTAACACTCCCTTCAATTTATATACAAGATATTTCTATATTCGTGCATAAAAACATGAACCTATTCCCAAAAGTTGTAAACACTCATAATGTAAACACACGCAATAAATATAGGCTATACCTACCGCCATCTAGAATAAATATGCTCAATCGCAGTCCACACTACATGTCCATAAAAATATTTAATAAATTACCAAATTATATTAAAAATGAAAAAAATGCTGTAGTATTTAAAAGAAAATTAAATGTATTTCTAATTAAAAATTGTTTCTATTCTGTAGATGAATATTTTAATTTTAATGTTAATAATTGATGTTTTGATTTTTTTAATAATTGATGTTTTTATTTATTGGTAAATGTAATTTAATTTCTATTATATTGTTATTTTAATTTATTTAATATTAATTTTTTATCTCATCATCATTTAATTTTTATGTATAATTTAAATATAAGTTTAAAATATATATTTTTAAACTGTATATTTGTAATACCTGCAAAAGGTCACTAAGTTATAAAGCCACATAAAATATATTTCACCTGTATGATACACTTAGTTATGCAAATAAATATTTTGATTTGATTTGATTTGATTTGATATATATAAGAGACACCTTCACATTGCATCGCCTGTTTTTATGTTTTTAAATGTTAAACGCGAGTACATGGACAGTTTACGCGAACACTATATATATATAGCCTTCTAGCCTTCCTCAATATATGGACTATTTAACACAAAAATATTTTTCAATTCCAACCAGTAGTTCCTGAGATTAGCGCGTTCAACCAAACAAACAAACAAATACTTCAGCTTTATAATATTAGTATAGATCAGTAATAATAATAAAATATACCATATATATATATATATGTCGGAGTTATTTCATAGACTAGTAACGGCATCTATCGATATTAGGCTGAATAGCTTGGCAGAATAGCTTGGCATTATGAAATTATCCCTGAGTCAGTAGTTCGAGCGAGTAGTGGGAGCATAGTGAGTCTATGACATCTGTCACTGTCACTTGTCAGTGAGGTAACGTTAGTTTGTGAAACTCACTCTCGCACTCACTTTACTTCTGGAGCTCGACTGTGCCGGACGTGTGCGCACTGACTCTATTCTACGCACAAAATGGCGGACGGGGACGACGCTTTCCAACAAAATCCGTTTCCATCTCCGACATCAGAAGTGGGATGTAACCTTTGCTCTAAGGATGTAATCGACGCGAACAACTAGAAGAAAACGATGCCAAGTTTTATCGTAAATGACAACGGATGTTGGAACAGCAAAATCAGAATTGGATGGCGTTACTTGATGTTCAGAAAGCACATGAGGAGTTTCATTACCGGAGTATATACGCGTGCGTAGCTACAGTCGACGTATGGATTGCTACATTCTCCATATTTAGAGGCACGGATCCTTTTGCAAACATGTGCCCACGCGCTCATACCATCACTGCGGGGCACGGGGAAGGGCGCTACTAGCAACTGCGGTGCAACCGGCAGCAGCGACACCGACACATGGCAAGCAACGTGAACCAGCGTCATCGGGTAAACAGACCTGTGCTGCATCGGCAACTCTGCTGGACGCTGAATGTTTCTGGTGATGTTTTCATGATTCAGTATGATTATTTTATAATGCTTAGAAATTTCTATGATAAAAAAGTCAAATAGCCAGAGGAAAACGTTTACTTCCCGAAGTGACAATGAGTTACTGGACAATCTAATGTTATTAGTACTGTACTGTTGGTTATTACAGTTAGACAAGTTTATTACAGGTGATTTTGTCTTGGTTAAAAATAGTGAACGAAACAAGACCAAGTTAGATAATAAATTTAGAGACTCGTTCTTTATAACTGCGGCATTAGAAGTAGACTCACTAGAACTTAGGTTTAGTACCCCATAGACATGAGAGTTTGTTAGAGAGAGCCAGTAGTTTAATAAATGATGAGCTGTGTGCGGGTACCTGATGGAGGTAGCTCATGATTATGATACGTTGAAAGCATTAAATTCTAAGCGAACTTACAAATACACACACTATAGATTAACAGGGATGCCAGAAGGTCATGTACCAGTCGAAGTTGAGGTGGAGGTTTTGGGTGGACATTGTGACCCGATTGATAATGAGTAAAGTTGTTGTGTGAACTCGAGTTAGTGCTCTAATGGCTGTAACAAGTGTCGACCATACCAGTAGCTATTACATAGTCGTAGCCCGGTAGAAATCGGTGTCTATTGAGGAAACTCAAGATGTCCGTGGGTGCGCGGTGCGTGTTTAGCTCTGGCGGAGGTCGTGGTCTATCAGGACAGTAGTGTGTAGTCAGAGGGTGATGCAGACGTGCGCGGGGTTCCACTGAGATGGACACGCGTAAGCGACTGGGATCGCTGTTCGGCTGTGAGAGCCGTGGCATTGGAGGGGTAACTCGAGGTGATTTTAAAGCTTACATAGCTTGTAAATAGTGACTTTTGATTTGTGCAACGAATGGTTAATGGCCCTGGTTACCTGGTTATCTAGTTTGGATTTGGATTGTCTAGTTACCTTTTCTTTTGTTATGTTACATTTGATTTGTTATCTTTCTAAATCGAAAAGGTTTAGTTTTCAGTTTTAAATAAGTTAGAGACTTATGTAGAGACTTATGTAGAGACTTATGTAGAGACTTATGTAGAGTCTTATGTAGAGTCTTATGTAGAGTCTTATGTAGAGTCTTATGTAGAGTCTTATGTAGAGTCTTATGTAGAGTCTTATGTAGTCTTATGTAGAGTCTTATGTAGAGACTTATGTAGAGTCTTATGTAGAGACTTATGTAGAGACTTATGTAGAGACTTATATAGAGACTTATGTAGAGACTTATGTAGAGGCTTATGTAGAGGCTTATGTAGAGGCTTATGTAGAGGCTTATGTAGAGGCTTATGTAGAGACTTATGTAGAGCTTTATGTAGGGCCTACTGTGAGGCTTACTGCAGAGTCTACTGTAGAGCCTATTATAGTGCCTACTGTGGAGCTAAATGTAAGAGTCAATTAATGTTTGGTCAGGATAGACCGAACGGGAAATACTGTGCTTGGCTATCTTTTGTTAAAGAGAAAAACACGAGGACGTGTTTCAATCAGGATGGCCGTGATCATACAATACTTTTATTGCCTGTAATATCTGCTGTCTTACGCATTGGAAGCTCCGCGCTTCGTGCTTCAACGCTTACGCATTAGAAGCTCCGCGCTTCGTGCTTCAACGCTTTCGCATTGGAAGCTCCGCGCTTCATGCAGTCACGCTTTCGTATTGAAAGCTCCGCGCTTCATGCTTCAACGCTTTCGCATTGGAAGCTCCGCGCTTCATGCAGTCGCGCTTTCGTATTGGAAGCTCCGCGCTTCATGCTTCAACGCTTTCGCATTGGAAGCTCCGCGCTTCATGCAGTCGCGCTTTCGTATTGGAAGCTCCGCGCTTCATGCTTCAACGCTTTCGCATTGGAAGCTCCGCGCTTCATGCAGTCGCGCTTTCGTATTGGAAGCTCCGCGCTTCATGCTTCAACTTTCGCATTGGAAGCTCCGCGCTTCATGCAGTCGCGCTTTCGTATTGGAAGCTCCGCGCTTCATGTTTCAACGCTTTCGCATTGGAAGCTCCGCGCTTCATGCAGTCGCGCTTTCGTATTGGAAGCTCCGCGCTTCATGCTTCAACGCTTTCGCATTGGAAGCTCCGCGCTTCATGCAGTCACGCTTTCGCATTGGAAGCTCCGCACTTCGTGCTTTAATGTTTTCGCATTTGAATCTAGTTGCTCTTAAAAGAAGAGCTCCGGAACTGCTGCGCTCGAGAACGCGCGCAGTGTCAGAATGGCCGTGTCGGAGTTATTTCATAGACTAGTAACGGCATCTATCGATATTATGCTGAATAGCTTGGCAGAATAGCTTGGCATTATGAAATTATCCCTGAGTCAGTAGTTCGAGCGAGTAGTGGGAGCATAGTGAGTCTATGACATCTGTCACTGTCACTTGTCAGTGAGGTAACGTTAGTTTGTGAAACTCACTCTCGCACTCACTTTACTTCTGGAGCTCGACTGTGCCGGACGTGTGCGCACTGACTCTATTCTACGCACAAAATGGCGGACGGGGACGACGCTTTCCAACAAAATCCGTTTCCATCTCCGACATATATATATATAATATATATATATATATATATATATATATATATATATATATATATATGTATATATCACATCACCAGTTCATTTATGTCCCCACTGCTGGAGCACGAGCCTTCCCTATGGATGCCACCACGCGGGCCCAGTGCGGATTGGTGGTTGTTAACGACTGCTAATGCAGCCGGGCCCAACGGCTTAACGTGCCTTCCGAAGCACGGAGGAGCTCGAAATGATAAATTTTTGGTCACCCATCCGATGACCGGTATTTGCGGAAGTTGCTTAACCTCAGCAGTCACAGACCGGGTGCGCTAACCACTGCGCCATTGAGCTCCTCCTCCTATAATATACTATAATACTAAAGAGTCCATATACACAAGTCCCTGTAAGCTGCTTGCAACATTAATGGATACACTGAGGGGTGCCATAACTTTCCCCGATGCGACCGTGTTTTAGACTTGTATCGACGTTACATTCTCAACACTAAATACTTTGAGTTAAATGTTCGCGTTTTTTTCTTTCGAAAGTCTTTTTTGTACCTCTAAGCTGGAGGCGCGTTTTTGCCCTGTTTCGAAGTATGATATACATATTTTACGATATAACAACTTAATACTGAATATACCAATAAGAAAAATAATATATTGTGACTGGAATAGGAAGAAACACTAAAAACACTCACGTTACATTTCGTCATAAAATAAAGAATAGTTTCGACCAAAAGAGTGACTGCAATTCACAAAACTTTTGTTTATAAAGAAAAAAAATACCTACAATAAAATACAAAAATCGATTAAGGAGTCAGTATGTGCGTTTGTTTATGATTAGGGCCCGGCTTAATAAGTATTTACATATTTTTATTTGAAATTATTTTCGTTCTTAATTATGGTTTCTGCATAAAATATATTATTTAGATCGTGAAAATTCAGGTTTTATTTTTCATATTTTTCCATATTTTAAATATAAATCCATATTCCACAAAGTATTAATCAATTTATCCATATTTTCATCAGCGCTATGAGTTTCCTAAAATTCAATCATAAAATTAGATCAAATCAAAACTATTATTTTTGGATTGGAAAACGAGGCTGCTGCCATTGCGATCTAAAAAGAACTTCTCGAAGATGACACTTTACGCAACGACATGGTCTACATTAAAAGCAATTATTGCGTTTTATCACACCAGATAAAGGCACTCGAGAATATTCTTTCACTTCACTAAATGAAAATTTGAAGATTATCGAAAATATCGAAAATATCGAAAAGAAGGATTCTGAATCGGGAGGAGCCGTTGCTGAAGTTGCTAGGCAAAAATTTAGTTACGTGATAAAAAAAACAAAGGATTTCATATCCTAAAAAAATTAATAGCATGCTGTGTGGAAGATTAAAAGGCGACATAGACGTGCCCTACTCACTTACAGATTTAATCAAATTTAAATATGCTCCAATCACATCCTGTGATGTTGAAAGATCATTCAGCCAGTACAAAGCATTATTTCGTCCAAATAGAAAAAGGTTCAATTTTAAAAATTTTAAAATACACGTGATTATTTACTGCAATTCAAATGTTAGTGAAACGGAAGCTGATAAACATTTGAAATTGTATAAATTTTGATTATTTGCAATAAACAATAGTTTTATTTGAAATGTTGTCCATATTTTAGTTTTTTCAGTCCATATTATATTTACATATTTCGAAATTTTTAATACATATTTATCCGGGCCCTAGTTATGATGTTACATGTCATGTCATGTCAGAGTACTTTATCATCAGTTTTAAATTGTCATTTCGATAGCAAATCATGGACCCAGGCCTCCCTTCCCATCAGGTTTGGGGGCTTGGGTATTCGCAGTATAAAAGACCTATCACTACCGGCTTTTCTGTCTTCTGTACACAGCACGCTCACTTTAACATCTAAAATTATTCTTCCGTCCCTGGGCGGCGTTGAAGTGTCGTGCCTGTCGGAAGCCAGAAATGCCTGGTCTGCTATCTGCCAAAACTGCGACCTACCAACCTTCCTTAACTCCCAAAGACACTGGGACGAGCCGCTCTGTAAGATGACTTTCTCCGCGCTCATAGAGAGTGCTGTTAATGATAGGGAACGAGCTCGTCTTCTTGCCGTTTCGGAGAGGGAGGCCGGTTTTTGGCTACACGCCATACCTTCACCCAACACAGGCACCCTTTTAACCGGCCCTACACTCACTTTGTCAGTTTGCTTACGCCTGGGCATTAAAACAAATGAACCTCATCGTTGCCTTTGCGGGACTGAAGTGGATATTTTTGGGCACCATGGTCTTTCTTGCCAGCGAAGCGCTGGTCGTCTGTCGCGACACGCGAATCTAAACGACGTCATTCGCCGTGCGCTTTCTACCGTCAATGTGCCAGCTGTATTGGAACCCAATGGGCTGGCTCGTGACGATGGAAAGAGGCCCGATGGAATGACGCTCGTTGCCTGGTCGCAAGGTCGATCCCTGGTGTGGGATGCGACGTGCGTGGACACCCTAGCTCCATCCCACATTAGGGCAACTTCGGTTAGTGCTGGCGCGGCAGCTTCAGCGGCTGAGGACCTCAAAAGGCGTAAATATAGTTCTCTAAGCCTTGGGCACATATTTGCGCCGTTTGGGGTTGAAACTTTGGGACCATGGGGACCGGCAGCTCGAAAGCTATTTAAAGAAATTTCCGCTCGCCTTATAGAGACCACTGGTGACCCTCGAGCTGGCGCGTATTTTGGCCAACGTTTAAGTTTGGTCATTCAAAGAGGCAACGCCGCCAGCGTCCTGGGCACTCTCCCGCTTGGCAGCGATTTGGAGTCCCTTTTTTATTTGTAAAAATTATGTGTATATTTTTATTTCTATTTCCTTTTTTTTTAATTATGTTGTAAATAAATATAATTGTAATGTAAATAAATAAATAAATTACCATAATAATATTACAAAGCTGAAGAGTTTGTTTGGTTGAACGCGCTAATCTCAGGAAGTACTGTTCGAATTGAAAAAATATTTTTCTGTGGAATAGTCCATTTATTGACGAAAGTTATAGGCTATATTACATCAGGCTATGACTAATAGGAGTGGAGCAGCAATAAAAAATGTTGCAAAAACGGGAAAATATTTACGCGGGTGAAACCGCGGGCACAGCTAGTTATACATATATAAAGAGAAAAACCTTAATACAACACATTTATTATTAAAGCGATTTAAGATATTCTCTTCCTAATCTCAAAAGTATGTTCAGTGAAAATGTTAGGCGAATTGTGGATAAGTCGATAATCTGTTTGGAAACTTGGCTGTCTCGTTGCAAGTAACTTTTATCTTACTTTTCAACGTGTTTCCACCCACTGCCTCGTGAAAGCCTCAGAACGTTGGTACTGTGTTGATATCAGAAATTACATTAATATCTTTCGGCCTTTTGTATTACACTAACTAGACAATGTCATGGTATTTTGTTATTCAAACTTTGTCTATTAAAACAAAACGAGATATTACTTTTTGTTTTTTCATTTAACAATGGACAATCTTTTACTAGGAGAAGCTCGATGGCGCAGTGGTTAACGCGCCCGGTCTGCGAGTGCTGAGCTTAAGCAACTTTCGCAAAGGCCGGTCATCGGATGGGTGACCAAAAATTTATCATCTCGAGCTCCTCCGTGCTTCGGAAGGCACGTAAAGCCGTTGGTCCCGGCTGCATTGGCAGTCGTTAACAACCGCCAATCCGCACTGGGCCCGCGTTGTGGTTTATGGCCCGTTCTCCCTATCCATCCATAGGGAAGGCTCGTGCCCCAGCAGTGGGGACATAAAGCGAGCTGGTGATGATGATGATGATGATGATGATGATGTGTTATATTAGTACTACGGAGACGGACTGTGTTCTGGCCTCTGTAGTGACGTATGTCATTTTCAATTTCCTGCAGGCTCACATGTTTTTTTTAATATATTTACGGGTAAGCACAGGGAAGGCACGTGCCCCAGCAGTGGGGACATAAAAAAAAATGAGCTGATGATGATGATGATGATGATGAATCTTTTGCTTTCTACGAGCCAACGGCCGAAGTGATGATAAAGCCAAAGGTGAAAGCGCATTTCCTGGCATTCTCAACTACTGACAAACTGGCTAATCTTATCTCTAACTGTCGGTACACAAATAGCTTTATGCAACCACATTTCATTTCATTATCATCGTTTTCATTCTAAATATATCGCCATAACATCAATGTTTGTAGTATTATTGTATTATATATATGTATTATATATGTCGGAGATGGAAACGGATTTTGTTGGAAAGCGTCGTCTCCGTCCGCCATTTTGTGCGTAGAATAGAGTCAGTGCGCACACGTCCGGCACAGTCGAGCTCCAGAAGTAAAGTGAGTGCGAGAGTGCGTTTCACAAACTAACGTTACCTCACTGACAAGTGACAGTGACAGATGTCATAGACGCACTATGCTCCCACTACTCGCTCGAACTACTGACTCAGGGATAATTTCATAATGCCAAGCTATTCTGCCAAGCTATTCAGCCTAATATCGATAGATGCCGTTACTAGTCTATGAAATAACTCCGACACGGCCATTCTGACACTGCGCGCGTTCTCGAGCGCAGCAGTTCCGGAGCTCTTCTTTTAAGAGCAACTAGATTCAAATGCGAAAACATTAAAGCACGAAGTGCGGAGCTTCCAATGCGTAAGCGTTGAAACATGAAGCGCGGAGCTTCCAATACGAAAGCGCGACTGCATGAAGCGCGGAGCTTCCAATGCGAAAGCGTTGAAGCATGAAGCGCGGAGCTTCCAATACAAAAGCGCGACTGCATGAAGCGCGGAGCTTCCAATGCGAAAGCGTTGAAGCATGAAGCACGGAGCTTCCAATACGAAAGCGCGACTGCATGAAGCGCGGAGCTTCCAATGCGAAAGCGTTGAAGCATGAAGCGCGGAGCTTCCAATACGAAAGCGCGACTGCATGAAGCGCGGAGCTTCCAATGCGAAAGCGTTGAAGCATGAAGCGCGGAGCTTCCAATACGAATGCGCGACTGCATGAAGCGCGGAGCTTCCAATGCGAAAGCGCGACTGCATGAAGCGCGGAGCTTCCAATGCGAAAGCGTTGAAGCATGAAGCGCAGAGCTTCCAATACGAAAGCGCGACTGCATGAAGCGCGGAGCTTCCAATGCGAAAGCGTTGAAACATGAAGCGCGGAGCTTCCAATACGAAAGCGCGACTGCATGAAGCGCGGAGCTTCCAATGCGAAAGCGTTGAAGCATGAAGCGCGGAGCTTCCAATACGAAAGCGCGACTGCATGAAGCGCGGAGCTTCCAATGCGAAAGCGTTGAAGCATGAAGCGCGGAGCTTCCAATACGAAAGCGCGACTGCATGAAGCGCGGAGCTTCCAATGCGAAAGCGTTGAAGCATGAAGCGCGGAGCTTCCAATACGAAAGCGCAACTGCATGAAGCGCGGAGCTTCCAATGCGAAAGACAGCAGATATTACAGGCGATAAAAATATTGTATGATCACGGCCATCCTGATTGAAACACGTCCTCGTGTTTTTCTCTTTAACAAAAGATAGCCAAGCACAGTATTTCCCGTTCGGTCTATCCTGACCAAACATTAATTGACTCTTACATTTAGCTCCACAGTAGGCACTATAATAGGCTCTACAGTAAACTCTGCAGTAAGCCTCACAGTAGGCCCTACATAAAGCTCTACATAAGTCTCTACATAAGCCTCTACATAAGTCTCTACATAAGTCTCTACATAAGTCTCTACACAAGTCTCTACATAAGACTCTACATAAGTCTCTACATAAGACTTTACATAAGACTCTACATGAGACTACATAAGACTCTACATAAGACTCTACATAAGACTCTACATAAGACTCTACATAAGACTCTACATAAGACTCTACATAACACTCTACATAAGTCTCTACATAAGTCTCTACATAAGTCTCTACATGAGTCTCTACATAAGTCTCTACATAAGCCTCTACATAAGTCTCTACATAAGTCTCTACATAAGTCTCTACATAAGTCTCTACATAAGTCTCTACATAAGTCTCTACATAAGTCTCTACATAAGACTACATAAGACTCTACATAAGACTCTACATAAGACTCTACATAAGACTCTACATAAGACTCTACATAAGACTCTACATACATAAGACTCTCTTATTTAAAACTGAAAACTAAACCTTTTCGATTTAGAAAGATAACAAATCAAATGTAACATAACAAAAGAAAAGGTAACTAGAAAATCCAAATCCAAACTAGATAACCAGGTAACCAGGGCCATTAACCATTCGTTGCACAAATCAAAAGTCGCTATTTACAAGCTATGTAAGCTTTAAAATCACCTCGAGTTACCCCTCCAATGCCACGGCTCTCACAGCCGAACAGCGATCCCAGTCGCTTACGCGTGTCCATCTCAGTGGAACCCCGCGCACGTCTACATCACCCTCTGACTACACACTACTGTCCTGATAGACCACGACCTCCGCCAGAGCTAAACACGCACCGCGCACCCACGGACTACTTGAGTTTCCTCAATAGACACCGATTTCTACCGGGCTACGACTATGTAATAGCTACTGGTATGGTCGACACTTGTTACGGCCATTAGAGCACTAACTCGAGTTCACACAACAACTTTACTCATTATCAATCGGGTCACAATGTACCTCCACCTCAACTTCGACTGGTACATGACCTTCTGGCATCCCTGTTAATCTATAGTGTGTGTATTTGTAAGTTCGCTTAGAATTTAATGCTTTCAACGTATCATAATCATGAGCTACCTCCATCAGGTACCCGCACACAGCTCATCATTTAATAAACTACTGGCTCTCTCTAACAAACCCTCATGTCTATGGGGTACTAAACGTAAGTTCTAGTGAGTCTACTTTTAATGCCGCAGTTAAAAAAAACGAGTCTCTAAATTTATTATCTAACTTGGTTTTGTTTTGTTCACTATTTTTAACCAAGACAAAATCACCTGTAATAAACTTGTCCAACTGTAATAACCAACAGTACAGTGCTAATAACATTAGATTGTCCAGTAACTCTCATTGTCACTTCGGTAAGTAAACGTTTTCCTCTGGCTATTTGACTTTTTTATCATAGAAATTTCTAAGCATTATAAAATGATCATACTGAATCATGAAAACATCACCAGAAACATTCAGCGTCCAGCAGGGTTGCCGATGCAGCACAGGTCTGTTTACCCGATGACGCTGGTTCACGTTGCTCGCCATGCTGCCGGTGTCGGTGTCGCTGCTGCCGGTTGCACCGCAGTTGCTAGTAACGCCCTTCCCCGCGCCCCGCAGTGATGGTATGAGCGCGTGGGCACATGTTTGCAAAAGGATCCGTGCCTCTAAATCTGAAACATAACACCAGGCGCGTTTGGTCGCTGTTTGACAAAATAATTAGCACTAAAATGATGGAACGATTACATGACCTTTTATTATCCTTGGAGAGGCAATCGGTGCTGCGATGTCCCAGTTTCCCACACATGTAGCCGTTTTGTTTTTGTCCTTTAAAAAGCTTTTAAACAAGGCTTCACTAAGCAAGGCTTCATCAAGCAAGGCTTCACCAAGCAATCACTAATGCAGTGCACTTTGTACATTTTTCTCAGCTATACACTCACATGGAGAATGTAGCAATCCATACGTCGACTGTAGCTACGCACGCGTATTAACTCCGGTAATGAATCTCCTCATGTGCTTTCTGAACTTCAAGTAACGCCATCCAATACTGATTTTGCAGTTCCAACATCCGTTGTCATTTACGATAAAACTTGGCATCGTTTTCTTCTAGTTGTTCGCGTCGATTACATCCTTAGAGCAAAGGTTACATCCCACTTCTGATGTCGGAGATGGAAACGGATTTTGTTGGAAAGCGTCGTCTCCGTCCGCCATTTTGTGCGTAGAATAGAGTCAGTGCGCACACGTCCGGCACAGTCGAGCTCCAGAAGTAAAGTGAGTGCGAGAGTGCGTTTCACAAACTAACGTTACCTCACTGACAAGTGACAGTGACAGATGTCATAGACGCACTATGCTCCCACTACTCGCTCGAACTACTGACTCAGGGATAATTTCATAATGCCAAGCTATTCTGCCAAGCTATTCAGCCTAATATCGATAGATGCCGTTACTAGTCTATGAAATAACTCCGACATATATATATAGCCTCAGTATTTGAGGATTCCGAGTGAAGTGCGCTTCCACGTTCGGCCTTATCTTCAGACTATCCGTGAAGAATAAATAAAAATAATTGATCCCTTCTCCAACAAGTAACTGGCAAAGAGTAGAATAATTAACTATATAAAATTGGGTTTCTTACCTCTAAACGATCGCCGATCATGTGTTAATGTTCATGTGGGAAGAGCCCAGCAGTGGACGTTTATAGGCTAACAATTATGATAATGATAAAATTGTGAAATATGTCATCAAAGCTAACAATGATGAAACGGTCAAATACGTCATCATTACAATTTTAATGCTACCGTTTTCATCCACAAGAGATTATTGATACAAATCACTCTAATTCTAGATACAAATTAATACGGGCAGCATCAATAGATTTATTACAACAATATGTCATTTTAAAACCAGACTATAACTGTTTGTCACAATCATTATGGGCATTAGAAGCCATTATTGAATTGAATAAATGATTGCTGTTGTGTCTATAATCCGTGGGGGACAAAATATATTATGCATCATTATTTAATGGTCGGTTTATTGGTTTATATATTTTAGGAGCTGGTCAAGTGAGGGTTTAACTCGCGTACTGAGGTTTCCTACGTAAATGTTTAAATAAATAAATAAACGTATTAGTTAAGTACACGTTATGCTCGGTCTTGTCCGAAATCTTCGGAGGTTCTAGTCTACTAGTCATGTCCACATGAACATGTTTGCGTGATGCCATCTCCACTAGAGACCCTTTGAGGATAATTCAATCACACGACTCGAGGAATACTTTTAGTTTCTCGCCGCCCCCAGAATGTCTGAAGGCGATGTGGCCAGATGCGGCTAACAGCATACTCTCTCTTTTATTAATAATGTCACATGTTTTATTGAAAATTTGAGCGTTGCAGTTTCTTGAAGCTTCATCTTTTGCTGAGAGGAGTCCAGTTCGTCATAGCATATGTATTAGTTCTTTTATAAGAACCTAAGTCCAACTGCTTACGCCGCAAAAATTTGTTTAAATTTTGATTTTTGAATTAATATACCTAGTTAGTACCATTTTTCAATGACCAGCACCTTCAACGAATAATGTCCCTACATGCATAACTTGTGTAGCGATCACATCCGTCCCAGAATGTGTGCTCAAAAAGTAAAAACGTCTGTTCTCGATACGTTAATCCGATACGGTTATGGTCATAATAAATCAGAGCGGCCATTAATTATACGCAGCCCGGGAAATATTGGTTCATGAAGAGTGTACGAATCGCTCGGACGTTGATTAATTAACACTTGTCTGGCAATTTTTAAACTGATTTTTTCATGAGCCATACATAATTGATACGTGTCTTTTGGACTTAGTTACGGAAGCCTAAGTCCGTTTCTACGCGACGCAACCAATCACAAGATGCCAGTCCCAGTTGAATATTTAGTACCAGTTGATACTTTAGTACCAGTTGATACTTTAGTACCAGTTGATACTTTAGTACCAGTTGATACTTTAGTACCAGTTGATACTTTAGTACCAGGTGATACTTTTGTACCAATTGACTCACTTATAATAAACATTTTAAGTGAATATATAATATATAAGGTCACATTTTATCAACTCCAAATATTTTGAGGATAAATTCAACAACATATATATACACTATTTTTATGAAAAAACCTTAAATTTTAATACGCTAGTTTTAAGAAAAAAAGAAAAAAAGAAAAATAAAGCACTTTCGGTAGTTTCAATTCAAAGGAGCCGAAACAGAGAGGCCGCAATGCCTTCACCGCTTACACGTGCCCCTAGTTTCATTAAAAAAAACCGACCGAGCCGCCCTTAAAAATATTACAATTTTTGTGTCAGGAAAAATAAAATAAAAACTACCCTGAATTGTTTTTAATTCTAGGGCCTTATTAGTCTGATATAATTAGATGTTTTGTCAAAATATTTGCAGTTGATAAAAAGTGACCTTTTATACTAGTGGTCGCCCAGTGGTCGAAATTCGACCGTAATTTTTTTAAAGCTGCACAGATTGTATCCTAAGCAATGAAAAATTAAAAAAGATAGAATGTGAGTCTGGATTAACATTGCGCTCCTCTTCCATTTATGAAATTTTTGAAATGAGTATGTATGCGTGTGTGTCAAATACATGGTAATGTGTGTAATGTTTGTTTTATTAATTTAATGTATTTCTATGCATAATTAAAAAAAATATTAACATTCTGCAATCTTTATCTATATAAACTATAAAGTGTGCGAAGTTTCATACTCCTCCGTCCGCGCAATTTACGTAAAAAGGGGTACAAAGTTTTTGCTTCACGTATTAATATACTTATAGATATAATATATTATTATAATACATTATATATATAATACATGAATCCCGTTAATAATTACTCTAACACTACTTAAATATTAGTGCTATGACATTCTAGATCATCATCATCATGACCAGCTCATTATATGATCCCATTGCTTGGGCAGGAGCCTTAGTACGGATGGAAACACTACAGGAAGGGCCATAAACCACCACGCGGGCCCAGTGCCGATTGGTGGTTGTTAACGACTGCTAATGCAGCCGGGACCAACGGCTTTACGTGCCTTCCTAAGCACGGAGAAGATTAAGCTGATACATTTTTTGATCACCCATCCTATGACCGGCCTTTGCGAAAGTTGCTAGTAAGTTAACTTCAGCAATCGCAGACTGGGCAAGCTAACAACTGCACCATCGAACTCCTCTAAATACTCATTGGTAATTATAGTTTGTAACAATTTATTTGAGTTGTCTCGTGTAAGAAGGGACTTAGGTACACGAACTATTAAGTTTGGGAAGTAGATACAACAATTGAGGGTTACTTAGTAATTTTGTATGGAAATTTATACAACAAAGTGCGTAAATAGAACAAGTAAGTACCTATATGTAATATAGTAAGCCTTTAAACTATCCCTAAGTTGGGCAAAGGGCCCCATCATTGAAATCAAGTTTTCGCTACAGTTGATGCGAAATGTAAGTATTGACTTAATTACCACGTTTGGCCTTTAATAACATGGGAACCGGAGTCATTTCATCATCATCATCATCAGCTCAATTTATGTCCCCACTGTTGGGGCACGAGCCTTCCCTATGGATGGATAGGGAGAACGGGCCATAAACCACCACGCGGGCCCAGTGCGGATTGGTGGTTGTTAACGACTGCTAATGCAGCCGGGACCAACGGTAATTGATGATAATTTTTTTGGTCACCTATCCGATGACCGGCCTTTGCGAAAGTTGCTCAGCACTAGCAGACTTGGCACGTTAACCACTGCGCCATCGAGCTCCTCATTGGAGTCATTGCTCGGAGTCATTTGCTTATCAAATATTAAAAGAAAACATTGTTTGGCGCAATCTAATTTAGTTTATTTTATAAATCCACTTAAACGAATATTCAATGACTTACGAGTAAGCAAAATTTGTCATGACATTATCGCTAAAATGTTTCCTAATCTCTACGACGGTATTGGCTGTAAAATCACATGCGCTTAACATCGTAAACAACCTTGGCACTTAATAGCTCTCCCTTGATGTTCGGTAACTTAATGACTTATTTATGGCTCATTTAATTTACGTATCGTTAACATTATTTATTTCAGGCCGTGAATATGGTGCGGGTAGATATAATCCCGAATAATATTATAAATGTCTTAGTGAACGTATAGAACACACTATCAAGTGTTTACGTTACGTTCACGTCATAATATAGCGATGGATTTATATATTTATTTTTATTTTGACGTTGACGAGACATTGTCGAGATTATCTATATATTAATGAAGCAAAAACTTTGTACCCCTTTTTTACGAAAATTGCGCGGACGGAGGAGTATGAAATTTCGCACACTTATAGTTTATATGGAGAAGGTTATACCAATGTAATTTTTTTTTTAAATTATGTATAAAAGATACATTAAATCAACAAAAACAACATTACACACACTACCATGTATTTGACACACACGTATTGTTTGTCTTTAATGCAGCCGACATCTGTCAATGCCAATCCAAACTCACATTCTATCTTTTTTAATTTTTCATTGCTTAGGATACAATCCGTGCAGCCTTAATAAAATTACGGTCGAATTACGAGCACTGAGCGACCACTGGTACATATAAACCTTTCTCTTGATTCACTTTATCTATTACCGAAAACTGCATTAAAATCCATTGCGTTGTTTAAAAGAACTAAGCGCACAGACAGCAAGAGCGACTTTATTTTATACTCTGTAAAGATTTAAAATCCAAAGCTCTTGATATTGCAGTATTTAAGTTCTAGACATTAACAGATTTTACATGTGTAGGTATATTTTAATGACTCGCGGGCTGCATTAGACGAGCTAACAAGTTATAAAGTTATGGGAAGATTGGGGGCGGAACCCATAAAGTGCCGTATCCCATAAGTGATAGGCAGAAAAACAAGCATTCAACGCCGCG
This sequence comes from Eudonia mercurella, assembly GCA_963082485.1. Classification (NCBI taxonomy): domain Eukaryota; kingdom Metazoa; phylum Arthropoda; class Insecta; order Lepidoptera; family Crambidae; genus Eudonia; species Eudonia mercurella. The sequence continues at coordinate 14,407,559 of OY720036.1, read as the reverse complement.
GGAAAAATTTAACTAGCTATGTATATTCGTTTATATGTATATATAAATGTATATCGGATGACGTAACGTCACCGTATCCGACAGCCGCATGGTGATCTTTACGGACAAACAAAAGCACGCGGTGATTTTTAAAATTTTTGAAAAAATATAGTGAAGTAATTAGCGGTACTACCGAAAAAAAATTTGTCATATTTTAAGTCGAAACTTAAAAGAATAGAAAAAAAAATCCATTCCCTTCCTCATTGCAGGAGTTCGAGAGTATTAGTGACCATTGCTGATAATACGTATCGCGCGACGCTGCAGTCTGTCGTGCCCTGAGTTTATTCGGGTTTATTTCCCGTCTACCGGGAACACCCGGGAAAACTACCTATTCTCTACCCGGGTAATTTTGGTCGGGAATCCCGGGTAGTCGTGAATTTAACACGCCGTCGAAAAAAAAAAAAAAAATTTGTTATTTTCACACAACAGACTTGGCTGTAGGTATGTCTGTGTTCTCTTTGCCTATCGAATTTGTGGGTGCAGTAAAGAAAAAAAACATATTGTTTTGATCTGGTTTTGAGGTTAGATGCTTACTGTGTTGTTTATTGAAGTTAGTTAGTTATTTATTTCTATTAAATGTCGACAACTACGTCATGTCATGGGGTACGGATTTGAATTCCGCTCGTGGTTTTTTTTCAAATAGTTACGGTTTTTGTTAAGGGAAGCGGAGGGCAGGACATCGAGAAGGTACTTTGCGGAACCGTTCCTCGAGGTGCGAGCAATTAACCACCACCAATCCGTACTGAGCTGTGTGGTGGTTTATAAACCGTTAACCCTACCCATCCATAAGCAAGGCTCATGCTCCAGCTTTGGAGTTATTAAATTACCACCAGCTGATAAGGTAATAAAAGGAAGACTAAATTTTTTTTGTGTAGTTTACGAGTACTCAATATTTTTGTGCAGTTGCATGCGCCATAACTATGTAAACAGAGGTAAATAAAGTGTTGTGTTGCGTTGCGATACTGATGCGAGTGTGTCAGCAAGTTCGAGTGAATAGTGGCTGTGGCAACAATGGTATGGTCAGCATCATAAATGATTGAAACACCATCGCTGTCAAAAATATATGAACGTTAACACGTAAGTTAAGAGTATATTTTTGCTTGAATCAAAACAGCTTAAACAGTGTTTTTCTCTTATACAAAAACATTGCATGCACTACTTTATGGATATTTATTCCAATGAAAGTGAGCATGAATTCCATACTGAAGAAGAGCGTGGCCATCATCTCACAAATACAAATTTGAGAGTAAAGTTGCTAAGCTCGAGTGGCAGTGGGCAGGGCACATTGCTCACAGGACTGATGGCCGCTGGGGCGGAACAGTCCTTGAGTAGCGACCGCGTACCGGAAAGCGCAGTGTGCGCAGACCTCCAACAAGGTGGACCAACGATCTGGTGAATGTCGCGGGAAGCCGCTGAATACGAGCAGCACAAAACCGGTCGTTGTGGATCTTCACAACGAATGCTGGACAAAGGCCTCCCTCGAGGATCTCCTTGAGGGAGACCTTTGTCCAGCAGTGGATGTATTTTAGCTGAGATGATGATGATAATAATGATGAGTAACCATCACCATATAACCAGCTCTTTGTATGTCCCAATTGCTGGGGCACGAGCCTTCCCTATGGATGGACAGGGAGAACGGGCCATAAACCACAACACGAGCCCAGTGCGCATTGGTGGTTGTTAACGACTGCTAATGCAGCCGGGACCAACGGCTTTACGTGCCTTCCGAAGCATGGAGGAGCTTGAAATAATATTCGGTCAACTTAGCAACCGCAGTGCTGCGCAACTGCGCCATCAAGCTCTTCGCTATAGTAAATGCAGAATAATCTAAATAATTGTACACAACAATGGCACTTACATTATTATAGCGAAAGACTTCAGATAAAGTGACAGAAACTGGCCAGGGCAGACTTAAAACAAGCCCAACCACCACTCAAACATAGTACAATGTACCCGAGTCCTCAAGATATGTGACCGATAGCTTAACCACAAACTGGAGGTGGTTATACCTTATACATAGAGACGGTCTGTTTAATTGATTACGTGTACCTATTTGCTTAAAGGAAAACGCGAATTCCTCTGGCTTGTTTTTAAAAATAAAACGCTGAAAAATTGAACTAACCTGTACAATCGTGTGTAATAATGAAATTAACAAGCTAAACAGAAAATGCACCCTAGCATTTTCTAAAATGAAATATTTTCATCAGGATAATATCAATCCCTTATTCAATAACGGCAATTTAGCAGAGCCGCGCAAATATCCATTCAATAGGTATTCCATTTTCTTTATTTATTGCATTGCTGCAGACTTAAATCAAGTCGTAAAAAGGTCACAGGCTAGAAGTGATCAGATGATTCAACGAAATGTATTGCCTTTGGTACAAAAATCTTTTATTTTCTTCCTTCTTTCCTACCATAATTTTCTCGTTTCTAACATGTGTTTTATTGTTATGTTAAAATTAAACTAAAATATTCTATTTTGTCATAGCAATCAGCGAATGATAAAGTTAAAATTTCAGATAAAATCTATACTAATATTATAAAGAGGATTTAGAAGGAAGGAAGGAAGAAGGAGGAGGAACCTTTTTATTTTTGTATGTATGTATGTTTGCAACGAATAAACTCAAAAACTACTGGGCTGATTTTAAAAATTATTTCACCATTACAATGCTAGATTAGCGCTGAGTAACATAGGCTATATTTAAAAAATACGGTGCGAAGTCCGCCGGGTCAGCTAGTTAATTATATATGACAACGTATGTTCCTGAAGTGCATTCTCTACCTGTCAACTAAAGTCTTAGGCAGAACGATTGTTAGGTAAACCACACAGGCTTCAATTCAATTCTGTTCTAAGCTTTTGTTCACTAGTCTATGACTTCACTCTTCAACCGTTTTGTTTGCTCAGTTTGTGTGAAGCACATCAAGTGAACCCATAAAATAATCCATCTGTTAAATCCTTTTTAAAGTGTCGTAGTTAATATATTCAATGGTAGAACCAGTTTCTTAAGCATTTTTTTAATAATATTGAACTGACAAGCAGCCCGTTCTTGAGTGGAGAATGGAGACCGCGTATCTTCAAACGTAGTGTAGGTGGAGCAACGACATACGCAAGGTGGCTGGCAAGAGCTGGGGCCATACCACCAGCTCTTTAAGAAGTATTATTGCTGTTGTGACAACAAGATGTGCGCTCTCGGATGAGAGTAGCCGCGAAACGTGCTCAGTGGCGTGCACTTGGAGAGACCTATGCCCAGCAGTGGACAGATATAAGCTGATGATGAAGTGGCTCGCTTGATGGAATACGACTACCGCAGGATAAGGACGCTTGCGACACTAAGGCGTTGTTAACCTTAAAGCTTCAGTTCATTTGCCTTTTATGCCCTGGTATTCATCTCTGCTAGTATCCGTGAAACCAAAACAGCAGTGTAAAATAACATTGCCATCTAGTCGTATTTTAATAAGAACCCTATTTATTTGATATTACTTTCTCTTCCTTCATGACTTTCAAACGAGGCGTGAAGAGGCTCCTTGTGGGCCGGCAGGTTGAGGGTGACTGGTACTGCGTCGTTTTCACACTGCACCAGTTATATTTGAGTCTGAACTCCATTTCCACTCAACATCAGGTGGAGTGGAGTAATTTACTGAGCTAGTTATTAAAAAAAAAACTTTCATCCTTCGTCTACTATTGTATCAATAAAACCACTCGATTATGGGCATAAACGATTCTCGTTTGATTTAACTAAGAATCCGTGATGAGTTACGATTTAGTTCTGATTAATTGACATATAAAATACTCGTAGAAAGTTGCGGAAAGCTTTTGGGGGTGAAATTAATAAATTGATTTATCAGCTCATTGAGCGTGGCATTCGTCCGTAACTGTTAGTTATGGTTACTGGGACCAACCATTCATTCGATTATTGAGACTAATTAGATTTATAGATAGTACAGTCAGCAACGGAAGTCACTCGACTTTTTAAAACTTTAGTAACACTTTAGTCGAAGCACCCTCTGATTAAGTAATTGTACAAAATATCCCGATGGGTCGCAGGGCTACTGGGAGAGGGAAACCTCAGCAGGCTCCACGGCTCCACTAAGATAAGATAAGATTATAATTACAAACATTTTTATTAATAATCATGGATTCTACAGTACTTTATAAATTTAATTGTAGGTTTACCTTTGAGACCCTACACGTGACCCCTGAGTGGTGCTAAATGAGTGACACTGTCTGAGTGGTAGAGCCACGCTGCGTTGCAGCACGAAATGGGCAGGCTCGCCCGGCGTAATACCACCCTCTCACAGTATATCGGCGTGAAACAGGCACTCGTTTCGTCTGGTGAGTGAAAGTACCCGAGGCCCACCTCTCACCTCTCCCCCCTCCCAATTCCTACTTCCTCCTCAAGATCCAACTCCTTCCTCAAGGCCGGCAACGCATCTGCGATTACTTTGGTTTTGCGGGTGTCCATGGGCGGCGGTGATTACTTCCCATCAGGTGCGCCTGCTCGTTTGCCTCCTTTTAATATTTAAAAAAAAACCTATTATGACACGGTACTAAAGTGCTTAGTGACTTTCGTCGCTGACCATACCAACTTACTTAGACTTTACTCAGATTTTATAAGACAAAGTCGGCATTTACAATGGTCATCCCTGAGACATCTTTGAGTGCGTGATAAGTGATTCCTAAGCTTACAAAATCGGCGACTCACTAAAGCTTTGGGTATTATCAAAGCTAAAATAATAGTCAGAGATATACTTTTCTTTGATAAATTAAACCAAATGTAGGTTTGAAAGTTACGTGTACTGTTGATATAAAAAAAACAAATAATCTTTTGAAGTAGGTGAAAAGTATTTATATTGAATTTGGTTGGTTGTCGTAAATTAGTTTTAATAAGTTTTAAAATGTATTTTATTGAGGTTAATAGCACCTTACCACAATATAACTAATAATGATAATTAATAATATTCATGTTGAACCATTTCAGAAAAGCTAATGGGTACTTTGTTTTTAGATATGGATTCTCGTCGGTAATCTGAGCCATGGGAATTGAAACACGACTTCTCGTAATCAACCCGAACATAATATATTTGTTCGGCTACCTACCGACGCTACAAATTGCATTTCGTTTAGTGTTTTGCTTAAATTAAAGCGGAATCACTTGGATGCAATAACTATTTCTATGGTTTATACTTGTATACCTCTTTATTCACTCGACTCCGTATCAGTAGAAACACCCACTTTTTTCACAGCTCTGCTCTGCTTATCGAACGTTTGCATCTTTTTTTTTAAGAGATTTTGCGGATTGCCTCAGACCGCATTTTCAGCTTCACCAAGCTTTTTTGGGGGCGGCAAGAAACTTAAAGGGTTCCTCAAGCCGTGTGAAACGAATCACCTTCCGAGGTTTACTAGAGGGAACGGCATCACGCACTAGTGCTAGTGCTTTTTTCCGTGCCCTACTAGATTCTTCGAGATGTTCGGATCGGATCGGGCGTTTGCTCCAGATTTCAACTATGTAGGTAGAATAAGAAAAGAAATACTATTTTCCAAAAACACTAAGACCCACGCTCGAGACTTAAATATTATAATCTGTGTTTCAAATTAATTCTTGGCGTAAGAAAACTTTCTTGGTTTTTTAAAAAAAGCTTTGTACTCGAGACAGATTAGGACGTCGCCGACGGCTTAGTTTGTAATTTTATGATGGCAGGTTGGACGTTTAACATAAAAACTAAATGGCGGTCGTCGGTAAGGTGAATGACAACTTTTTGTCTGTAAAATTTTGAAACGATCTTTTGTAAACGTAGAATAGAGATAGTATTCATTAAATATGATTGTGAGCACACGTCTTTCAATAGTTAAAAATTCTTAATAGAACTACATATAATTTTGTTTTTTTTTTTATTAAATATCATTACTTTGAAAGTATGGCTATTACGTTATACGTATGTAAACTGGAAGAAAGTGCCTAGTAGTGAAAATGTACACAAATAAAATGTACTTACGTATAATAGTTAGCGTAAGTCACTGTCCACTTCTTTAGCCATAATAGCTTTACTTGAAGTTCACAAGCGCCTATTAGATTATGAAGTTGATTACGAACTTATGCTGTTGACTGTACTACGGAACAAACGATATGGAACTTTCTCATTAATTTTCCAGAGGTTTTTTATACCAAATATTAGCAGATGAAAATGCGGTTTACTTTTATTATATTTTTTTTATTAAGTTTATGTGTAAACATAAACTTATTAAAAAAAAGTTTACTTAAAACTGTTACAAAATAAGTGCTACAGGTGAATATTGCGCAAGGGCGCTGCCTGTTTCAGTTCTGAAATATCTTTCAGCAAGCCCACAAAAGGAAACATTTATATAGAGAAGGATATATTATAGAAGGTAGAATTTTTGTGTTTCTTCTGTTCAAATTAAATAAACTTACTTCAATATCTTTAATACACATACATACTAATAATTGCATATACGAAGGTAATATGCAAAACAAAAAAAAAATATCTAGTTACGATTGTCATGCTTTCCATTTGGCGAGTTTTGTTGTTCATAGTCCTCAGTCGCTATGAAAGGTGTCAAAACGGTTCTCAGCCAAGATTAATTAGACAAGATTACCGCAATGAATAGTTGAAACTGCTGCAGGTGTCATTAATTTTGTTGTACATTTTGTGTATTCGAAAACTGTGCTTTTGTTTATTGTTTCGAATCATCAAATCGGTTCATACCTCAGTAGATTTGAATGATTTATGCAAATCATTGTCATTCATTGTAATTAACTTAATTTAGTACACCGCTTGCCCATCAGACTATCACAATCTGTCAAATTTCCTCAATAGACTTCTTTTTTTTTTTTATAGCTTTGCACAAGCATTTAGCCAATGAAAAAGTCTTACAATATTTTTTCATGTATGATGATGATGATGAATGATAATAGAAATGAGAAGTGAGAAATGATACTCGTATACCCCCCAACCCCTTGAGTATCTCGGTAAAGATGTAGGGCTTTACTAAGTGCTCGGGCGGACTTCTTGATAGAATTTGAAAAGTGATGTTGCACTGTTTTGTTTCATTTGCCAACACTCATGTACACTCACGAATACTTAACGGTAAATAATCCATCATTATTTCACATTAATATTCGACATAACACAAATTTTAGAAAATAAAATAAAACCGCAGACATGACTTTTCACTTTCCCGCCAAGAGTCCCTCAATAGACTTTAAACATTATTCATTTGCTATAAAGTTCTATAAAGTTTAGGTCTTGTCTACGGACATACGGATTTTAGTCGCAAATATACGGATTTTTTTTGCCCGACCCGACCTAAACATTACCTAGTAAACATTCACATTAAATAAAATTTTGCGTAAAACGAAACATAGCTTCAAAAAAAGGAAGACCTGCGACTTTTTTCCAATTTCTTTACCGGTAAGAAACTTGGTTTAAGGTCAGTCCATTTCTAAATAGTCAGGTTTAGCTTTAAAAAATGTCTGTAGATCTCTTAGATTAAAACAGGTAGATCTACGGATTTTTGTAGAGGCAAATTCTACGGACTTCTACGGATTTTTGAGCGTAACTCTACGGATTTTTAAAAATTGGATCTGGCAACACTGATTTATAGCCCGTTCTTCCTTTCCATCTATTAGGAAGACTTGTGCCCTAGCAATCAGGACATACAATGAGATGGTATGTGTATGTGTATATCTTAGATAACTTTATCTCTGTCATAGTGTTTGCCCGTTCCCCGTTACAAAGCAAAATGGTTTTCCAGTGGCATCTCTGAATGGTTGAAATCTTCAGTGGTATGCGGTATCGCTAGTTGTCGCAGCTTGTTGCGTTTATGTGGCATCGTTTGTCGTTCGAAGTGGGTGACATTGTTTCAACTAGTTTATAGTACGCGCGAGCAACGCAATAGGCATTGTTCAGTGATAATTATAAAGTCGATTGTTCATTGGCGCGTCGTGCAAATTACATTTGAACAAATGCGTCGCGAAACCGTGTACAGTGTTTAATGGGTAAGTCTAGACTCGCGTCCATCGACCTCAATCATGAGGTCGATGGACGCGATCATCAGATAATGATGATGATAAAAAAATAAGCTATTCTCGACTAACCAATCATACTAACTCTCTTTTCCTTTAAAAAAAATATTGTTTAATCATTTGAGATCATACTCACATTGTCAAGAAGCTTTTACTGTATTTAGCAGAGGGTTGCCTACCTTTTAAGACCAGTTTAGATGGGTCTCTTTTAAGCCTTGTATTACTACTAGGTAGTTCATTCTTCTCTATGCATTGTGAGCTTGCGTTGGAGACCCCGAACCTCCCCAAAATCATAACAAAATGTTGTTCTACATTATTCTTAATAAGATTTTGATAAAGTATATCTACTTTTAAACTTTCGCGTTCCAGTTTAATCAAAGGTTTATAACGAGGATTAACGCAAACTACTTTATATAGGTATATGTGGGAAACTTGCTTATTACAAGAATGTGCAGTCAAACAACGGAGCAAAATGGTTGCTAGTTATTCGGATATTGTTCAGTGCTTTGCGAGCGCACATTGTCGTGTCTGGCCATCACAAAGGTCATAGATATTAAGCTTCGGCTCTACCACAGAATAAATAGGCACAGAAGGGCGGCTCTACACAAACGAGCGATACAGGCACATGTACACAGATCCATTCGTAAAGTAATACCCGGGAGAACGCCGGTTATAATAATATATAAATTAGTAGTTTTAATTTATTTGTACTTTAACTTAGTCTAACATGTGCTTTCCTCATAGGCACAATAGTGCATAAGTCAGCCAGGGTGCCACGCGCACTTAGTTACAATAAATCGACGACGTTAATTTAAAAACTGCGTTTTGAATACGATAATAAATAGAAATGAAATGATGATCTTCAAGAAACGAGCCTATTCCTTCCTTAAAGGCCGGCAACACGTCTGCAATTCCTCTGGTTTTGCGGGTGTCCATGGGCGGCGGTGATTACTTTCCATCAGATAAACCGCATGCTCGTTTGCCTCCTTCTCTTATAAAAAAAAAACGATTTCGCTTTTGTTTCAAATTATTAAGCCTTACAAATCAAAATATAAATTGTAAGCGTTAACCCTAGCGCTACGAACGAGTGTAGGTAATTAAAATCTCTATCGGCATGAGCCGGCCTTCTGTGCCTATTAAAATTTGTTGTGTAGCTCTACTGTTGCAAATGCCGAGTTTAAGCTGCGCCATAACACAACATAGCTACTAGAGTAATTTAGGTATGACAATGTTTGACAATTCGCTGTATTTACCGTGTGTTTGTCATTTGAATTCTCGTTTCTGAGCTTATTGGTTTTACCCAGGGTAGTGGCACCAGGTGACCAGTGTTCAACACATATTTTGTCGCCAAAAAATAGTATTGTTGGTCATTGAAATTTTACGAGATGACAGCTAGAAAAAAGGTCTCAATTGTCGCTAACGACTAAATTCAGTTGAAGACTCCTATTTCTAATTAAAGAAAATATAATGATCACTGGATCCACTTAATGGATTGTGATCTCTTAGATCTTTTATATCTCTAAGAGCACTTAGATTTTTTAATTGGTTTGTCAAACCACCAAAGTGTTTAAAATTCAAGAAATTCAAAATTGAAAATCATTTATTTAGTTTAAGCTACAAATTAGCTCTTATGAGTGTCATTATGCCATCAGTTCGTAAGTCTACACAGGGCTGGAGACTTTGTATTGAAACGAACCGACAAGAAACTCAGCAAGCAACAGCAGCAGCTTTTTATACACTTTTTAAATATTGTTAAAATATTGGATAATGCTCTATTAAAGAAGCCCACTGTCCATTACAAATAATCACGCAAACTATAAAGGACAACAACTACATGTAAAAAAAAAACAATTGCTGCATGTACAGCTCAGACTTTTGTTGCTGAATGTACAGATGCCTGCCCCTATTCAAAACTGTCAAATTTCTTCAATACTACCTATTGGGGGTACTACTTATAACTTTGGGCGTTAAAGTTACTCGCGTCCGTAGGTTTACCCTACCCTTGAGACCCTACACTCACGTGTACGGTCTCAAGGGTAGACCCCTGGGTGGTGCTAAATGAGTGTATGAGTGGTAGAGCCACGCTGCGTTGCAGCACGAAATGGGCCGGCTCGCCCGGCGTAATACCACCCTCTCACAGAATATCGGCGTGAAACAATGGCACTCATTGCTGTTGTGTTTCTTCCGGTGAGTGAAAGTACCGGAGGCCCATCTCTCACCCCTCCCCTCTCCCAATTCCTACTTCCTCCTCAAGATCCAACTCTTTCCTCAAGGCTGGCGACGCATCTGCGATTACTTTGGTTTAGCGGGTGTCCATGGCGGCGATTACTTCCCATCAGGTGACCCGCCTGCTCGTTTGCCTACTTTTAATATTAAAATAAAAAACATTTTCAACCACATGCTTAAGATATAAAATTCGAAATCTATTTAGGAAACTTGATAGCTTGTGGTGATATTGATGTGCAGACGTGTGTACAATAAAATCGAAGAGAATAACCTATTTCCCGGCCAGTTACGTTTGTCCAAGCAATCTCACAAACAACGGTTGTGTTTTCAACCGCTTCGTGTTTTAATGTTTCTTAAGCAATTGCAGCTGTATGTTCTAGACATCGTAACGTTGCTTGTTGTTAACATAGCAGTGCCGATGCCGGCGGGACCGTCTGAGAATCGACCGTAAATATCAAAAATGTATCGGCAAAGCGAATGTGGAATAGGTTATCGTACGATTTTGCGGCAAAGCTTTAGGAAAATCGCATACGTGCTTACCTTACCAATTTCTGGGTTTCTAAAGACATAGCGTAATGTATTTTGTGTGTGATTCACATGATAAATTTAGCGGTTTATCGAGTTGCTTGCATTGGGTAAATTGTTTATCATTATTAAAATGATAATAACACTTACAAGACTAATACAGTACCACGACTTATATAGCGACAACTTAACTAGAAAAAATACATGATGTAAGTAATTTAAAAATGTAACTTAGTAATGTAATTTCTATGATATGATTTTACGCTTTTGTAGCGAACAACATACAATATAAAAAAAAATATTGATGACGTAGTTGACATTGAATAGAGCTCCTTTAGCTTACTGAGTAAGAGTAGATAGTGTTAATTGATTTCGGCGAGTTGGATTGAGCCATGATAGCATAGTTGGAAGTGTATCTGACCCGGCATTTCATGAGGTGCGGGTTCGAGTCCCGCTCGTGGAATTTTTCAACACTTTGTCTTTTTTAATAATGTAACTTCATTAACCTTTTACCAGTTTTCATATTTAAAAATAATTTTAGAATATTTTCATAAAACTTAGTAAGTGGTTCATTTTCTCATTATGTAATTAATAATTATCTTAATTAATAGCTTCGCGTTAAGCATTTAGCCAATTACAAGTGTTTTTTTATTATTAGTGGTAAGGGTACAATTGTACGGTAGATAGAAATTAAAATGGAGTCTCACGACACGTGTTATTACGGAAAGAACTCGGATAAAACTCCCTTATTATGTATAGCATCTCTTAATCATATACTGTCGTAGTTATTGATGTGGATGTTATAATGACATAATACAATTTATCTTGGTTGTACACATTATTGTGTACACTGTTTTTTAACTCAAATAATTTGAAAAAGAAATCAGAAATTATAATAGGTACAGCTCGTTTTGCGCCTGCAAATACACGGATATTAGGGTAAGTTTTAAAAATATAAACATACCTTTTAGCTAATAATCTTGGCACGCGAAACAATAACTCAGCGTTGTGTATGTAATAATAATTACAATGCGAGGGCGTTGTCCCCTGGTAAATTGGTTGTTTCAAAGGTACCTAATTATGTGTATGTGAACGAAAAAAACGTGTTTCATACTTGCTGAACAGCTCGCCTGAGGCTATAAAGACAAAGCCAAGAAGGAAAAGTTATTTCTTAATACTTCAGTATAACCATTGAATTTTATATGGAATGTTTTTTTTTTTACTGGGAAAGTATGAGGAAGTCCGAAATCATAAGAGATACACAACAGATTCAAAATCTTTATTCAGTTTAGACTACAAGTAGCTCTTTTGAATCTCACTATGCCATCGGTTCGTAAGTCTGCATAGGGCGGGATCTGTACTGAGAAGAACCGGCAAGATACTCAGCAAGGGCATTTCTTTCACACAAAAACTATCATAGGAACTAGATCTCTTTTTGTGAAAACAATTTTGACATAACATAGTTTGTGGTCATATCAACCGACTCCAGTCGACGTGTCGTCGTCGATCGACTCTGTTTTGATAAGATGACTCAATAAAAAACCTCCTGTAGGTATACTATTGAAGTTACGATTCAAAAATAGAATGATTTGGACCCTTGTAATGATTACCAGTTTTAAAATAAACATAACTTGAAATACAAAAGAAAAGAAAAATATATACTATGAAAAAAAATATTCTTCTTAGTCAGGCACTCTTGGCAGAGTTGTCGTGGTTATGAGTGGGTCCTGGTGAGTGACGGCTCCCGCAATGCGTCTCCATTCGGCTCTGTTGGAAGTTTTGTGTGAGAAATCGGTCATTGTGGATTGAGTGAGGGAGGTAATGAGGTCTGTCCATCGGGTTGGTGAGCGACCACGGGATCTCTTGCCCTCGACTCTGCCCTGAACTACAATACGCTCCATTGAGTCCTCTTTGCGAGTTATGTGCCCAAAGAACTTTAGTATTCGCATTTGAACAGTCGACGACAATCTTTCTTTGATGTGAAGTTCTTTATGGATCGATACGTTGGTACAGCGAGCAGTCCACTGAATCCTCAGTAGACGTCTCCAGCACCACATCTCTAGTGCATCTATTTTTCTCCTTTCTTTTAGTCTCAAGGTTCACGTCTCTGTTCCGTAAAGAAAAATTGGAAAGACGAGACTTCGCATCAGTCGCACCCTAGTAGATTTTGTTATTCTGCGGTCTTTCCAAATTTTTGTAAGTTTCTCGACTGCAGATCGCGTAACAGCACAACGCCTTCGTATCTCGTCTTCGCAGCCTCCAGTGTTGGTGATGTTGGAGCCCAAGTATATCTCTGGACAACATCACAGTTGGCCACGCTCTTGACAGTAGGTTGGTTGTTATCAGCTCTGTCTACTATCATCATTTTGGACTTGTCACGATTAATAGCGAAACCGAAGCTAACACTGGTTGTTTCCAAGTGGCTCAAGAAATGTTCCATATCTTCTTTAGATGTTGTTAGAAGAGTAGTATCATCAGCATACCTTAGGTTACACATTTTCCGACCTCCAATTGAAATACCTTTGTCCCATCCTTCCAAAACGATTCGCATTATTCGCATCATTATATTATAAAACTTCATCCGTCTTCAATGACCAATAAACAATAGGTTCAGCAATAGGTAGCCTGTAGAAAGAGACCGACACGAACGATTTATGAAATATTGGTAGGTACTCTATTTATAAAGCTGGATGATCTAGATATTGTAGTCTTTATATAAATCCCTCGAAGTAATTGTTTATTTAAAGCCTGGCTTCAGGTTGCCTAGTGTAAGATTTATTAAAGGTGAGTTGCACCATCCAACGTTATCATCAAATCGTCCGCCAACTCAACGGTTTTGGGAAAAATTTGTTGCACCGTTTAACAATCGTTAATATGATGGCATATTTTAACGATAACTAATGCTCAATTTGGCTGGTAAAGCTAATGATAATGTCAAAGTAGCAGTAAAATCTCATTTGACTAGCTACCCTATTAACTTTAACGTTAGCAAATAACAATTAATGATACGGTACGCATTGCGCTAGATGTGATGATCATCAATGTTAAAAATATCTTTAACAATTACATTAACCAGAGTTTTGGTGCAAACCACCCTTAGTACTCGATCACGTTAATGTGAAAACGAGATTTTGGCATTGGAGCCTCTTGATGACAAACGATAAGCATTTAAATTTCACATAAGGGGTAGACAATACATAACACTAGTACAATAGAAATAGAATAGAATGATAAACGTATGGAATTGACATAAAGTCAATCAAACGTCACTTATACGTATCGTTGGCTTATCAATCTCACACGATAATATTTATTTTCAATATCTTTTCTATTGGTGTTAATAAACATACACAGAAGAGTGAAGTATCCGCAATACACCAATCGATGTGAAGTTAGTGGCACACAAGCACCTCAGAACGGGAGACGCCTTTTATTGTATCCATACAAATAAATTAATAATTACTAGTCTACTATTGATTTCAATGATAGAGGCCTTTGCCCAGCAGAGAGACAATATTTAGGCTATTAACTTACTTCTAATTCTTCATCAGCCCCTTTCGACCCAGGTTGGACCTCTTTTTGCTTATGCCATGTACCAAACATGCTAAGAGTCTACAAAAAAAAATAATTGAGATTTTATTTAAAAGAGCGTTATGTCACTTGTCTAGGCCCTGAGTTCCCTATTTCGGTAACTTAATCGAATGACTTCAAGTAGTATATAAAACTCACACTTGGCACTCGGTTAGTTGAGTTGCAGTACCTTACACGTAGTATTTTAGTGCTTTCTAAGGCTCTACTTTCTATTCACGACCCATCCCATTTGTTTCTGCTTCACGTGCTAGAAATTCAGTCCGTCACAAAAAGCAAATTGCCGAGGGATTTTGATGTTTCCCAAGTTTAAAAGTGTAAAATAAATGCAAAATTTAACTTTTGTATTTATTTTTATTTTGTTTTATTGCATTAAATTTAATTCCATTTATGATTAATTACATAAATTTTTACGCAAAAATTGTTTGATATTCAAATTTGAAAAAAAATATATATAATAATAAATTTAAACGGAGATTAACGCATACTAATTAGTAAAAGGTTTCATACCTTCTTTATACTCGACGTTTCGACCGAGTTATAACGGCCGTGGTCACGGGCTGACTGCTGTCGCGATGTTGCGCCTCCGTTTGCGCGGTAGAGTCTTCATCCACCGTCACATTATTTTCCCAACTACCGCCACACACAACACTAACGGTGTCCCTATTACGTATACGAGCCTTATTCTGGTTGTTTACCGACTGCGAAGAAAAACGAAGTTGTCTTTTTGCAAATACTGGATTCCACGCTGAAGATAGATTGTGGCCGTCTTCCCGATTGAAATTATTAGGGTGCTTCTATATTTCAATCGCTTCACGCACTACTCTTGAATAAAAGGGCGATCTGTGGTGAGGACTTGTGTACGGTAAAATTCAATCCAGTGATTTGTGCCTCGTTCAAGTAGATGTTCTGCCGTCGCTGATTTATTAGACTGCCTGTTCTTTACAGCTGCGATATGTTCTTTGACCCGCTCATGAATAGTTCGCTTTATTTGGCCAATGTAGGAACTAACACAGCTGCAGTCTATCTTGTATACGCCTGGTGTTTGAAGTGGCAAGACATCCTTCGAAGTGCCCACGATGTTGTTCACCGTAATGCCAGTAGTAATTATCGTCATGGCCGATCTTGTCTGTCACTCCTTTGACTAAAATAATGTGACGGTGGATGAAGACTGTTGCGCACACGGAGGCGCAACATCGCGACAGCAGTCAGCCCGTGACCACGGCCGTTGTAACTCGGTCGAAACGTCGGGTTTAAAGAAGGTATGAAACCTTTTACTAATTAGTTTGCGTTAATTCCCGTTTAAGTTTATTTGTTCACTTTACTTGTTTTAGGCTTTAGCATCACTTAACATCAGGTGAGTGAGATGAAGCCTACGCGCTTACCCATACAGATTTAAAAAAGCATAAAAAATGTAATTGAAATAATTATGTAGGTAGTGTTAATTCCGCTAAATCAGTCGTTTGTCCAGCTTGGATGCAGTACGCATGCACCGCCCTCCCGCTAGGGTTGCCACTAGGGTTGCCACCTTTTTTCAGGACGAATAAAGTATTTTTCATTTTGTTAGAACAAAAATAAAGTACATAGCATAAAAAAAGAGTATTTATTTATTTATGTATTTAGTATTTACGTATTCTTTGTTGCTCTTTGCGACTTTTAACAAATATTTTGTACCAGTTTATTTAGTCTCATAAATACTCAAGCAGTAACGAGCCAGTAACAATCAGTTTTTCGTAAATAGAGTATTTTAGCGTACTTAATTGGTGTCGTAGATTATAAAGTACGCCTACATGAAAAAGAGGACAATACTCTATTTTAGAGTACGGGTGGCAACCCTAATGGGAGCCCCCCTTAAATATTTTATTTTAATTTAATTATTTATTTTTAAAGTAAATATATAACTTAATATTCTGTAAATATTTCAAGCGTCTACCTGTTGCCGTTATCAATATCGAGCAAAAACGAGCAAAAAAAATCACGTTTGTTGTATGAAAGCTAGGGTTGCCACCTTTTTTCAGGACGAATAAAGTATTTTTCATTTTGTTAGAACAAAAATAAAGTACATCAAATTTCATTCGAATCGGTCCAGCCGTATAGAAGGAGTTCAATATCATACACACGCACAGAAAATTTTTATATATAAAGATTGTACGTTATATCGGTAACTGTACTCTTTATTTCGGGTAACTGTACTGTATACTTTATGAGAAAAATAAAGTACACGAAAATACTTTATTTCACATATTTTTGTTCTTTGGGGTTCTTTTTCAAATAGCACAAATAAAAGTTGCTGTAAGTACAGCTATTTAGCAGTGATAATTATTTGTTAAAATTTGCTAGGAGCAATGAGAAGTATGTATTTAAGCGAAATAAATAATCGTACTTTATATTGTGACAATTTACTTTTTTTTCTACCTTTTAATAACCAATGTACTTTATTTGCACAAAAAAGGTGGCAACCCTACCTCCCGCCTGCAAAAAATATGCACATGCAGAAGAAACAATGGATGCAAACGAACATGCACGCCAACAACGATACCCGACACGTGTTTCGCCCCTCCACGGGCATCCTCAGGAGCTGTTGACTGGTCGAGAGATTGATTTAGCGGAATTAACACTAGTGAATTTTCCTCAAAGATGAATCGTTTAGAGCTTGCCACGAGTATTAAAAAATACTAGGTGTGACTTTTGTAATCGACTTTCGATTATGAATGTTGAAAACACCGCCACATTGTTTTAACACGCACACTACATATTATTTAGAGGCCTATGACCAGCAGTGGACTAGTATAGACTGATGATGATGATGACGATTATTCCAATTATTAGTTTTTTTGTACCATGGATTTCCGCAAAATAACTCCTGATTCCATTAATTAATCATATTATTGAAAAATGATGATGATGATGATTCGAACCCGTACCCCATGACATGCCGGGTCAGGTGCACTACCAACTATGCTATGGTGGCTCAATCCAACTCGCCGAAATTAATCAACACTATCTACTCTTACCCTGTAAGCTAAAGGAGCCCTATTCCGATTCAAATCCCGCTCGTGGAATTTTTTCAACACTTTGTCTTTTTTCAATTTGTAATTTGTTCGCAACAATATTTGTGTAAAATTATATGTAAATAATCATAATCATATTATGCCATAACAGCAATCCAGTAAATAAATAGTAGGATTAAACCATCCACTATGAGCTCGGGTGGCAAATATCTGTCTGTTGGCAGAGCAAACAGCGATTGCTGCCCCTGCCTCTTTCTCGTGTTTTTTTTATTTATTCTACGGGCTGGCAAACTCATGGCTCGCCTGATAGCAAGTCACCGTAAATACGCCATATATTAAGCGAGCTTATACAGCGAGTAATCTTAATCAGGTCAGAATATACATGTCTGGAAGTATATGAGACAGGAAGATTTTTTTTGAAAAACAAAGACCCTTGTTTCTAAAGATTAAGCAAAGCTGCTTCCGAAATATCTTATAATTAGAATGTGGGTGGGAACAGATTTTTTTTATTTTTTTTTTCTTTTCTATTAGTTTCAACTTAAA
Source organism: Eudonia mercurella (assembly GCA_963082485.1). NCBI lineage: Eukaryota > Metazoa > Arthropoda > Insecta > Lepidoptera > Crambidae > Eudonia > Eudonia mercurella. Next base: position 14,389,585 of record OY720036.1, on the reverse strand, counting down.
ATATGACGTTTAAATAATTTTTAACGCAAATTTTGTTGTGAAACAAATTACAAAAACACAAATGTTGAAAAAATTTCCACGAGCAGGATTTGAACCTGCACCCTTCTGGCATACCGGGTCAGGTGCTCTCCCAATTAGCTCAATTGGGAGAGCACCTGACCTGGGGGTCGACCGCCTAACTCTCTCGCTTTCGATCGCTTTGAAGGCGAGGCGAAGAGGAGGAGTCATCTTGTCATTTCGAAAGCAATATGAAAACAATATCAAAAGCTATAGGCTATAGCTTTCGATATTATTCGATATTATATCCCGATATTATATTAGAAAGCGAGGCGAGAGCCTCGCTTTCAAAGCGATCGAAAGCGAGAGTGTTAGGCGGTTGGGGGGCTGAACGTGGTTCTAACCAGCCCGCCGAAATTAATCAACACTATTTACTTTTTACTTTGAAAGCAAAAGGTTCATGTTTTTTTAAAATATGAAATATTTTTTTTTGTAGTACTAATTACTTCACAATATTTTTTTTTAAATTGTAAAAATCACCACGTGGTTTTGTTTTTCCGTAAAGATCACTATGCGGCTGTCGGATACGGTGACGTCACGTCATCCGATATAAGCCGACTGCCAGTAAACTAAGCGTGTTTTAAGCAAATTAATTATGTACAATAACTTTATAAATAATTATTGTACCAAAGTGAAACAAAACCAATACCTACGTTTTGGAATAACGTCTTCTATAATGGTATAGGGTATAAATAAACTTTTTTTTATCTTTCCCAAGTCCATTAACTGAGAATAGAACCTGGTTTACTGTGTGATGGGTGAGAGTATTGTATAAGGGAGTCTATTGTTTAATTTCCACACAACTCGTATCAGCTCTTTTTTTATATGTTACGTTGCCTTTATCTCACCTGATGTTAAGTGATGATAAGGTTGAAGGTACTGCTGAGGCACTGGCTATCTTATCTCTATCTGCCGAAACACAACAATGCAACAAACATTTGTATTATGGCGTCATACTTAGATAAGATAGTTGTAGCTAGTCAAACGGACAAACAAGCCCTACCACCAACCAAACCGAGTACACAAAGATGTACCCCCCGCTCGGAATCGAACTCGGGACCTCTGGGTCTATACCGGTGGTCTTAACTACTAGACCACAGAGGTGGTTACCGCTCAGCTCAACTCTGCTTCAATGGAGTGTAACCCTTTCGATATCGTGGGTCTGGCCAACTCGCCGAAATTTATCAACACTATGTATTCTTCCCGATCCGATCCCCTCGGCGAATCTAGTAGAGCACGGGGACACGCACTAGTGCGTGATGCCGTTCCCTCTAGAAAACCTCTGCCTGTACTTCGTTTCACACGGCTTGATGAACCTTTGAAGCGTCTCGCCGCCTCCAAGTGTCCGGTGACGCTAGAAATGCTGCTTGAAGCAATTAGCAAACTCGTAAGCCAATGGAGCAACTACGTCATCAACATCCGATCTTAATATTTTTACAAATATCAAAGATGATCTATCTATCTTCTATCGATATCTATATCCATATATAAATAAAAATGATCACTGAAATGGATCACAAAATTGGAATTTTTTTTTTTTTGTGTTTTATTATCAGAACAAGGTTTGTACAGAAGAAAATTAAAAGAAAAAAAGATATTTTTTCTAAAATATGTTTTTTTAAATATCATGATATGAAAAGTGACCGACTGAATCTGACAGAATGACGTACAGTTCTTCAGCCAGCATTTGACAACTTCAAACGGACATGGTACGTCAATCAATCAATCAAATAGAAAGTAACGGAAGGACTTCTTGGTGGGAAAGTAAAGAGTCGTGTTTGCGGTTTTGTTTTATTTTCTAAAAATTTGTGCTATGTCAAATATTAATGTGAAATAATGGTGGATTATTAACCGTTAAGTGTTCGTGAGTGTGCATGAGTGTTGGCAAATGAAACAAAACAGTGCAACATCACTTTTCAAATTCTCTCAAGAAGTCCGCCCGAGGACTTAGTAAAGCCCCACATCTTTACTGAGATACTCGAGGGGTTGGGGGGTATATCATTTCTCACTTCTCATTTCTATTATCATTCATCATGATCATACAGGAAAGAAATATTGTTTATTTATGTTTGTTAGAAACTTGTTAGAAAAATTACTTTGACACTGGCTAAATGTACTAATCGCACGAAGCCATTAACTAAAGGAAAAAAAAGTACTAAAATCGACAATTTAATTTTCCAATACAAAATGATTTGTTTGTTTTGTTGTCATGGAAACTATCAAAGCGGTACGAAGTCCGCCGGGTCAGCTAGTAGATGTATATAATAACTTTACACAAACTTTGTTGGAAACAAATTGCAATTTGAAAAAAACAAAATAAAATTTGTTATTGAAGCGAATTTAAAAAAAATTATACCTTTACAGATAGCGTAGAAAATATCATCATCAGCTCATTTTTAGTCCCCACTGCTGGGGCACGAGCCTTCCCTATGGATAGATAGGGAGAACGGGCCATAAACCACCACGCGGGCCCAGTGCGGATTGGTGGTTGTTAACAACTGCTAATGCAGCCGGGACAACGATTTTACGTGCCTTCCGAAGCACGGAGGAGCTCGAGATAATACATTTTTGGTCACCCATCCGATGACCGGCCTTTGCGAAAGTTGCTTAACCTCAGCACTCGCAGACCGGGCGCGTTAACCACTGCACCATCGAGCTCCTAAAGTAGAAACTATAATATGATGCTACCTACAACCAAACAAAGTTAAATTCAAGACTATATGAAACTCTTGTTAAGGTTTAAAAAGTTGATTAATGCATTCCACATCTGCCGGCGTCGACGCGACACGACAAAAACTGAGCTAACGACTTGTCGATCATTATCTTTGTTATACCTTTTTTTAAACAAAACGATAGTGCCCCGTATCGATTTCACTGCAACGGACCGAAAAATAAGTACCAATGGTTTACGATGCCGCAGTTTTATTTTCACGAGAATGTTGATACCGATTGAAAGAATTATCTCGGTAGCCCGAAAGAGTGAACTGTGTTTTAATTTATTGAGAAATCTATAAAAAAACCCCTTTGAGATTATAATTAATTAGCTTCATCGAAACACTTTTAAATTAACATTTATTGAGAACTATGTATATATATATATGTAGTCTTTTTTTTTATTCTTCTAACAAAAATATGCACGCTTTGCACCCTGGTGGAAACTCATCGAACCTAGTCGCAATAAGAGGAGTGTATACCTACCTACACTTTAGTTCAGTCATGCACGAGTATAGATACCTATGTATAAACTTATTCCGTTATATTAAGAGTTAAAATTGCTTACATGTTTTTGCTTGTGACTGTACCATGTCACAATAACTGTACTTGAAGTTAACAAGCGCATGTTAGATTCTTTAGTTGCTTTGACAAAGTAATAGTGTTCAGTTACTCTCACTGCTGACTGCACGTTGCATATACCTTACTGTTGTCTGCGTTGATTTAATAATAATTTATTATTTTTATACTCTTTATTTATTTTTAATCTTAGAATTAGGTTTTATAAAAATTATATAAAAAGTAAAATATAACAAAATATCATAATAAAATACAACTTTTATAAAAACCTAAACCTAGAACGCCAGCAGCGGAGCAGGACTCAAGCTACCGGCGATTAAGACTGCAGAGAAAGAAACCTCCTGACAATGCGTGCCGTGTCCAGGAGTGTTGCCTTCTGTATCTGACCCTTGATCCAACCATCCAGCGAAAGCCTCTTGAGATGTTGGTCGAGACTCTTCCCTATAAGGCCGTTTGCAGATACGACTATGAGGACAATGATCGTCGAATCCACATCCCACATAGCGGTCACTTCGTTGTTTTAAATAACTCGACAGATTATTCAAAACAGATCAGACTCTCGATTCTGCTATTTTTAGTCCACAATCGCTTCTCAATTACTTTTTTGTGATATTTCTAGTATTTTTTAGTAGTATAAGGAAAATGTGTAAATCAGGCGACAGAGACACGATCACGAACACAAACTTTTAAAAAAGGAATATAAATGCCCCGGTCTGTGGTCTTTAAAATTAAAGACAACTATAAAATATTTTAACAAACATAAAAATAAGACTTAGGTACTTTTGAATCGTTTAAACTTTTTTTTACTCACTACCCATTAACAGAGTAACAGAAAACCATTTTTTGTACTTTAAATATATACAAGTAAAATCACCAGTATATCTTCAGCTGCCCATAATAATGAGTTCTGCGAAAACCTCTTGAATGTTGAAATCAAATAAGATTTTCGGTCCCCGACGCAGAGCGAACAATGACCTGATGATAGAAATGCTTTAATAAATCCTCACGCGGACTTCTTGAGAAAATTTTAAAAGTGAAGTTGCACTGTTTTGTTTCATTTGCCAACACTCATGCACACTCACGAACACATAACGGTTAATAATAATCCACCAATATTTCACATTAATATGCGACATAACACAAATTTTAGAAAATAAAACAAAACCGCATGTCTGCGGCTCTTCACTTTCCCGCCAAGACGTCTTTTCAATAGTTATTGTACCTGTACAATCATTCCTGAATGAAAACTATGACGTCACTATTTTGTTCCGTCAATTGAGTGTGTATTATTAACTTTTTAGGTTACAAAGAATCATGCGTAGGTCAATTAAAAAAAACCGGCCAAGTGCGAGTCGGACTCGCGCACGAAGGGTTCCGTACCATTATCTATAAAAATATTTCAAGTTTCTACCTGTTATCGTTATTAAGACCGAGAAAAAAAATTAAAAAGAAACCCATTTATGTATGGGAGCCCCCTTAAATATTTATTTTATTCTGTTTTTTATATATGTTGTTATAGCGGCAACAGAAATATATCATCTGTGAAAATTTCAACTGTCTAACTATCACGGTTCATGAGATACAGCCTGGTGACAGGCGTACAGACAGACAGACGGACGGACGACGGAGTCTTAGTAATAGGGTCTCATTTTACACTTTGGGTACGGAACCCTAAAAATGGTTAATGTTTTAAAGAGCTGTTACGTAATATTATTAATACCTTTAATGTTGTGGAATTTATTATTGTTAGTTTGCCGATTATGCTGCAATATAGCACTCTTAGTAGGGGACCGTTTGGCCTAATTTTACTACGGAGTGGGCAATAACTTTCATACTGCAGTATTTTTAACTATTAAGAACACTTCGCTCGACACTGCTTTGATCAATTCAATTCGTTGTACAGATTTTAATAAAGCCTCTTTCGAAGGCTTGTTAAAACTGTTGTTTTAACAAGCCTTCCCCACCGCAGCCCCACAGAGATTGTGTTTAATCTCTGTGGGGCTACGGACGATTAATTGCATGGTGTGAAGAGATGATTTAACAGAAATGTAAGTTATAATAAAGCTTCATGATTTTATTGCAGATTTAAATTTGTTAAAAGTTTATTTTGTACGGATGATTTTTTTTTGTTATTTATCTGACTTTACTACTATAGTAACATACAAAGGAAAAAGTTATATCCCAATGATGACGATACATTTAAATGAAATATAAATAAAAGAACCGCGTCTGTGGTCTAGTAGTATCAGCACTGAACTCAGATACAAAAGCCCCGAATTCGACTCCCAGCAGGGTACTTACCGGGGGGAGCGGCATAAGACTGCTGTTCAGAATGATATAAGTTGCAGACTGATTTAGAAATATTTGCTGTCCATAATTTGCTGCCCAACTAGCTGTTATAGCTAACCGATTGCATTTTTTTGCTAACAAAAATACGAATACTTTGCTAACCGTTTAAATAACACCCCTAACAAACAAGCCTTCTGAGAGAAATGCAAAGAACACTTTTTTTAGAGAGTTTGCTGATTGCCTCAGACGGCATTTTCAGCTTCGCCGGATTTTTTGGGGGCGGCGAGAAACTCAAAGGGTTCCTCAAGCCGTGTGAACTGAAGGAGAGTCAGAGGTTTTCAAGAGGGAATGGCATCACGTACTAGAGCGTGTCCTCGTTCCCTACTAGATACTCCGAGGGATTCGAATCGGTTCGGTTCTGGAACGCTGCACATGACTTGCAAAACAAACTGGAAGCGCCGCGATAGCCGAACGAGCCAATCATCACCAGCTCACTGTATGTCCCCAATGCTGGGGCTCGACCCTTCCCTATGGATGAATAGGAAAAACATGTCATACACCACCCCGCGGGCCCAGTGCGGTTTGGTGGTTGTTAACGACTGCTAACGAAGCCGGGACCAACAGCTTTACGTTCCTTCCGAAGCACGGAGGAGCTTGAGATGATAAGCGTGTTACCATCTATTTTGATTTTATTGACTGCTTATTCTCGTAGAAGTGACAGAAGTTTCCTTTTTCTAAAAGCTTATTTTACTTAGCTTACCATTACAGTTCGGAACTTATAAGTAAGTAAAATTTATCTTCATTATTTAATTTGTTATGTATAGAACTATTATTGTTTTTATTTAATGCATATGTTACCAGTAAGTAATATTTACATTTAACTTGTAAGTTTGTACCTGTATTATTGTAAATATTATCGGTGATCCAAATAAACAAATAAATTAAAAAAAATGATATTCAATGGTACACAAAAAACATAAAAACATATTTTTTCGCAGATATAGATAGTATTTGCCCTCAGACCAAAGATTACTCGTTTTTTACGCAAGAACTTGGCGTCGTAGCACATAGTAGTGTCGTAGCGCTACACGGTACTACGAGAACACATAGTATATGCGTAAAGCAATATGAGTAGAGCAAGCAATGTTTACCTATTATCAAGTTAAACGGCTATTTACTACCAGCTAGTGCAAACTAAATTACTTGAGTATTGTAAAGTTAGTGAGCCGTGGCTCACGTGGGTGAAACTTTTATAGCGTCCCTAGCAGGTCGATCCGGCTTCCAACAAGGGGCGTGATTGGTCCCCTACGAGGCACGATAACTTGGGACTAAGGGAGACTTCTGAATGACTTAAGAACTTTAACCCCCGTTCTAATAAACAGAGTATAAGATTCTAATAGTTAATCCGTGTTTTGTATCTTTTACTTTAATTTGAAATGATGTTTATACATGACGTGAATAAAACACGGTATATTTATTCCAAGCTATAATATTTTGTTTATTAGTAAGACCTAAGTCTTAATATATTCATCGTTAACCATTTGAAACCTAGTTTTTCCATTATGACATAAATTCAATATTAAAATGATGTTACACGTTTTCCATAATACGAATATTATTGATCTGTATCTATCTGTATCATAAATTTATTTAAAAATTTACCTACTACCCTTAAAAAGTATGACCTATTAAAATTAACCCTATACCATGAAACATATAATGTAAGTAATATGAAATAGAAATAGAAAAAATATTTATTTGGTACTATCACCACATACATATACAAAACAGGAAATTCACCTAAGCATATACCACATTATGATGTCTATGGCGTAGCTTTATCCGTAGCTTTATCCGCAGCTTTATCATTTAGTTTCTTTATATTATTACTAGCTTTTATTATTATCTCCTTTATTTTTTTATTTTTTCTTAAAACTAGATTTTTACAATATTTTAAAATAAAAACAATAAAACATTATAAAAACCTAATCCTAGAGTACCACCAGCAGCGGGGCAGGGCCCAAGCTACCGGTGGTCAGGGCTGCAGAGTGAGGAACCTTCTGACAATACGTGCCGTGTCTAGGAGTACTGCCTTTTGCATCTGACCCTTAACCCAACCTTTCAGCGAGAGCCTCTCTAGGTGTTGATCGAGGCTCTTCGCTATCAGACCGTTTGCCGAAACGACTATCGGTACAATAATGGTTGAATCCACATCCCACATGGCGGTAATCTCGTGAGCCAAGTCAAGGTACTTACTGAGCTTGTCCTTCTCGGCTTTCACAAGGTTCTCATCATGAGGTATGGTGATATCTACCAGTATTGCCCGGCGCTTGGATCGGTCGACCACCACGAACTACCTTACAATTCTACTAAACATTATGATCTCCGAGAAACAGTTTTCACGCATTTCTTTGCGCTACTGACCGTACTGGCTGTAATTTGTTTCGTCAATATTAATCCATGGAAAAAGGTAAGTCGGTATACGCCCTTATGTGAAGTGCCGGGGGGAGGCCTATACAATAAATCCAACTAATAGTTAGAAATGTTTATGTGATTGAATGCTTTGCGCAGGTACGTAACGAGGGTAAGCAGCGTTCAAGGTGATTCTCAGCTTTTGATTTTTGCTGATGTTGACTAGAATGCGCTGTTTTGATAATAGTTTTCTTGTGGAGTTATGGTAAGTGGTGAGAGCGCCATTCACCCGCAATGGTCGATTTTTGAAGAACTGGCTTTCTTATTTATAAATATCTAAACACAACAATGCTTTTAACATACTACGATACTACGAGTAGCCACAAAACAAACCGAGTACAAACATGTACCTTTATGTACCATTATGTACCATTATGTACCAATGAGAAGTTCGATGGCGCAGTCGTTAACACGCTCGGTCTGCGATTGCTGAACTTATGCAACTATTTTTTTTACTGTAAGATGGGCTTGCTCTTGGCCTCATTCTAGTCCCTAGGGCTAAGAAGAGGACGTCGATGGAACGAGCTTGCCCAGAAATAGCCTATTCACTCGGGCTTTAAAAACTTTAGGGTTATATGCACTCGGGAACACTTAATTTTACCCTCCGCTGGGAATCGAACTCTGGGGTATAACACCGGTGGTTTAATTACTAGACTACAGAGGCAGTTAAGCTCTTGAAGTCGTCGAACGTCAATATAATTTTTGATCGGATTAGCTCTCTGTTTTCAACCAGCATTCCTTTGCTACGTCTCTGTTGCGCGGAACGCCGGAGTTTCAGAGCGACTAATAAGCTTTGGGATCAATGGGCAGTAATTAATGTCTCTCTAATACTCGCGGACTTGGGCAAATGCAATATTAATAGGCTTTCAGGCCAACCTAATTAGAACGAATGGTTCGTGGTGAAAACCTTTCTTTTAAGTAGCGTATATATCAATAATGTGTAACGGTTAACTGTATACAACGATCAACTGTTTTGTTCTTTTTGTCATGCCATGTTTGCTCAAAAAGAATGGGATTTGAAAAAAGACAAAGTGTTGAAAAAATTCCACGAGCCGGATTTGAACTCGCACCCCATGACATGCCGGGTCAGGTACGCTGCCAACTATGCTATCGTGGCTCAGTCCAACTCGCCGAAATTAATCAACACTATCTACTTTTACTTTATAAGCCAAAGGAGCCCTATTCAATGTCGACAACTAGGTACGTCATCCACATCGCCGATCTTAATATTTTTACAAATATTGAAAATTAGGCAAGCTATATTTATGATTATTTATATATAATTTTACGCAAATATTGTTGCGAACAAATTACAACTTGAAAGAAGAATGGGATATTAGGCTATCTCGATGGCACAGTGGTAACCGCGCTCGACCTGTGGTTGCTGATGCTGGTTACCGGAATTTTGACGTTCAAAGACGTTGGTTCCTACTGCATTAGCAGTCGTTAATTCGTCGTCGTAGCAATATTCGGTTCGTTCTCCCAGTGGTGTTTCCATCAATAAGAAAATATTGTATAAATATAAATATATCTATAACTATACTAATATTATAAAGAGGAAACCTTTGTATTTTTGTATGTATGTATGTTTGCAACGAATAAACTCAAAAACTACTGGACCGATTTAAAAAATTCTTTCACCATTAGAATGCTACATTAGCGCTGAGTAACATAGGCTATATTTTAAAAAAAACAATAATATATAAAATACTAAAAGCAACAATTTAATTTTCCAATACAAAATGATTTCTTTGTTTTGTTGTCATGGAAACCTTTGATATATATTTAACTCAATGATGGAACCTGTCAAAGCGTACGAAGTCCGCCGGGTCAGCTAGTATAATAATAAGCTCGCGCCACAGCAGTAGGAACATTAAGATGATCTGGTAATGATTATAACACAAAACGCTGACCCATCTCACAACAATCAAGACCAACGGCTTCAGGTGTATTCCGAAATAAATATGAACTTGAGACACTTTCATTCGGTCATCGATCCAGTGACCGGGCATTAAGAAAGTTGCTTACCTTGCTAGTTCGCAACTCAAGCTAGCCAATGAGCCATCAAACTCCTTCATGCTATAATTATGTAGAAGTAACAACCAATTAATCATTCACTCTACTGAAATGAAACAACTTTTACGGATCTACTCGCGTTTATGTTATACATTAGTTTTAATGGTTCGAAACGTCAGGATAAACATCAATTAAAAAGAATTTAAAAAATAAACGTGAGTAGATCCGTAAAATTTGTTTCATTTCAATGTGTAATATTCGCGTAAACTTTAGAAAACAATAAGTGATCCACTCTATTTTTAAATCTCACGTATATTTGGATGCAAGCAGCACAAATTAAACCAATTGTTATGGAGATCCTAGGGGGAGGCCTTTGTCGAGCAGCGAATGTTGAGAGGCTGAGATGATGATGATTATGATGATGATGATGATGATGATGATGATGATGATGATGATGATGATGATGATTATATTTGACAGTTGGCATGTTCAATAATAGTCAAAGCATGAGTAAGCAACTTCTAACTCAGTACACATTTTTCTATGTCACTATAACGATACAAATATATATATATATTCAATCATTTTAGTTGTCATGGTTCTCTCAAATTGCTATCCTTGTGTCTTTACAAGGCGTTGCATGTTTGCTTATATAGAAAATACACTTCTTTCATCTTTCCATTTAAAACATCCACTTCTGCATAACATCGGGTCTTAAGAGGGCGTATAAACCTAGAAAAAAAACAGATTCCACCCGCGCCCCTTTCACGCCCCGCTTTCGTCCGTGCGTACAGCGTGGCGGCCAACGCAACAGAACGGCAGGTCGCTCCCTCGTGTGTACTCGTGTTTAGTGCGATCGCGCACAGTATACCTAAAATAATCAGATAAAAACCGGCTAAGTGCGAGTCGGATCACCTAGCTGTACTTCGAAACACTAAAATACTCTTTGCTGGTGGTAAATAATACGCAAAGGTAAGTAATGATATCATATATTTTTATTATATATTGCTACTTTAAATATTTAATATTGTTTTATTTTATAAAGGCGTAGGTGCCATGAAATCTTTAAGCATTTTTGTATTATGTAGATTATTTTTTGTATCATGTAGATTATATTATCCCTTTCAGTCGCACTTTGCTATCGACAGAAGTAACTGCAACAGTCAGCGGTTGCTGTCGACACGTTAAAGGTCAAAGGCCTACCATCCGACGCTACAGTTACCTCTATTGATACCAAAGTGCTGCTCGTGTGTAAGTGCTCTTACTGTTATATCTCTTCTTCAAAGAGTGTCGACAATGTAAAAAAAAGAAGTCTAATTTTATTACAAAAATATCGCTTTATTTACATAGATTCATAGGTTTACATTTTTTTTTTCAGAATTCGTTCCCTGGCTTGTACCTGTACTGCAAAGAACAGACAGAAAGAAAGTAAGTTAAAAACATTTTTGCATTAAATTATGTATTTAAGGTCTGTTCATTCTAACTTGTCTTAAAATGTAACAATCTTTATAGGACTTACTATTGAAATTTAATGAAAAATTTTATTGTTTTTTTAATAGTAAAAAAAACTAAAATATTGTTTACACTTAAGATAAACAGACTTTCTGTAATCAAAGTCAAAGTCAAAGTGTCAAATATTTTGTATTCAAATAAACTTTAGAAAAGTACTTTTGAATCGTCCAAACATTTTTTTTACCTACTACCCATTCAGGACGTCTATTTTTTAGTTGTGGAGAAGAATGGGCGCAAGAAACTCCACAGTTTAATACATAAGTAACGACATTTACAAAATTATATGCCGTTATCAAGTTATACAAGTTTAAAATTACTTAACAATATTTTAAATTGGGGTGATTGAAGCATTTTTTTGAATGTAATCAGACACTTTATAATAAGCTTTTTTACAAAGCTTTTCTTTAATGACGATTTTAAATTAAATCATAAGACAAAAGAGGAATTCTCTTGCAAAATGTTTGGTAATATTTTAAATAAATGTGTAATTAATTCTAAGAAAAGCCCGTCTCAACCTACAATTATTAAAAATGTTCAGTCAATCAGTATGGTTCACCAGAACATTCAAGGAATGATGGGCAAAGATCCAGAGATTGCATTGTTCATGAACGATAATAAAGTTGATATTCTGTGTATTACTGAACACTGGCTTAAAGATCATCAGTTCATGTTCAATTTTAATAATCATTTGGTAGGTAGTTCGTTCAGTCGAGTAAATTCAATTCATGGTGGCTCCTTAATTATAATTGATAAGAAGTTAAAATTAAAGGAAAGAAAAGACATAATGAGCCTCTCGGTTGAGCAAACAATAGAAATAGCTTGTGTGGAGCTGGAGCGACTTGTTGTATTAAGTGTATACAGGCCTCCGTCAGCATTGTATGATTATTTTGAAAAAGTAATGGATGAAGCATTATATAAAATCCGCAATGTAGGTAAAAAGATAGTTGTTTGCGGTGATTTTAATATTAATTTGTTAGAAAAGTCTACAGGTTCTATCAAAATTAAAAATTTATTTCAATCATATAATTTGAATAATTTATTTTTGGAGCCGACTAGAATAACTGCCACTTCGGCCACTTGTATCGATAATATATACACTGATCTAGTACCTCTGTCTAAACTCATTATTAATAAACTAAACTCTGATCATTGTGGCCAAATGGTCAGCCTTCCACATCAGTGTCAGCAAGTGAAGAAACAGATTATCACTGTTGTACCAAAAACTGCAGGTCGTCTGGAACGCTTCAAAACAATCTCTATGATAATATATGTTATGTAGAATATAATGATAACCCAAATAAATTTTATAATGATGTCTTTTATAAATATTGTTTAGAATTTAATAAAACTTTATTCCAAAGATGATCTCGGTTAGTGGTACTGTTACTTTTAGTGAATGGGTTACAATTGGTATCCACAAAAGTAGAAAGCGACTTTATGAGCTATATGATGAACGCAACTATAACACGAGTGAAGATTTCAAATTGTATGTCAAAAAATATTCTAAGTTATTTAAAACAGTATGTCGATTAGCAAAGGCAAAATTCCTGAGTTCAAAGATTAAGCTAAGTGATAACAAAATAAAAATGACATGGAATATTATAAATAGTGAAACTGGAAATGTCAAAAGTCGTAACAATGAGTACAAATTGAGCTTCGAAAATCAAATCTTAACTTCTGATGCTGATGTTGCTGCGGCATTTGAGAAGTTTTTTACTGATATTCCAGTTTCAACTACAAAGACTTTGGACTCGTCCCCCACTGTAGCTGAAGCGGTTCTAAAGGAAAATGTCAAACCTAGTGAAAACCATTTTAGTTTTCAAAAAATATTAGATTATAGAGATATAATTAAAACTTTTAACACTCTTAATAAAAAAAAAGACTGCTGATTTGTGGGGTAGTTCCGTTGACGTCACTAAATCCGTTATTGAGACAATAGCTCCAGTTTTAGCTTGCATATTTAACGAATGTATTGACTGTGGTGTTTTTCCTGACCTAATGAAGCACAGTAAAGTAATTCCATTATACAAATCAGGTAGCACATCTGACCCCACTAACTTTAGACCAATTTCTGTGCTACCCACATTTAGTAAAATATTTGAAAAGATAATTCTGGACCAAATTCAAGTTCATTTTTATAGAAATAAGCTTTTACATTCATTTTTCAGGTATCGCGAGGCATTTCATCTGCGAGCTCTTCGAGATCTACGAGATCTTCGAGCTGGATTGTACAGTCAGCAACGACAGACTTTTCATGTGTTAACATATAAAAAAATCAATATTATGTTTACATTCTATGGTTTTTATAAAAATAAATATACGAATAGCTTTATTAAACAACTGTAACGAACTAACAGAGTTGATGAGAGATTTTTGCGTACGAGTTTGACCGGATAGCATTCATCGGCTTGTGAGATATTACGACATTTACGAGCTGCAGCAGTTCTGAAATACAAAATAATTGTAAATCACAAGTTTGTACGGTAATATACGAAGTATGATACAATACTTCCAGAATAGCTAATTCAACTTAATTATGTATGTACTGTGAAAAAAAATTACTATACATACTGCCACCAATACGAGTGGTCAAAAGCATCGTTCTGTTTTGCATATACTTTACCCGGTACCCGCGTCGCCGTCATTGCTTCAGCGCTTCTAATACATTGTATAGTGAGCTCTAAAGTTAATGCGTAAGGGTCGATATTTCAAGGTGAGACTACTCATCACCAATGAAAAGAAATAATAACAATATTATGATAATAATATCTTATTTTAACGAAATATTTTCTCGGCGCCCTGAGCACAGAAACACAGTCCTCTCGTCTCAACAGAGTGATCGCGACTAATCGATGAAACAAAACATGCCTGTTACCTCGGGTCAGGTGCGACAGACTGGAGCGTTCTGCACGGAATAAGAATGTCGTAAGCGCCGAATTAGTTTTAGTTTATTTACTCGTAAAATATACATTTTTTTTTCAAATCGCTAATACAGTCGCTCGGTAATATAATTTGATATTATGTGTTAAAATATTGGCTCAGTAATATGCGTCCAATTGAAAATAAATTGATTCTAGTTGAAAAGTAGACGTAAGTTTGTGATTTTATTTTATCGATAAAATTTTAATATATTATGTTTTCGCTTAAGCCAGTCCCTTTCAAGTATGCTGTAGTATCTATGATATTTTTTTCAGGTAAATCGTGGTTTACCTTCTAGTGTTAAAATCAAATCTACGATTGGTGATTTACCTTTATACCCCCTCTTAAGTCCTCGCGCGCCCTGTGAACGCACCTACAGCACGGGACGGGTTGTACACCTAATTAGTAATAGGTTGGCATTTGGCAAGCGTGGTGATTAAGCCATTACCCATCAATTGTAGCGATGACTTGATTTCAATGATGGAGGCCTTGCCCAGCAGTGGGACAGTTATAGGCTGTTTACTGGCAATACCTTTGACTTTGACAGATAGAGCGGAGTCACTTGCCTACTCTTCTATAAAAATATATGAGCTCGAGCACGCGAATACCAGACACAATAGAATTTTAATTGTTATCGTCCACCTGGTTGATCGACGCTCAAGGAGATGCAATAAAGATATTGTATTTGACTTTGAATCGTTCATCTAAGTTCAATGTGGTTTACTATTTACTATCACCAAAAATCATGTGAAATCACACCACCACTAGGACAATTTTTCTGAGTAGATATCGGCTATATCCACGCATAAAACAACGGTTTGTTCTTTTTAACTTTACAATAAATGAAAATAAATAACTTTATACCATTCCCACTCTAAAAAGCGTATTTTATTCACTGAAAACAGTGAATAAAAAGCCCTTTTAATCACTGTTTTGGTGTTTGAATTTAGAACACACCAATATACTCGACCTTCATCTCAATACTATATGCATAACCTCCTTGCGCAAAATATACTCGATAACATGCAAAAACTGTTCGACATACAAACTCCTTGCTTGAGTTTAGAACAGTTTTGTGTTTTTCTTTGCTGTCATTAGTATCCAGAGCCATGAAAATATTATTTAAAAAAAGCTGTCATTAATATAAATTGGCGCTATTTTGAATACTGTAAGTTGTACGAACGAACACAAAGTTTAGAGTTATTTTAATAAATCTATTGAAAATGCATTCAAGTGATGAAGAAGAAGTGTTAACACCTGAGTTTATGAAAGAGAGGGCGGCTGATATAGTAGAAAACTTGCTACCCAACAAGTCACGGGTGGTTTACATCAAAGCCTACGATGAGAAATACAATACATGATGAGATGAGAGATACAAATGGAAAAATGAAAATCAAGCTTCTGGCTCATTTTCAGAGTCTGTTTTCCTGACTTATTTTAATGAGCTGTCGAAGAGAAAGAAGTCATCGACATTATGGAGTATCTATTCTATGCTACGGTGTACAATAAAAACAAGGCATAACATTGACATAAAAACATACTCGAACTTGCAAGCCTACCTTAAAAGACTATCAGAAGGCTACAAACCGAAAAAATCCCTGGTTTTTACCGCTCAAAATGTTGAACGCTTTTTGAATGAAGCGCCAGACTCGCAATTTCTGGCAGTAAAAGTAAGTAATCTTCAACAAATGTTACCTAATAAAAATAGTTTAAAACTAAGTATTTAAATGTAAACCTATCAACAAAAATTTTGTAATAAATTTTCTATTTTTGTTTACAGGTTGCGTTGATTTTGGGCATTAGTGG
Organism: Eudonia mercurella; assembly: GCA_963082485.1. NCBI lineage: Eukaryota > Metazoa > Arthropoda > Insecta > Lepidoptera > Crambidae > Eudonia > Eudonia mercurella. The sequence goes on along the minus strand of OY720036.1, from coordinate 14,373,223 downwards.
AGCCTGTCGTTCAAATGAGCTTGTTAAACTGACAGTGGATGATGTACAAACGATCTCTGACACCGCTTTACTGGTTACTTTAAAAGAAACGAAAACGAAAATCGACCGAACATTCGTAATCCGAGATGATTACATGAAAATCGTAGAAAAGTATCAAAGTTTGCGTCCTCCGAATGCAAACAACAATAGATTCTTTTTGTTCTATTCTAAAAATAAATGTACAAAAAACCCGATTGGAATAAATAAAATTGGTTCCATGCCAAAAGATATTGCATCATTTTTGGAGCTACCAAATCCCGAGATGTATACAGGACATTGTTTCCGAAGGACCTCTGCAACGTTATTAGCGAATACTGGTGCAAATATGACGGAATTAAAGCGACATGGCGGATGGAAGTCTACTACCGTGGCTGAAGGTTATATCGAAGATTCGATGGAAAATAAATCGAAACGCAGCCTTCAAATAGCAAGCAGCATAAACCTAAAGAAACCTGAAGACCCATGGACTCCACGCCCTTCAACGTCCAAAGACGCCCCAGAGTTTCCTCCAGCAGAAATTTCTGACCATCGCGATCGACAGGAAATAAATATCACTTCACAAGTTTACCATCCCAATAACAATAATAAGAAAATTACTCTTAATTTTAATAATTGTTCTAATTTTAATGTGCATTTTAATTTATTTAATTCTTCTTTTTTCTTCATTAAATGTCTATTTTCGCTTAAATCTTTCTTTTTCTCGTAGTCATGGTATAAAGTATAGTATGTAACTCTTGAATAAAGGACGGATTTATATCGAAGGCCATGAATCACTCGCTTCGCTCAGGATTCTAAGACTTGAATCACTCGCTACGCTCGTGATTCAATCATCATGGACCACTCCCTACGGTCGTGATTCACTCGTTAGAATCCTTTACTTGCTTGTGATTCATCTATGGCCCTCGCATTAAATCCGTCTTTTATTCACTAGTTGCATAATATACTATTTTCATCACCCCATCTCGAAAAGAGTATTTTTGCTCTTCGATATCTGAGTGCAAAAGCCGTTTTTATCCGCTAGAGGATAAAGTAAATTGAATTTAGAACATCGTGTGCACTAAGTTTGTGAATTCAAAACATAATTAAACCTATTTACTGCTACCTCCATGGTGCCGAATTTATCAGTACACAAGAAGTCACTAACACCAACATTACAGTACCTAACAAAAATATTACACTTAACTTAAGTAACTGTAGCAACGTTACTTTCAATTTTTCCTAATTATACCTAAGTATTATTTGTTATAATTTAAAGATATGATAATGTAGTAGTTAATACCTAAACTGAAATAAAAGTATCTTGTGATTGTAAATGTTTTTTTTTGCATTTAGTCATTTCCTCGCTGAGGTGGGATGAAAAGTTACGTGTTGCACTCGAGTGCAAAGATTTTTCACTTCGTGCTCTTTTGATTCCCTCGCTAACGCTCAGGATTCTAATTTTTGAATCACTCGCTGCGCTCGTGATTCAATTTTAGAATCCTTCGCTTGCTCGGTCATCAAAATTGAGCACGCGGTTAAAAAACAACTTTGCACTCTTGTATAACAAATAACTATTCCCCATTTACTCTATCAGTAGGCGGAGTTAGCTTCGATTGCCATATAGTTACTAACATAGTTGTAAGTCTATTGTTGCTAATATACTCTACTCTATTTTATTTATTTAATAGATTTTAATTATCTAATTTAGTTGAATTATTTCGGCGGGCTGGTTAGAACCACGATAGCTCAATTGGAAGAGCACCTGACCCGGAATGTCAGAAGGGTGCAGCTTCAAATCCTGCTCGTGGAAATTTTTTCAACATTTGTGTTTTTGTAATTTGTTCGCAACAAAATTTGCGTTAAAAATTATTTGAACATTTATCTAATTTAATTTAATAGTTTAATGTAATAATATGCAATTTTATTGTATTTGAATTGGTAATTGTGAATATGGACCATGGTCTTATTTTATTTTATTATTATTATTCTTTTATAAGTGACTAGCCTATAACTGTCCCATTGATGGACAAAGGCCTCCTTCATTGAAATAAAGTCATCGCTACAATTGACGTTGACTGGCCAAATGCGTGTCGGTGACAACAATCCTATACGTCAAAAAATCAGAAATATACTTTGCCCGACCTGTGAATTCAACCCGAGACTATCGGGTATCGAGCCGAGCGCTTTGCCACGCAGCCAGAGAGACGTTTGATGTTTCGATTACCATATGCAAACAAAGTTGAGTTGAAAGCTGTAATTTTCATCGTTGGTCGATGGATCTCCGGTCGTCAAATAATCTTCTCCTTCTCTGTCCCTCTCATACTTCTGGTTTTGTTCATTCTTCCTTTCACATTCAATCCATTCTCATGTGGAACGCGCTGCCTCTCGAAATCAGGATGGCTACGAGTCGTGACGCTTTTAAAAAGAAAGTCCGCGAGCTCTTGTTTGATAGAATCATGGCAGAATCAACTCAATAACTTCCTATTAGAATTATGTATTTTATGTATGTTTATTTAGTGTAGTTTACGTATTTATAATACACATATATGTTTATGTATATATAATATTAATGCATGTATTATATACTTACACTTAAATTATTTATAATATATCTTTATTACACCTGCCGATGTTATCTCTGCACCACCCTATGGTTGACTGGTAAAATAATAAAATTAAAAAGTGTCAATTCGGACACTATGTCTGAATATAATGTGGCCGAAACATCACCTAGCCGTAGAGAGGATGCCTCAGGCATTAAGTCCGCCATGTAATATTTATGTTGCGAAAATTTAAATTAAAAAAATTAAAATGGTACGTGTCTCAACCAGAAAATTTACTCGTGTCAACTTTGCATTTAGAAGGCATGCCTCAGAACCCGGAGCAACGAAACGTGTCCCACGTGTATTGCGAACGGGCCACTGTTGTTCCGATAACAATGAAGGTCAAGGCACTAAATCATTAGGAACCTCATAAAGCTTCCACTGTTGAAAGCAAATACATCGACAAGCTAAAACAGCTCTTATTGTCTAACCCGTGAAGGCAACTTTAGATTAGTGATAAGGTACGCTTTATTCGTTATCTCACAGGATCTTGACCGTTAGTGCCAATAAAATAACAAGAGAAGTGTTGTAATCGTGAACAAGCATTGGAATTGGTATTTTGGGCAGCGTAACTCTGTATCGGCATTCTAAGCGTAGGCTTCTTATTCTTAACACGGGGTTATTGCTCAAGTCGATAACTGTTTTCGTTTGTTAAGTCAATCGAAACAGTGCGTGGGCACGTTTGGTAATCGCAACGCTTACGAACGACGTAAACCGCATGTCTTTGAATAAACGATACGAAACGTACAAGTCTTAAAAAACACTTTTATATAATAGAAATATGCGCAGGTTTTCTTATAAGTAACGCCAAACCATAAAGGAAAATCGGCCTGCTTCTGACAGTAACCCAAAAATATCTAGAAATATCTATTAAAAAAATTTCGACTCTCCATACAAAATGACCCATCAGCTGATCGAGTTAGTATGGAAAGTCGATTTTTTTTTTCAATTTCCATTTTCTGACGTTGGCATAGTATTTATATAGACATGTTGACATGGGTACGTTTCGGGAATATACACATATTACCAAACATACTGTATAATGGGATTCTCTTCACGCTTGTACTTTACTGTGATAGCAAAAGGTTACTACAACTATTCATACTTGAGTCGCGTTTATTTTACATATTATTTTAACATACCGTTTCGAATTTTCGCAAGGACCGTGGACACTTAAGAGTATATAGATAACAAAAGGCTGTATGTATGTATTTCATTCACGTATTACATACAGAACATAAACTGTCAAAGCATCCACGACGAAAGAGTAGTTGCAATTTGGACTTTCGTACATTTCCTGAGGTATGCTGCGTACTGAGCGTACGCAAAGATTGCTTCAGGCTGAATAGTTAGGTTATATAGTACACAGACTTTAGTGATATAAAATCATGGAAATCTTAAGTTGTGTTAAACGCTACAACGTTGACTAGATTTCAGTAATGTAAGTCTTTGCCAAGCAGTCTCAAAGGCTCGTGCCCCAGCAGTGGGGACATAAAATGAGCTGGAGATAGTGACGATGTTGATGAGAAAAACAATAGACTTGCTTACTTTTAAGTAATAACATAACCTAATTTTTAACAATGTTTTATTCCTACATACGTATTGTCCGACAGTTACTTAGGATCACAAAAGACAAGTAAATAAAATGTTTAAGGGACTAGATTACTTACACTTAAACTTAAAATGAAACAATTAACGGCCTCCAAGTAGTAATTCCCAAGATCGTAGTGGCCATTTGCTTAATTGTAATCCCCATTTCCTAAATTCTAATTGCCGCTTCCCGTAGGCACTCTAGTGTGCAGCGCTTTTAGAAGTTCGGTGACCGTTTTTATTTGAACTCAAATGTTAACTGTCTTGCTTGCTGAATAATTAATTACCCCACCTAAGTATTCGTGACTAAAAAATGCCTACTGTTCATTTACTACCTACGTGGTTGCTATGAAATGATAATGCGAAGAGCATTCTTCTTTCATCTCCTATCGGAGGTCGGCTATCATTATGGCCACTTGGGCTCGTGATGATGTGACTTGGAAAAGTTCTGAAGTACTCAGATTGAAATGATGATATATATTCATCGTCATCAGCTCATATTATGTCCCCACTGCTGGGGCACGAGCCTTCCTTATGGATGGACAGGGAGAACGGGCCATAAACCACCACACGGGCCCAGCGGGGAGTGGTTGTTTAACGACTGCTAATGCAGCTGGGTTCAACGGCTTTACGTGCCTTCCGAAGCATAGAGGAGTTCGAGATGATAAATTCTGGTCACCCATCTGACGACCGGCCTTTGCGAAAGATGATTAACCTCAGCACTCGCAACCCGGGCGCGTTAACCACTGCGCCATTTAGCTCCGCGATTATATATATTATTATTTTATATTATAGTACTAATAAAACCGACGACGCGAAATAATAACATTTTTATAGTGAGATAACAAAAAGTAATAACAATTAGGTACACAGAATAGGTATGATATAAGTATAAGCATGAATAAGGAATTGGAGGATTGTCTAAAATATAATATCTTTCCAAAGACCATAACGGTGCCTAAATGCCAACGCTGAAAGCATGCTTAAGCTTGGAAACTTAAAAAATTTGGTAAAGGTAACGTCACAAAAAAGTTTTGAAGCAAAAAGGGTCTTTAAAGAAAAACTGCGAAGTTTGATTTTCAAGGCACTCCGCGGCAATGAGTATGAAAACCTAAAAACTTTTCTTGCTCCGGAATTTCGTGTTATTATAGTGTAACGGTTTCCTTTGAGAAGTTCGGAGCTTCATAAGCTCAGTAACGTTCTCTTCAGAACAGTCGGTACCCTCAACCTTAATAAATTTGAAGAGAGTGTTAAAATTCTTTACGAGGTAAAATTGGGTAAAATGTAGCATAAACTGAGTACTTCAACAAATTCTTATTGACGTAACGAAGTTTAACGCCCATGCAATTTTATAATTCCCCCTTACATTGAGGAAATAGAGTATTATATTTCGAGACAATTTAGGTTAAATTAAACATTTCGTTGTTGATAGGGCTTCTGGCGAAACCAAAGGCTTCCCCAGGGTGGAAACAACATTGATCAGAATAAAATTACTACGCCATCAAGGTCCTTTAAAAATAACCGTAAAAAACCATTTAAAAGATTTAAATATAATACAGACTTCCACAGCTCATCCAAAAACATCTAACTGGTTTGAACAACTTGTTTCATATTTGTAACCGAGCTATTCCTCCTATTCTGGCAACAGCAAAGTTCATTAGATTTAAAAACCATGATAAATTATACAAGAACAGCTTAAAACCATCCAACCATGGATCTGAATAACAAATTATAATTCTCAGAAGCTTCTTCGGAGTATCCTGTGTATTAATTATATTAACATAAATTAATTTTAAGTAGAGAAACGTTTAGACCAGAATTAACTTACTGGGTAAAAAGAAAGGTGAAACACTTTTTAAAAGATAATATTTCTGCAGGTATAAATATAACAGTTCTTGATTTTGCATCACTTTTTAAATTATCTTAAAAAGACCGCGTGAGGTTTCTGTAGGGTCTCACACATCTTTACCAATACTTAAGGGGTTTGGGGAAATAGCATTTATCTTAAAACATTCATATTTTCATAATGTACTTCTTCTTCTCTATCTATTTAGGTACATACTTTGACTACATATACTTCGGTATATATCCGTATTGTTGCATACAAAAAGTTTTTGGATTTTTTGGTAAAATATTTTTGTAATATGAATGGTTGCTTTATTATGTAGTATACCATTATAATTATTTAGCTTTTTAATATTAAAACATTTTGAAGAACGTGACAGCACCTTTCAAAGTAAATAATGAAAGCACCGAGCAGGATTTAAGGCCCAGCGGCCGGCAGTTTATTCACAAAGACCGGATATTTTTGTCTTCACAACGACGAGAGAAACGTAAATATGTAAAAAAAATAATTAAAAAAGTATATTGAAATTTTAGACGTAGAATAACTTGGAAGTTTTGAACTCATTTAGGCTTATAAAGTGTGACCTTGACCTGTTTTATTATATTTCCACAATGAGCATTTATAACACTACTGGGTTTTATCATTTAAACAGTAGGATAAGGGCAGAGGAGCTTACCCGCCATTCTGGGTTGTATTGGTGGGTGCTAGTTTATTGAATGGTTTTTATCTAGATGCATATGCATATGCATATGCATAGCATGATGTCCTTTTTGAGCAACCAAATTATACTGCTATTGGCGTATGCTGAAACATGCTTTACTGCAGAAAATCTTTCGTTAAACATTAGTACACTTTTATACAAACCATTTATGATACAAAGTGCTGGTGACAGTACCTACTCATAAATTAATTAAATAGTGTCCATAGGTTAAACCTATGAACAAAGGAAATATAAAAATAAATGACTTCATCGTATTTTTAAAATGAACACAAGCAGTTTACAATTTTACTACAACAAAGGGTATAGATATACCTGCATCCAAGTAAAAAGTTTTATGTTCACAAATAATCATGACGAATGCAAATACAGAAATATTGGACTACGCCATACCACAATTCCTTTTCATCACTGCGCTAACATTGATAAAATCTACCATATCTTTGTATACTGGTATATACATAGTATAAACTTGGTATATACATTGGTAGGTATGGTAAATGGTATGGTATAGTATGTGGTATTGGTATGGTATGGTATAGGTAGTTTCTTCTCTCTATATGAATTGTCATTTTGAGAGAAGGTAAAGAGTTTATGAAGCGGCATAAACAACTTATTGGCTGTAATGGCGTGACGCTGGTCACGACAGTAATCAAACAACTGTCCAAGTGCGAGTCAGAATCGCGTAATAAAGAGTTTCTTAGCTTAAAGTAATATCTTAGTCTTAGCTCAAACATAAATTGCTAAAACAGAAAGAAATCAAATATCCTTCAACTATCATTGCGCCCGTGTAATTCCATAGATAAGGAAATCAATCCGGGGGTCAGGGTTCTTTACAAATCTCCTCATAAAAAGAAACATCTGGTTACCCTGCCCTGGGTCAAGTCGTACATCAAATAAGATCGGAGGGATTAATAACCTTTGTAAAACTAATCCTCTTAACGCGACTTAGTTTCTGTTTACCATGACTTCCGGCGGCGGTGTGATAGGGGTAGAGTTGTCAGATGGCCGGGACCCGCCGGGATTGTCCCGGAATACGAGCGTACGTCCCGGGTCCCGTAATCCACAAAAACGTCCCGGAAAAGCATTTTTGCATCTAAGATACTAGTGTGTTCTGAAGGGGTGAAATAAAAAGCGTCCGTTCTGTATCGAGTATATTGCGAGACAAAGCACACCAATCAATTGCCAGTTACCCTTCGTTACAGATAATATTTAATCTACCCACTTATACATACACAACAGATACCACCAAATCGCAGCAATATTCTCGGCACGGGGCGCGGGTAGCGCCGGTTCTGAATTTATTCAAATGTTAAACGGACCAGTCGGCCCAAAAATGATTGCCGCTCCGAGAACCAATGATAAATATGATAATTAATCAGGTTAATGTAAATAAAGCTTTGCTTATATCTTCATTATTGGTTTTGTTTTTTTCCCGGAATTCTCTTCAGCAAATCTGGCAACCCTAGATAGGGGCACTTGTGGGCCCTTATTTTTTTTTTATTTTTTTTTAAAGCAAACTGTCTAATCATTTGGCCACCAACCAGCCTTTTGGTGAGCGGGATGTGGCCTACGGTGATACATGCTTAGACAGGAAATACTTATTCACTCTTGCTTTGAAGAGACCTAGGTCGTAGTGAACAGGGAACACGTGACCAGGTAGCGCATTCCACTCTTTGGCGGTTCGCAAAAGAAAAGAGTTAGCAAACCGCTTGGTACGGACAGGTGGTATGTCTACAACGTACGAATGGTAGGCTAACCTGCGTCTAGTACCCCGATGGTGGAAGGGGGCTGGGGGAACGAGATCGTGTAGTTCACTCGCAAACTCTCGAGGTCGTTATCCTCAAGGTATGCTATCAGACGAGTGTTCAGTATACGTTCCATAATCTTACAGAGTACGGACGTTACCGAAATCGGCCTATAGTTGGAAGGATCGGCACGGCTACCCTTTTTGGGTACAGGTTGCACATTAGCAAGTTTCCACAACTGTGGAACTTGTAAAACCTTAGGAGAAATACAGCGAGATGAAAGACTCAAGTGTTTTAATGCTTGCGCAGTCGCATTACAAATTAATCAAATTTATTTTTAATAAACAACTTCACCGCCTTTAGCTTTTTATTTGTCTGTTTCATACCGAATAGTATATTAGATATCATCATCATCATCATCAGCTCAATTTTATGTCCCCACGGCTGTAGCACGAGCCTTCCCTATGGATGGGGATAGATAGAGAGACATAAACCACCACGCGGGCCCAGTGCGGTTTGGTGGTTGTTAACGACTGCTAATGCAGCAGGGACCAACGGCTTTACGTGCCTTCCGAAGCTCGGAAGAGCTCGAGATGATTCATTTTTGGTTACCCATCCGATGACCGGCCTTGGCGAAAGTATTAGTAATAGAAAAGATGGTACCTAACACTCGAAAAATAGCCGGCTATTCACCCACGTTACACTGACAGTTGACTAACTGACTTTGACTTTGACGTATGACGTTGACGTTGATAGACATTTGATTGATACAGACAATTAAATCTCCTTAACTCTACGTAGTATATAAAACACTCAGTTTACAGTTTAACAAATTCTTAATTCGAAAACTTGTAATAATTGAAAATCAATTGTTTTATTTATCATCTTTAACATAATCACATGGGTATTAAAGCAACACATCAGTACCTATCTAAAATAGCATATACATGATATTCGTTTCTACGTCATAAATTATTTAATGGACAGATGAAGCTCCGAGCCTAACCATGGTTAGACCCATTTCAAGATAGCGTCATACCCGCCTATGTTTGGATAGGAAGCTTTGTATACCGACTAGTAAACAATATTAATTAAACAGCTGATATTACGGCGCCGGCCGCTTGTGTTTCTATGCGAAAATTAATTATTAACATGGATCTGAAAGAAAACAAGGTTCAAGGTTAAGAATCTATTTTCAGCAAAGAACTTTTATTTATTATTTCTGATATTACGCTTAGCTGATTCTAAAATTAGTTTTTTATAAAATACTTCTGGTTGTGAGAGCTCTTTCAACGAGCAACCGCAGCAAGTTAACACTGTTATAACCACTGTTGTTTACAAACTGTAAAAAAAGATTGTCTAAACAATCCGCTTTCGAATAACTAAACCATAGAACATCATCGTCAGAAAACCACTACAACGGTTTACAGGGCTGGAAGAGAAGAAGCGTTAAGGAACACAGCAAAGACTCCCTTTCTTTTACCGTGTCAGAAATATTAGAAGGTGCCTAAACATAGCACATTCTCCATCAAAAAACAACATAAAAGTAGACAACAATTTTGCATGACAATATAAAAAAATTTAAATTAATATTAAACAATGTTGAAACCGGAAGGAGGCGAAAGGGAAAAGGTGGACTGTATTAAGAAATAAGGGGCAAAGTAAAACGTACAATTATAATTAATAGAAGGAGAAATAACGAATTAAAACATACCAAGACAGCAACCAAGATGACAATACAATACCAAAATAGAATTAAAGAAAACGACATTTAGAAAAGAAGAAAAAGTATAAAACCTAAAAATAAGTATTTACTCCGTAACAAATGTTATACCGTACTAATAATAATAACAGGGGACTTCTTGGCGGGAAAGTAAAGAGTCATGTCTGCGGTTTTGTTTTATTTTCTAAAATTTGTGTTATGTCGATTATCAATGTGAAATAATGGTGGATTATTAACCGTTAAGTGTTCGTGAGTGTGCATGAGTGTGGGCAAAAGAAACAAAACAGTGCAACGTCACATTTCAAATTCTCTCAAGAAGTCCGCCCGAGTAAAGCCCTACATCTTTACTGAGATACTCGAGGGGTTGGGGGGTATATCATTTCTCACTTCTCATTTCTATTATCATTCATCATCATCATACAAGAACTCCGACTGAAGACTTTAACTGGATTATAATACTATGAAATTAAGAAACTAATGACTTGGCAGTCTATGACCTTATCCGGTTCCTCAGGGAACGAACTACACTTAAAAAAAATTGTATTGTATTCGTGATTTTGTCCTGTGCCGCGCTTTAATTTGGGTTTCGTTTATTATTAAATTGCTCGGTACGTACCTTATTTATTATATATATTATAGATATTATAATAATCTTGGACTCCAATTATAATGTTATTAAAATAAAAGAGAAAAAGTTCGGCAAATTGGGAAGCCGTAGAAAAAGTAAGTAAAGAAAATGCCTATTAATTTGTGGAACACCGGTGCGTGGTATTTATTTGACTGATATTTTGTTTAATAAGAACTGCTCATAGACCTAGTGAAAGAAAAGCTTGATATAATTGAAAGCAAAGTAGCATCCCCAAATGATCATAAAGAAAAGAAGCTTTTGTCTATGATGGTGCCTTGTGCGAGTTTCATTCGCCATTCGATCAGGTTAACGATAACGAGACTTTCTTCTCGTATGTCGCCAGGAGACGCTGCTGCTTTAATGCCATACTAATTTTCGTTTTCTTGAACGTAATCGAACGAATACGAATAGTGAACAAAACTCACACTAGGCACCTATGTCACAAAAACAGCTGTTGCGACGACGTCGTCGCCATCTTGCTGTTTAGCGAGTTAAACAGGGTCTCCGAGTGTTTAAATTTGACAGTTAGTTACGCCGCATTTAAGCAATAGCGCTAAATAACTTTTATTTGTAACAATTTTAGATAACTTATTAGTTATCCATTGATTAACGCTAACGAGTTACTTAAATATTTTTATTTGTAAGACTGTACGTGTCTAGTCAAACGAGGGAAATATTTAAAAAGAGTATTGAATATTCGATTCTCATTACTAACATATATAAACAGACGCCTGCGCATCAACCTATGAAAATCTGTCAAATTTCTCTAATACATTTTTAACCATATACTTTAACAATAAGGTACAAAGTTTGGCAGTTTTTGGTTGTCTAATATGCAGACGTGTGTACAAAACGTGCCTTTAATCTCGTGTCTCTCAAACCTTTGTATAACTTCAAACTCTTATTATTTATTCTACGCACAAATATACAACAAAGTTGCAACAAAATAATGTCCTAAACAACCTTCTGTACGCAGCTCGTTGTTTAAGTTTATGTAACTTTTTTGTTTTTCTACATTTAGGTTTAGTACTATTTATATTTTACTTTAGCTGAGTAATCTAAACAAGACATACATACTTTGTTGTCAATTTCTGATTTCTAAAGTAAGCAAACTTAAACGTTTTTTGTCACTACCACAATGGGAAAAGGCCAAGATCCTTGCTGACGATGATAGGACTGCAAATGTAAGAGCACTTCACTGATGAACTGGCCATCTTTAACTTTAAAACAGCAATGCTATTAACCGTTAGCTATTTTTCTTTTGGATAATATTGCTGTTGGTCACCTACATCGTAACCAGACTTTAATGTAGGTGGCGAAAAACTTAAAGGGTACCTCAAGCCTTGTGATCGAAACATCCTCAGAGGGTTTATCGAGGGGATGGTATCACGCAAGCCTGTGCCCATCCTTTGCTAGATTCCTCGAGGCGTTATGATCGGATCGATAATATCCGTTAACAGATTTAGTTAGCCAGGAAGTATCAGACCAGACAGACCCAGAACCAGCTAGCCTTAGGAAGTCCGGGCCTGATACAGAAGGTCTAACCACTAAGAGTTAAACTACTCAAATAATCGCCATACCTAAAACACAATACTAAAGGACGACCCGTAAGGCCGGTCGTTTAACTATTACTAACGACATCAACTAAGATTCTTTAGAACACATCAAAAACACATTTATGTGCTCTAACGTTAGAAAAGTTGGAAGCCATCTCTTTACGCTGCATTAGTGGAGTAAGAAATGTTCCAGAAAATTTTTAATACGCATTCTTGAAATTTTTAAGACCGAATAATGATGTCATAAAAGTTTTCTGTGGCGTGGCAATATAAAAGAAGATGGCCGCCACGAATGAGAGAACCGCAATATGCAATGAATTATATTACCTAGATATATATCTTTTATTTAGAATAAATGTCTGCTAGCACTTGTATGGAGAGGTCAAGATTGCTTCTCTTAGCATTCCGAAGGAGTAAAGACGCAAGCAAAAACTAGTAAGAACATAAATCTAACGGGCATAGCGCAAGCGATAAGCGGCAACGGAACTCCACAAGTAAAAAGCAAAAGTAACAGTCCACACACTGTCCCACTGTTGGGCAAAGGCCTCCAAGTCACCGTTACATGTCAATGCCATGCTTACGAAGCAATTGCCAAATGAGTCTTAGTGATCACAAACCTGAGCTATACATCAAAAAATACGAAACACACTTGTCCGACCTGGGAATTGAACACAGGACCACGGATATCGGACCGAAGGTGTTACCAATCGGCCAACGAGGAGCCTTACAAGTAAATAGAATTAGATTCCCGATATCAGACGCAGACGAATCGTCCCGGGTTTGATTGACAATTGAGTCCAATTGTACTCGGTTTGATTAGTGGTGACCGGGGCTTGTTATTCGTAGCATTGTTGTGTTCGACAGCTACACCTGAGGCGAACAAGCTCTTAGTATTTGAGAATGACGGGTAAAGGACACCTCTATATATTCATCTTTATGGTTACTAACAGGTTAAATTCAGGCACTTCAAACTGAGGAGCTCGATGGCGCAGCGGCTAGCGCGTTCGGCTTGCGATCTTGCCCGCTAAGTAACTTTCGCAATGCGGGTCGCCTGATGGGTGACCAATTAAAAAACATCTCGAGCTCCTCCGTGCTTCGGAAGGCACGTTAAGCCGTTGGTCCCAGTTGTTGTCGTAAGATGGCAGTCGTTAAAACCCACCAACCCGCATTGGGCCAGCGTGGTGGGTTATGGCCCAATATCCCCACGTGCTACTGATCATGTGGGAGGCCTGTGCCCAGCAGTGGGACGTTTATAGGCTGATGATGATGATGATGATGAAATAAGTCAGATCACCAAAGTAGCAAAACTAAAAACAAGTACGCCTTTACCTTAGTCTTTCCTATCACTTACTAACAAATATACTGAGATCGTTAGAGTAAAAAACTATTTATTTAATAGTTAACGCGCCAAATGACTCCATTCCACCTGATGTTACGTAGAAATGGAGTCCAGATGCGAAGACAAATGGTGCAGCGTGAAAACAACACAGCATCAGTCACCCTCACTCCGTCACCCAAGGTGCCTTAACCGTCCTACTTAACCTTTTAGCATATTAAAGGTACTTCAAAGTTTGCTCTGAATCAAGCAATATTTTTTTCCCAATACAACCTTTGTACATTTTCATAGATTATCTGTATCCTACAAAATCCGTTCTAAATCCGATTTAAAGCTCTTTATCGCGTACGCTTGTCACACAACATTTGAACCCACGCATAAAAGAAGCATTCTAGAGGCGTCAAAGAAAAATCGTAACAATTTATTTGGCGGACCCGGCTGAATAGAGAGAATTTTCGCTGTCCCGCCATTACGCTGGTTTCCTCGCTACTCGAACAGACGTTACGTAATCCCTGACTAATTTCTATTAGACAAGAGAAGTGAAGGCTTTTGTTTTTTTTTTGTCATGTCATCACATCGTCATCACTAGCTCATTTTTATGTCCTCACTGCTAGGGCACGAGCGGTATTGTTTGTAATTAGATTAGTTAGTTCGTAATCTAATTAGTCAATAGGATGGTACCCTACGTAGTTAAGAAGTAGTTAAGGTTTGTTGTGTCCGCATTCCCACAAAAGGGTGGGCATGTTGTTCTTTGCTGACCTTGGGACTGAAGAAAAGGAGAAAAATTAAATTGTCATTTTTAGTATTTTCCGTTACTTACTTATTTATGTTTCTCACCGTTTAAACCTTCTCTGAACTTCCACAAATATTTCAAAATCAAAATTAGCCAAATCGGTCTAGAAATTCTCGAGTTTTAGCCAGACAAACAAACAGCAATTGATTTTTATATATAGATTTCTATATTTATCCGTTATGTAGTATTTATAGTTTTAACTAGATGGTTCACTTGTAGGATATGAAATGTTTATTGAAGCTTTTAAAACATAGGTTTAAATTTTTTGTATATATTTTACGTGTAATTACCAGACCTTTATCTCACCTGATGTTAAGTGATGATAAGGCCGGAGGTGGAGCTCACTTCACCCGGATCCTCAACTACTGAGGCACTGGCTATCTTAGCTCTAGCTACCGGAACACAACAATGCTACAAACATTGATGTTTTGGCGACATATTTAGATAAGTGGTGGTAGCTAGCCAGGCGGACAGACAAGCCCTCCATCCAAACTGAGTACACAAACATGTACATGTACCAGGGTTCGATTCCAGGCGGGGGCGCTTGGAATCGAACCCTGGTCTTCTGGGTCTAAACCGGTGGTCTTAACCACTAGACCACAGAGGTGGTTAAAACTCATTTTCTTCTTACAAAAACACAAATGTTGAAAAAATGAAAATGACCTGGTATGTCAGAAGGGTGCAGGTTCAAATCCTGCTCGTGGAAATTTGTGTTTTTGTAATTTGTTTGGCATCAAAATTTGCGTTAAAAATTATAAAAACAAAACAAAAACATTTCATCTTTTTCTTCTTCTTCCTCGACCATAATTCACCGATAGTTGGGTATGGGTCATACTACGTTTAAAATAATTAATAATACATATAAAAAAAGAAAAAGTAAAAACGCTCTGAGGATTTCATCGCGAAACCTAGCGACGCAAATGTATAAAACCTCACGTAATTAGTTTCTTGAACGAAAATGAGGATACATTTTCAGGGTCGGTCATTTTGCTTTTGCCGGCAACGATGCGAGGGCTTTAGAAGGTATTTTATAAAACGTAGGTTTTCAACTTATTTCTCACTACAATTTTTGTGGCGTAAGAGGCTGGCTATTACTTATTGGCTCATACAATGAGCTTGCCAGCTACTCTTCAAAGTAAAGCGAGCCAAAAACCGTACTTTCATCTATAAAACTAACAACAGGTCAACGTGTTTACGATAAAAAATAAACCAATAAGTCTTACTACTTATTAATAAGCCTTTTTTGCTGTAAGTTGCATAAAAATCTAATCTAGTCTTGTAAGCTATAAGAAATTTAAACAAATAAATAAATACATATTTTATAAGAAAATATATATTTTAATTTGATTTAACAACGTGTCTAGTTAGGCCTCCTCTAGCTTTCTCCATTTTTTTCTGTCCTTCTCTGCCCTTGCCCAGACAGCACTTCCTGCCTTCATTATGTCGTCTTCCCATTTCTTGGCTGTTCTCCCTCTTTTTTCTTTCCATCTCGTATTTGCATGTCTGTCATGGAGTATTGTTCCCATCTATGGGACGGCTCCGCTAAATACCTCCTCGATGCACTTGATAAACTGCAAAGGCGAGCGGTACGCATTATTGGAGATGCTGAGATTACAGCCAGTATACTCCAGTTGCGAAGAGACATTTCTTCTCTCAGTGTTTCTACCGGAATTACTACGGAGAGTGCCCAGCAGGCTACTTTACTACTCTTTTGCTGTCCCCTTCCCTTCGTTTTTTCTTCTTCTTCTTCTTAACATATGCCCTGTGCAACGCCATTTGAGTTGCATTTTTTAAAGTATATCCTCTTACTAAGACCTTGACCACTAAGAAGCATTTTATAAAAACTGTTCTTCTAACTAAAACATGCAATTAAAAGTAGTAGCTCATTTTTAATGCTTTAACAGATAAAACAAGCTAATACAATCTCCAGCGTACTTCACGTTACGCTATGTTACACTTTCCCTCAAGTTCAGTAATTATCCAGTTTAAACTACCCGTGTAGCGACTCGTTATTAGAATCGATAGAACCTTTACCGAGCGGGTAACATAATTGTATTATATTGCAAACATTAAAATAAAATACCGGAACTAATTACTCCTGCTATCCTCATTTTTTTCATGACTCTCATGGGAATTTAGTACAGTGGTTTCCCGTTGCCTTCTGCACCAGAACTTTCTGGGGCTGTTTGGGTCCTAAGGTTTCTGACGCCTCTTCCGTACGGGTCGCCCCGATTGGTATGTATGGATGGTTACACCGCCATTGCTCGGTCGCCATTGCCCCGTTGGTTCTCTAGTAGAAGAAGAAGGTAGTGTTCCGATCTCCCCTTACTCCTCTTAATCTGTGACGCACCCTAACATTAACGTTTGCTCTCACTCTGCCAAGCATCGGGACATATGGCGACGCATCACGAGGGAAGTGGTGAAGTGACCAAGACGTGACCACGACTACTCTGTCAAGAGTGCACGACTAGGAAGAGTAGAGGAAAAAGAATTGCCTTTTTCATCTAACGATACAATTTTCTTTCATTTCGTTAAATTATGTTTTCTGTATCTATCAACTTCAAATATATGACAGAGCAGAAGTACTTTGGTATCATCGGTATCGGTATCGGTTGTTGTGGTCCGGCAGCTAGAGATTGAATCCTCAATTGTTCCCATAGAGGATCCCGGGTAAAGTGCGCTTCCACCATTGGCCTTATCATGACCTAACATCAGGTGAAATGAAGGCATTGTGCTTATCCGTAAGATATAAAAAAAGATGTAAGGCATTGTTTGGATTTTGATCGTTTTTTACTAATACTTACTTACTTACTTACTGTGCTGGCTCAGGGTCCCGAAGTGGATCTTGGCCTCCAACACGAGATTTCGCCACTCTGCTCTGTCCTCAGCCACCTCTCGCCAGTCCGGCCGTTGGAGGTGGCTAAGATCTTTTTTTACTAATAAGTTAAAAAAAATAGAACAAACATTCAAATTATTTGTTTCAACAACACCGAAACGGTTGAACCGGACTTATTAGAAGTATTTTGCGAACTTAGCAAATAAAATTAAAAAGTAACTTGTACATTCACAAATGGTGAAAAAGTTCTTACAACCCACAATTTTTAGAAGCAGATTATTATTTATACGGTGTGTTTTATTTTTTAACTTTAAAATACTTAAAAAGAGGACCACCCGCAACAGCAGGAAGGCAGAGTAACTACAGAACTTTCCAGATTACCGCAGTAATTTTTTTTGGTTCCGTGCATAAAGTTTTTATATAATTTTTTGGACAACTTAAACTAAGCATACAACTTCAACAACAGTGAAATAGTTAGGCGGCAAAGTTTGGTTATATACTTAAAAATAAAATAATATCTTAGATAAAGTGTAATTAACTTTATTACAGAGCTTATCCCAAAAACTGCGTCATTGCAGATCTATAGGGCATCTGTCAAAACACTTGCAGGTGTCTCGGAAATACTAACAGCGTAAATGTTTAGTGCCACCCCTAAAAATCCCTTGCTCTTTCAACTAAGCTACTAAAACTTTTAGTTTCCCTGCCGAAGTTTTTAAGTGCTCAGTAAACCAATTTTAAAATACGCTATTAGCCACCGTTTTCTACTTAATATGCTGACCGTACATAAAACTTTTGTCATTATCATCATCATCGTCAGCTAATTTTTATGTCCCCACTGCAGGGCACGAGCTTTAACTATGAACGTATAGGGAGAACGAGCCATAAACCACCACGTGGGCCCATGGTGGTTGTTAACGACTGCTAGTACACCCGAGACCAATGGCTTAACATGCCTTCCAAAGCACGGAGAAGCTTGAGATGATTAATTTTAGGTCACCCATCCGATGACTGGCCTTTGCGAAAGTTGCTTAATCTCAGTACTCACAAACCGGGCATGTTAACCACTGCGCCATCGACCTGCTCTTTTGTACGGAACACTTTCTTTCAATACTCGTATCGCCTAACCGCTTTTTATTACAATTTCCTTTGAGAATCGCATGTCCGTCGGGCGCGGGGCGAAGTTCGTACACAAATTTTACAAACGCCATGCCTTTGCGTATTTTTATTGTTCTCGTCGTTTGGTCGAAGGTTCCACATAAAACTGCCTAATTGGCTTTGCCTTTAACGCCCACGTTGAAAGTGGAATCGATAATACCAAAATTTTGTTTTTGCAATTTGATAAATTGCAATACATTCAAGCCAATCAATGAATTGGAACTTATCGTACGTAAAACCGAAATATAGATACATGGTGTTCTCCTGATGAGTCTTTTAAAGACCAGCGAGTATATTATATTTGGCGTGCCTTGATAATGCTCACAAGAGTATCCGACAATAAATATTTATGAATAAACTGACGGCTTTTCTTGTTACATTTGTTGTAACTTTATAAAGTTGTTCTATATTTTTATCTAAACTGAAATCGCATTTAGAAAAAGATGTCTTGTCTCAGAGAGCCGAACCTGCAACTTTTAGGAACCCAGGTATTAGTGACAACTTTTCCAAAGCTTTGCCTTTCACATTTGCCGCACAAGTGGTTTAGTATAAAGGCCATTCCTTCTGTTTAGTAAGATTAATTACTACGTAAATTAAGTAATTACAATTTTCTTTAGCATGGCTGTTAACAGCCAGCAGTTAACTGCACATTCATAACAAGCTATCTTCTAAGGCCCAAATTCTCTGTTATCGCTCAGATCAATTCTCATATTGAGCCTCAGAAATCCACAGTACCCAATTACACCGACATCGTTCCAGTTATGAGCCGGTAATTCTGGATAAACATTGTCTTATAAACGGATCTTCGATAATGCTTATAGCGAGAGAATCGGGTTCACGTGATCGTCGCGTTAGGCACGTAAAAAGGTCGGCGGCTAAACCATGTTTGTACCCAAGTAATACGTCTTAAATCGCTGTATACATCTATAGAAATATAATGAAAACTGTTTTTTTAATGGAGTTTTTTGTTGATTGTTTTTTTTATATCTTATCTTACGGGGAAACACAGTGTCTTCATCTCATCTGATATTAAGTGATGATAAGGTCAATGGTGGAAGCGCACTTCACCCGGGATCCTCAACTACTGAGGCACTGACTATCTTATCTCTAGCTGCCGGAACACAAAAATGTTACTAACATGATGATATGGCGACATATAAAACCACCAACAGCCCATAAACGTCCCAATGGACTTCCCATTTGAATGACAGCACACGGTGAGATCAAAAGCTAAGGCCAGAAAGAAAATTAAAGTTAAATATAGAAGATTCCCCGTGTGATGTCGGGGGTACAGAATTGCACCATCCCATCTCTTCCCGTTGGTGTCGTAGAAGGCGACTATGGGACCATGGATGGGCAGCAGCGTCTCTCTGTGATTATTCTCACCTTACTGCGATCGCCAACCCGCCTGCCAAGCGTGGCGATTATGGCAAATTCCCCTCAAAATGATTTATCCTTGAGGGAGGCCTTTGTCCAGCAGTGGACGTCTTTTTGGCTGAGATGAGATGATAAAAGATAGGCCTTAAAGATTGGAGCGTGCGGTGATAACACGACAATTTGGTTTTTGTTTGTGTACTCTCCATCTAAAATTAGACATAGCAGAGTGCACTGTCTGAATTATACTCTATATAATTCAGACAGTGCACTGCTTCAAAGTCCCCAAAGGGATCCCCAACTACTGAGGCACTGGCTATCTTATCTTAAGCTGCCGGAACAAAATAATGCTACAAACGTTGATGTTATGGCGCCTTTAACTGTTCGTTGGTAAGCGCATAACACGAAAAAGGCTGAACGGATTTAAATGAAGTTTTGCACATAAACATACCATGACTAGTAGATAGGATATTTTTTTATCCCGGTGACAGTTTCCTGTAGGATAGCGTCCTCGCGAACGTCGATTCTTCTTCTGCTGGTCACACACACAAAAACTATAGAGCTCCGCAGAATATCAGCGTTGCAGGTGATGGAGGAGCTCGATGGCGCAGTGGTTAACGCGCTCGGTTTGCAATTGCTGAATATACGCAGCTTTCGCAAAGGCCGGTCATCGGATGGGTGACCAAAAATGTATCATCTCGAGCTCCTCCGTGCTTCGGATGGCACGTTAAGCTGTTGGTCCCGGCTGCATTAGCAGTCGTTAACAACCACCAATCTGCACCGGGTCCGCGTGGTGGTTTATGGCCCATTCTCCCTATCCATCCATAGGGAAGGCTCGTGCCCCAACAGTGCATATAATGAACTGTGATGAGAGAGAGAGATGAGAGGTGATGTTCATGCTGCAACATGTGCTGGGTGGGGTCTTTATTGGTTTCATTTCTATATTTTATTTTTGTTCATTATGTTCATTTTTAATTGAAACTGAATTTATGCTTTATTTGATTTAATTTGAACGAGATCGCGGGCAATTACTAGTATAAAATTATAATATATATTTACTGAATTTAGCTGGATGGCAGTAGTAAACGCGCTCGGTCTGTGATTGCTGAAGTTCATAAGCAACTTTCACAAAAGCTGGTCATTCAATGGTTGGCCAAAACTTATTCATTCTGAGCTACTCCATGTTTCGAAGGGACTTAAAGCCGTTGGTCCCGGTTGCTTTAGAAGTTGTTGACAACCAATATTAAGCACTGGATCCGTGTGGTGGTTTATGGCCCGTCAGTGCTGTTTCCATCGATAGAGAACAAAACAAAAATAGTTTTAACATTAACAGTAAAACAGGAAAGCTATCCGCTGAAGTTTAAATCTGTACAGACTAAACCTGAGCGCTTCTACTTTATCTTGATTAATAATGAAAACTAACAGTGTAAGAATACAATTTTGATATAAATAAAACTCTCCTATGATGGTAAATTTATTGTACACCAACACTGTTTACCACGGTTTAAATGTTTAATCTAAAACTAGCTTAACGTAACTCGGGCCCAACACAATAAAGGTATTATGTGGTGTTAGGTTATCTTATGAACGTTATTGTACCAAAATATACCGAATGGTGTTATTATATATCTTGTATGAGACGCACCTGTAATAATCTGTTGATATAAGTCATAAACATCGTTCGTTGTCGTACTGAGCAGACGTGTACAACTGTTATTTAAAATTTCTCGAAATCATTACGAATATAAATTCGTCCCTAACTAAGAAGAGTTAAATATCATAATTGTGTGAACGCTGTTAGTTTCGTGTGACCTTACACTCTTGCGCCGCAGTGAAGAGGATCCCCACCGCAACTCGGACCGCGCCGCCCGCGAGTACCAGCACCCCCGCGAGACACGTGCGGTTGCTATTTTCTACTCGCTTATTCATTGCACTTCATCGGCGCATCGGCTGACGTAACGCAAACAACATGAGCGTGCAGAGGTCACCAACTGGCGGATCGCAACCTGATTTATCAAGAATAGATAATTCAAGTTCGGAACCATTGATTACATTTCGGAAACGGAAAGCTCCTTGCGATATGGAGTGCTCATGCTCTGATGATTTAAGAGTGATGAAATCTGATATATCTCGTATCAGTTCTCTCTTAGAAAAGTATGTCGAGTCTAACGAACAGATATTAAAAAATATGCAAGAGAACATAACTGATATAAAAAATCAAATCACTGATATGAAATCGTCAAATGAGCGAACACTTAATGCAATGCAAACCAAAATGGTATCCCTTGAATCAGATATAAACAACCTTAAAGTTACATCTGCAACCATACCTATCACCTTGGAAAATGAGTCAGCTTTTGGCGAGCAAATTATACAAGAAGTACAGAACCGCAGTAACAGAGAAAAGAACGTTGTGCTTGTCGGTCTACCAGAACAAATTGCAACTACTATTGAAGATAGATCATCAAAAGACGAAGCTGACGTTTTTAAAACGATCTCACTTGTGAGCGAAGGCATTCCAAGACCATCCAAAGCTTTTAGAATTGGTAAACTGCAACCGGGTAAGAATCGCAGTATTAAGGTGTGCTTTGATACAATAGAATCAGCCAAAACACTTCTCCGTAATAGGAATAAGCTAAAAGGTGGTCTAAAAATGTTCTCAGACCAAACGCCGAAACAACAAAACTATATGAAAAACCTAAGAGAAGAGCTAAAGCGACGCCTAGACACAGGTGAGACTGATATTACAATCAAGTATGTTAATGGAACTCCATCTATCATAAAAATGTCAAAAAACTAAATACGGCAAACACAACAAACAATACTCAAACAGAAAACCGTAATACCTATGAATTAGTAAACAGTTATAATAATATCCCGAACAGCAAGTCACGATTTACCTTCCTCTATCTAAATGCCCGGAGTATACGCAAACCAGGTAAATTCGACGAACTCAAATGTATCTTACAAGCAATACCTAACAACGTACATATAATCCTACTAACTGAGACCTGGTTTCGTAACGAAGAACAAGCATCACAATTCCAACTACCAAACTATAATCATTACTACAACTACAGAACAGATACCGCGGGAGGAGGAGTATCTGCATATGTTCATAATAATCTGAAACACAGTTTATCGGAGTCGGTTTATATAGGAGGCAATAATTATTTATGGATACAACTGGAAAAATATGCGCTCGAAGTAGGAATCGTATACAATCCAGGGCATACGAATTTCCAACAATTTCTCGAGGTATATGAATCACAAATACAAGTAAGAAAGAGGGCAATAGTTTTTGGAGATTTCAACATCGATCTACTTACAAAAGACTCAAAAACCAACCAGTACAACCAACTTTTAAAACAAACAGGACACAAGATTATTAATAAAATCACCAAAAAATACCATACCAGATCAGGATCAACTAAAAACTCTCTAATAGATCATATAAGCACTAACCTAAACAAAGATAGCTTTCATGTGATAACAGTTAACTCATCTCTCTCTGATCATAAGCAGCTTTACGTTGAAATCAAGAAAACAAAACCACCTCCTAAGATACGTTATCAATATGAAGCTATTAATTATGAGGAACTGTTTGAGATGGCTGGAAAACCAGAAATGCAAGAACCAAATAACGATTTTGCCAAATTGCAAAAACAAATTAAAAAAAGTATAGAAAAGAGTAAAGTTACGAAGACCAAGATAATTAATGAGCCACTTAAGGAATGGATAAACAAAAATATAATAGCAGAAATTAATGAAAGAAACCAGATATGGGCAGAAGTAGAAAAGAACCCCAACGATGAAATCTTGAAGGAGAAGTTCAATACCAAAAGAAGCCAAGTTAAAACCCTAATACGGGAAGCAAAGAAGTCATATTACAACAAGGAATTCGACAAATACAAGAGTAAGCCTAAAAAACTGTGGAACTTATTAAATAGCCTTACAATTAACAAATTAAGACAAAGGTGCGCTCCTTCAAAACTCATTGTCAATTCAATAGAAATCTCCGATCCTAATGAGATATGTAAAATATTTAATGAATTTTTCGCTACAATAGGGTCATGTCTAGCTGACGAAATTCCCATAGACTTTCATGTTAATTATATTCATGCGTTACCAAAGTCAACGTCACAAAATCCGCAGTTATCTAGTTTTGAACCATGTAATGAACAAGAAATTCTTGGTATTATTAACAAACTTGATTCTAATAGTAGTGTTGGCTTAGACGGTATCAGCACTAAGGCAATCAAATGTGTAAAATACCTAATAATAAATCGTATTACAATAAGCCTTAACAAACTTTTACAAGACGGATTATTTCCAGACTCACTCAAAATAGCCAAAGTAACACCCATTTATAAATCGGGATCAAAAACAGAGCCTGGTAACTATCGACCAATCTCTGTGTTGCCAGTATTGTCTAAAATTTTTGAAAAAGTCCTACATACACGATTACAGAACTACCTAGACTCTATTAATTTCTTTTATGATGGACAATACGGGTTTCGATCTAAGAGTAATACACTTACGGCAACAATTGATCTGGTCACTAAAATTAAACATAATATTGATAAAAAAAACATTGTACTAGGGGTATTTATTGATTTAAAAAAGGCTTTCGATACCGTAAGTCACAAATTGCTCTTAAAAAAACTAGAGGTCATTGGCATTACTGACAAAGCTCTAAACATTGTTAAATCTTACCTTACGAACAGACTGCAAATCGTTAAAACAGACAGTAAATCACAAAGTCCCCCTCTACCGATTTCTTATGGAGTTCCACAAGGGTCAATATTGGGCCCACTGCTTTTCTTAGTATACGTAAACAATATGCACGAAATAGGCCTAAATGGTAATATCACTTTATACGCCGACGACACATGCCTTTTTTACTTCGGTTCATCAATCCATGACCTTATATCTCAAGCCCAGCATGATCTTGATATCCTTCATGACTGGTTTCAGTACAACCTATTAACCATAAACGTCTCCAAAACCAGCTATATAATCTTTAAAGCTAAGAATAAACCAATACCCACTTTCACTCCTCTCACCATTAATAATACACCCTTACAAAATAAAACTAAAGAAAAATATCTTGGCCTTCTCATGGATACAAATTTAACGTGGGTTAACCACATCCATAACCTAATAACCAGATTAACAAAACTCATTGCCTCCCTCCGGATCAATGTTCGATACATACCGCGTAAACTGTGTTTCACAATTTACAATGCTCTAATAAAACCACACCTGATATACCTTATCGAAATTTGGGGAAGTGCTGCCAAAACAAGATTAAACAAAATACAAATATTACAAAATAAGATAATAAAAATGCTTTTTAATTATAACTATCGAACAACAACTACAAAAATCTATCGCGAAACCAATTTAATGACCATTAAACAATTATACATTTATAACACTTGCACTTTCATTCATAAAACTATGTACAATAAAATCCGCTGCAATCTAAATTTTGCTAAGCGAAAAGTAGTTGAGCGCCCCTGCACTCGACGAGCGAGCTTCATTGTTTTGCCTAAGACACGAACAAAATACGGCCAAACCACTATAACATGTGAAGGTGCGCGCCTTTTTAACAAGATACCCTCAGATATAAAAAACACTAACTCCTTCGACGTATTCAAAAAGTTATTAGCCAAACACGTCATTGCAAATTATTAAACTTTAAAATGAAATGTTTTTTCTTGAGTGTGGTAAACTTGTTCTGTTTTGTTAGTATAAATTGGTTCCTATGACAACGAATGTAATGTATCTATTTTTTTTATAATTAAGTTCTCATGTAAGTGATGTAGAATATGTCTTTATGAGAATAAATGTCTTTAAACCATAAACCATAAAAACATAGCCATATAAAAAAAAAAAAATTGTTAACGTGAAATATCAAAATCATTTTTATCGTTCTAAGCTCTAATATATTACGGTAAATCTATAACTAATATTATAAAGCTGAAGATTTGTTTTTTTTTTTGTTTGGTTGAACGCGCTAATCTCAGGAACTACTGGTTCGAATTGAAAAATTATTTTTGTGTTGAATAGTCAATTTATTGAGGAAGGCTATAGACTATATTACATCACGCTATGACTAATAGATTGTTCGCTAATTAACGCGGGTGGAACCGCGGGGCACAGCTAGTGCATTATATGTATTTTCCGAAAATATATGCATCGGTTGCTGAGTGGCTAAGCGCTCGACCCTTATCCGAAGGCCCTGTGTTCAATTCCTAGGTCGGGCAAAGGGCATTTTTAATAATTCGACCATAGCTCGGGTTTTTGATCACGAACTAGCATTTGGCAAGCGTGGGGGCAAAGCCTATACCCATCAATTGTAGCGATGTATTGATTGCAATGATGGAAGCCTTTGCCAAGCAGTAGGACAGTATACAGGTCGACTTTTTTATCACCATCCAAACCTTCTGAGATAACTCCCGTGATACAAACGAACAACTTTTACTATTGGACCAACTCCCTAACTCGAAAAAAAAATCAGCTGTTCCATACATTTTGGTCGAATGAATATTGATGTTTCGTATGGAACAGCTGATTTTTTTTTCAAGTTAGGAAGTTGGTCCAATAGTAAAAGTTGTTGTTCGTTTGTATCACGGGAATCATCTCAGAAGGTTTGGATGGTGATAAAAAAGTCGACCTGTATAGGCAAATTTTTAATTATTTCTTACAAGTACGCACTTGGCTTCATCTCACCTCATGTTAAGAGATGATAAGGCCGAAGATGGAAGCGCACTTCACCCGGAATTCTCAACTGTGGTATTGGCTATCTTATATCTAGTTGCCGGAAGACAACAATGCTACTAACATTGATCATCATCATCATCATCATCATCATCAGCTCATTTTATGACCCCACTGCTGAGGCACGAGCCTTCCCTATGGATGAATACGGAGAACGGGCCACTACGCGAGCCCAGTGCGGATTGGTGGTTGTTAACGACTGCTAATGCAGTCGGGACCAACGGCTTAACGTGCCTTCTGAAGCACGGAGGAGCTCGAGATGATACATTTTTGGTCACCCATCCGATGACCGGCCTTTGCGAAAGTTGCTAAACCTCAGCACTCGCAAACGGGGCGCGTTAACCACTGCGCCCTCGAACTGACTAACATTGATGTTATAGCGCTATCTTTGGATGAAATGGTGGTAGCTAGCCAGAAGGACAAATAAGCCCTACCACTAACCATAACTTACTCTCTTACTTACACTTTTACTTAAAATATTAGGTAATCTGAAAAACCAGGATATTTAAAATTTCTAGACAGCTTACGTTACATGTAAGTTTTAAATTTAAGGTAAACGATTCAGATCAAGTACCCCTACGACCTCTGACGCCGAAACATCTCTGAAGTTAACTTCTAAGAAATTAATCAATCAGTAGATATAGCCCAAGGGAGTTCCAAGAACGGACGTAACCTATTTATCATGTGGTTCTGAACGAACAGATCCAGTGTTATTGTCCATTAATGCCACGACAAAGATCAAAACTTGGCGAACAGGCAATTACATTACTTTCACAACTAAGTTAATATGACATTATAACTCTCCAGTTCACGATAAGACTGTAATTTCCAAATTGATGGCAGTCTTTGCAAATAACTTGGATCGTAAATCAGACGTGAGCAAGCATACACCGTAACGCGTGAAGTTTATAAGTAATTTTCAATTGTTTTATGGCTCGTATATATATTATCGCAATGCAATGAAGGAGTTCTTGATATAGAAATCCTTTTTTTAACGACTTTATGCTAAGTTGCCAGTTTTAGAACTTAACTGAAAGCCTGGAGGGGAAACTCAAGTTACTCTGTTAAGGCTGGGTTTAACGCAAACTCTTTAGGTTTCCTACGCATCTTATCTTATCTTGGTGGGGCCTGCTGAGGTTTCCCTCTTGCTGTAACACTTCGACCCATCTGGATCTTTTGTGCAACCCCTTCCTTGCACTCTTCTTCCTCTGTAAAGATAGATGCCATAAGTTTGGCAACGCCTTTAAGAGCAAAAAGTCTGAAGTCCTCCGGTTTCGGATAGGCCGACCCCAGGAGTCCCATTCTTTTCCTAGCCAGAGAGTCGCAGTCACAAAGTAGGTACTGTATTGACTCCGTTTCCTCTCCATATGCCCTACACAAGCTATTTCTTGATAGATGCATTCTGTGAAGCATTTGTTTTGTGGCATAGTGCCCTGTCAAGGCACTGATGGTTAATCGGCCCTGCCTTCTACTGCCTCCGGATATAAACTTCCTAGACATACCTTTTGATAGACTTATGTATAGCATAATACATATTTAGCTAAATGTACTTAAAACAGGCAATTAGCTTAGGCTACTGTCTTACGGGTTAGAAAATAACCTCCATCGTTGAAAGCAAGAGATGGATATTGACTGAATCACCACCAATTTCCAAGTACGGGTTGCTACTCACAAACCAATATGCATTGTAACCCACAAACGCTTAAGCATGGGAATAACTTACTGAGATACTTGTGAGTGGTATTATCATTAGACCACAGGCTTAGCGGTTAGGATTAGCGGTTAGGCTGCTTTTCCACCAGAGGAAAAATCTACCAATAGAATTACTCCATTTTACCATTTTACACCGCAAGGAAGCAATCCTATTGATGGATTTTTCCGCACACCGCTTAGCTACCTCACACAGCTCTGGTGGAAAAGCAGCCTTACCCTTTCCTACAGTGTCCTTTAAACAAGATTATTCTTACTGTGTGGTTATAGCGATATATTCGATGTTAAGCGTTTGCCCACGTTTCAATAAACATGCCACCGCTCGCCGCCATTCCCATTTGCATAAATAGAGGGAACCAGGTTGATACCATGCAGATTAGTGGTTTATACGATCACCATCTCACGATTGGATAGGGGTTTCTGTTAGCCGTAATTCCGTCTTACTTTTTGTAATGCAACTGTGGTTTAATTTGGTAAAATTAAGCCGGAGTTGCATTATAATAAATGAAATGAAAATAA
Source organism: Eudonia mercurella (assembly GCA_963082485.1). Classification (NCBI taxonomy): domain Eukaryota; kingdom Metazoa; phylum Arthropoda; class Insecta; order Lepidoptera; family Crambidae; genus Eudonia; species Eudonia mercurella. The sequence continues at coordinate 14,344,284 of OY720036.1, read as the reverse complement.
ATTTATTTGGGACAGACATACAGATAAAAATGGAATAAAGCATAGGAGAGTCCCAAAACGGTTCCGACTCAGCAAAATACTACTCAGGAAAATCAGCGCTAGCCGAGGTTAGCGCTGATTTTCCGTCGGAGCCGGTTTAGGTGATAGCAACACAAACGAAACACACAAAAATGTACAAAATATAAAAACAAAAATAGCAGCCATATGTATCAAAAATAGAATAGAATGATTTAAAAAAAAATATAGGCTGTATATTCCGAATCCCTTCCTCTATTATTAAAAACACATTCAACAAAAATTAAAACGCAGTGACACTGACAGACAAAATGGTAAATGTGTACTCAATATAAAAACAAGCACTCAATATACACGACTACGTCCGAGGGATCCATGTAAATTAGATTTACCTGCTTGTAAAAGTGCTCTGCGTAATAATAATTGCTTTATCATGCCCATAAGAATTTATAACAAAATGCCATTTGAAATAAGACAGCTACCAACACCACTATTTTTACGAAAACTAAAGAAATGGCTAGTTGAAAAGTGTTATTACAGTTTAAAGGAATATTTCGAAATTCAATAATTGACTGTGTTAACACAGGTAACTTAACATGCATAACTTAACTTAAATATAAAATATATAATTATAGTTAATTAATGAGTACCTAATAATTTGTATAATGAATTAATAATATTATTATTATGTGGAATATTAATTTTTATTGTAATGGATAATTTATTATTTTAATTTGGTTTTTGTTAATTATTTTGGTATTATTAATTTTAATTTTAATTGTTTTTTTGGCCGTTTTAGATAGATTAATGTGAATTAATGAGAACAGATTTTGTATGCCGACGTTTTGGTAGAACACGCATGTACCTTACTAGTATTTAAGAACATTGTATACCGTGTCTCTTATGCAAATAAATATATTTCCTTAGAAAAATTCTATTTCTATTTCTATTTCTCAGTTTACTATACAATATGTAACCTAATAAATATAATATAACATAATTGATGTGCTCTTTTCATGGTCTAACTCTACAGTGTACTACTAGTTATTTTATCTACCCTCTTCTTATAATAAATAATTGAGTATTTAATATGAAACACATTTGCTTGAAAGTAAAACAAAATTGAAACGTAACGTGTCAGAGTCATTTTTAAGTTTTATTTTCTTGACGACTGTTTCGATTATAAAACGAGGTAGTAATTTACTTATTCTTTATTTATCAAAAAAGCGCCGATATATATTAGGAAAAAGGAAATTACATTGTTCATAACAGCGTGGATAGATAGCACTATAAAATTATCATAAATTATGTGTAACTTTTTAAAACCTCATGCACGAAACATTTTCCATATGTGTGTACATTTTTAACTGCTAAACGTGAAAGAGCGACTAAAAATATACACCTTTTTGTAAAACAGTCTAACAGTTCCGGCAACACTTCCTAAGCTCTTTATAAAAAGAAAACACAAAGCCTTTTTTATATCTTATCTTATCTTAGTGGGGCCTGCCGAGGTTTCCCTCTTGCAGTAGCACTTCGACCCATCGGGATCTTTTGTGCAACCCCGTCCTTTCACTCTTCTTCCTCTGTAAAGATAGATGCCACAAGCTTGGCCACGTCCTTAAGAGCGAAGAGCCTGAAGTCCTCCGGTCTCGGATAAGCCGACCCCAGGAGTCCCATTCTTTTCCTAGCCAGAGAGCCGCAGTCACACAGTAGGTGCTGCATTGACTCCGTTTCCTCTCCACATGCCCTACACAAGTTATTTGTTGATAGGTGCATTCTGTGGAGCATTTGTTTTGTGGCATAGTGCCCTGTCAAGGCACCGATGGTTAGTCGGGCCTGCCTTCTACTGCCTCCGCATATGAACTTACTCCGTCCTAAGGCGTTTTCGCCTAGGAAGGATTTGGAGTGTTTCATACCCGGCTGCTCTTTCCATTCGATGCCGTGCCTGTTTTTGATGTAATCTTTTAAGGCCTTGTTGATGGTACTTGGTGCAAGTGCCACGAACGGCTCAGGACCAATAAGCTGGGTCTCTGAGCCCTCCCTGGCAAGTGCATCCGCCATCTCGTTGCCGTGGATTCCCATATGGCCTGGGACCCAGATCAATCGCACCTTGTTATGTCCACCTAGCTTGTTTAGAGCTTTGGTGGTTTCTAGAACAAGGCCAGAGTTGATTCGGGGCGATATGAGCGATTTGAGCGCTGCTTGGCTGTCACTCAGGATGAATATATTGCGCTTTTTCATAGCTAACTCTATATTCTGCTTTGCACATAGGAGAATTGCGAAAGTTTCAGCTTGGTAAACAGTGGCAAATTTTCCCATGCTTTGACTATGCTTGAAGTCGTTGTTATAGACGCCTGCCCCTGTACCCGACTTCATTTTTGATCCGTCGGTATACCAGATTAGGCTGTCTTCATCCGGAGACGGTGGCCCTCGTTTCCATTCGTCCCTGGTTGGAACATAAACTTTAAATTTCTTTTCGAACATGAATATGGGGGATATTTTATCGCACCCCATTTCCATGATCCTGTCAGGAATGTCACTTGTTTCCCATTTAGTGTGTCTAGTCAGAGGTTTAGATGCGTCCCACAGTCCGGCCACCTTTAGTCTATGTAACGCTTTCTTTGCCTCTGTTTCTATTACGATGTGCAGGGGTGGAAGGTCTGTGAGGACCTCCAGCGCTGCCGTTGGAGTGGTTCTAAAGGCCCCAGTGACCGCCAAACAAGCTGTTCTCTGAAGTTTGCTAAGAGCATTCTTACAGATTTTCAGCCTGGTTCTGGGCCACCAGACGATGCTGCCATATGTGAGGATCGGTCTCACCATCGTCCTGTAGATCCACCTAATGATTTTGGGGTTGAGTCCCCACATCTTGCCATATGTAGACCGACACATGCCAAAAACTCTGTAAGCCTTGGCTACGGTTGTGTCCACATGCTGTTTCCAAGTAAGTTCCCTATCCAGCGTTACGCCTAGATATTTCACTTCTTTGGACCAGGAGAGCTGGGTACCATAGAGTGTTAGGTTACCCAGTCCCGTCGTGTTTCTCATTCTTGTAAAGGGGATGGCTGTTGTTTTCCCCGGGTTTACAGAGAGGTGATGGGCATTGCACCATTCCTCCAGCAAACCCAGGGCACGTTGCATTAACCCCGATACCGTAGAGGGAAATTTCCCACTAACTGTGATGACCAGATCATCCGCATAACCAACCGTGTAGAATGGTCCTTTATTCAGCCTTACTACGATTGAATCAACCACAAGGCTCCACAGAAGAGGCGAGAGTACTCCTCCTTGGGGGCATCCTCTGGTTGTTCGTGCAAGTAGACTGTCACCTAGCAGTTCAGAGTTGATAATTCTACCCTTTAACATGCATTCGATCAGATTACAGATCGGTCGTGGCACACCATGGTTTTTGGCTGCAACCTTGATGGATTCAAAGGTAGTGCGATCAAATGCACCTTCAATATCTACGAATGTGCAGACGCAAATCTCTTTGTTTTCCAGCGCAAATTCCGCTCGATTCACCACATGATGAAGAGCAGTTTCTGTTGACTTCCCTGCTTGATATGCACATTGAAGTCCATGGAGTGGGAATCTTTTCAGTGGTCCCGCTCTGATATATTTGTCTATCATCTTCTCCAGGGTCTTCAGGAGAAAGGATTGTAGACTTATAGGCCTAAAGGCTTTGGGTTCTTCGTAATCTGGTTTTCCCGTTTTGGGTATGAAGATTACCTTAACACGCCTCCATGTTCTGGGAATGTGTCCAAAAGCTATGCATGCTTTATACAGCCTGCAGAGATGAGGTTCCAGGATGGAGGCGCCCTGTTGTAGTAGAATGGGATAAATGTTGTCAGGCCCTGGCGCCTTAAACGGTTGAAAACTCCCCAGCGCCCATTTAACTTTACGTTCATCTACTACCCTTTTCGCTACTATCCAGTCATATTTGGAGGTTCTTCCCTGCTGTTCCCTCCAGCTGATTGGATCATAATCGTCTTGGATGACCTCTGATCCAGGGAAATGGGTGTCGAACATAACCTTCAACGTCTCACCCCCTGTTTCTGTACGTACTCCATCTTCCTTCCTTAACGTGGTTAATGGAGTCGCCTTTGTTGTAGAGATAGCCTTGGTAAGTCTCATTGCTTCCGGAAAAGATTGTATCTGGTCGCAATGTTTCCTCCAGGCAGATCTCTTTGCCTTACGAACCGCACTACTGTACCGCGTTAAGGCCTCCTTGTAGTCACTAAAGTCGTTCCTCGCTTTCGCTTCGTTGAACGCCTGTCGTGTAGCTCTTCTAATTCGAGCCAGTTCCGGGTTCCACCATGGTACCCTCCTTGTCGCTGATTTCGTCTCTGGGCAGTTATTTTGCCAAGCCGTCATCAGTGCTTCTGTAATTCTGTCAGCTTCAAACTCTATGTCCAAGGCTGAGTTTAGTTTACAGCTAGGACCATCCAGCTCCATTCTGAGGTCCTTTTTGAAGCCCTCCCAGTTAGTGTTCCTGGGGTTCCTCCTACGCACAGTCTCTATGGTTTCACCTAGTCTGTACCTAAAGCATATATAGTTATGATCGGAAAGGGAGACCTCGTCCGACACATGCCAGTTTGTGATGTTCCTTACCGCTCTATTGCCTTTAGTAGTAGTAGTAGTAGTAACCTAACCTAGCCTAACCTTTTTTTTTTTTTTTTTTTTTTTTTGACCCAGAGGAATCACTTTAGACTTCCCCGCCCTGAAGGGGCTAAGGGGGTATGTGGGGGTCGCCCGTCCGCCTTTCCACACCCACTGACAAGGAGAGAAGCCCCGAGTCAGCTGCCAGGGAGATCCCAGCTGGGAGGGCGAGACGGAGGGGAATACCCACTAAACCTCTGGAGGTCCAAGATCCGAGTACAAAGTAAGGCGACGGCACGGTATTTGTCAGATGATTCAGACCGCGACCGCCGCCCTGCGCCCCTGCACCGACCCGCAGCTCATCTCCACACACTACTCCCGCGTTTGCACGGGAAGCGTGTGCTTTGACGGCCGTGCGCCGGGGCAAGGGCACGTACTGATAACACAGCATTGAACAGAAGTTAAATCAAAGAAGACCGTACGCACCCCGAGTGGCAGGGTGCAGTGCGGTTACCTCAAAAAGGGGGAGCCGCAGTGTCCTTGAGGACACGCAGCCAAAAACTTGACCTGTGCACGACAGGGTTGCGGCACATACGGGCGGTTCGGGTTTTAATCCGACACCGGCCTTCACCGCGTCAATCCGGGGTTTTTACGGAGGGCGAAGATCCGCACCTCGTCTCCTCCTTCTCCTTCTCCGCCTTCGGGAGGGGGCGGCGTCAACTGCGTCCTCACGCTGTCGTTCCGCCGTCTCCTTTAGGCCCATCACCTCGGCGCTGAATCGCGCCACCGCGCACCAGTTAGCCTCGCTCTCCAGCATTGCGGCTACAATGTCCGGCAGAGCGAGACTCCCCCGTCCGCCCAGCTCCATTTCCAGAGTCCGTCGCTGCGAGGAAAAAGCGCAACACACCTGGAGAGTGTGCTGCGCAGTGTCCTCTGCAGCTCCGCACTCATGGCAAACGGAGCTCTCCTCTCTCCCCAACCGACAGAGGTACTTCCCGAAGCACCCATGGTCTGTCAGCACCTGCGTCAGGTGGTAAGACAGGGCGCCATGGGTTCGGTGGATCCACTCCGGGAGTACAGGCCTGATGGCATCTATGGTGCGCGAACCGGCAACTGGGGACTCAAGGTCGCGCTCCCATTGCCATATCGCCATCTCTGTCGCCTCTCTTCGCGCCGCCTGGATCTCCTCCAGTGCAGGGCGCTCTCCTCTCGCCAACCTCTCCGTGCGGAGCTCGTACACCTCAGTCAAGACCTTGGCTTCGAGCTCCCACGGGATCATCCCGGCTAAGGCCGTCGCTGCCGTCCACGACACCGTCCGGTAGGCTCGTACTGCTCTCACCGCTGCCACTCTCTGCGGTCTCCGCAGGAGGGCGGTGGTTCGGCGGGAGAGCGAGTCCGACCAGACAGGTGCGCCGTAGAGCGCCATGCTGCGCAGCACCCCGGCGTACAGCTTGCGACAGCTAGAGCCGGGCCCACCAATATTGGGCAAGACACGTCCGAGGGCCATTGCTGCCCCCACTATCCGAGGCGCCATCTCGGAAAAGTGGGGCAGGAAGCTCCACCTACTATCCAGCGTAAGTCCCAGATACCGCATCTGGGACCTAACCGGAATTCTCACCCCGTCGACCACGACATGGTGGTAGTGGGGGGGTTTCTTACGTGGGCCATGAAAAATCATGGCTTCCGTCTTGGGGAGAGAGACCTCCATCCCCAGAAGACGAATTCTCGATATGGTCATGGTGGCGGCCACCGACGCGAGGCGCAGCGCATGCTGGTAGTCACTGCTCCGTACAGTGACTAGGGTGTCATCCGCGTAGCAGATGACGCCCGCCCTGGGGAGACAAGTCCCCCGCAGGACCCAGTTGTATCCGATGTTCCACAGGAGTGGTCCTAGGACCGACCCCTGCGGAACACCGCACACCATACGCCGAGATGTTATACGCCCCGCGCCCTTCTCCAGGTACAGGATGAACCTGTCCTGGAGGTAGTCCCTGAGGACACGACAGATGTACCAGGGCACGCGATGGTACAAACCTAGCCTAACCTAGCCCAACCTAACCTATTTTGGGCTAATAATGATGCGGGACGTCAATCTAACCTAACCCAACCTTTTTTGGTTTTTGACCTTTTGTGACCTTTGTGTGACCCTAGAATTTTTTTCACTATTTTTCCCGTAATCACCTCGTCTAGGGCTACAGTAATATCGAATAAAAAAAATATACGCTGGGGGACGCCAAAAGTATATCAGGATGGAAATGTATATTTACATCCCGGAGTCCATCTGGCGTCCGATCAAAAAAATTTTTTTTTTGCGCGATTCGTGTTCAGCCCGTGTTCTACATGCCCAATTCCGTTGCCGCGCATTTTTCCCGCCCAAATTCGAACATGATGACGTCACTATGCGCCCCCCGGCGCGTTTTTCGCTGAAACGGCCCAGGGGCCATACCGACCTACACTAACCTAACCTAACCTAACATACCAATTTTTAGGCCTTTTTTATAACAAACAGAAGAAAAAAAACTTAAATCGAGGTGTCGGAAATTTTAATTAATAAAGCCAAGTTTCCGTTGTAAATTGTTAGGTTTTAGGGTGAAACTTGGTTATCGGCAAACGGGAGGTACCACAAAGCGCCTCGCAACTCGCACCTATCTGCCAGATAACGGCGTCTCGAATACTTTGACAACAATCCGACGCCCCGTAGATTGAGAATTTTTCTCATTTAGCAGGCACGTAGGAAGCTCTTGCTTTATTTGCTCTCTAAGCGAATCAGTTATTAAGATCTCAGACGTGAAAGGCTGCTTTTTAAATGCGAGGCGACGCTGTGAATTAATCGTAAGGCATTTTTGCTTCACAATATTTCACTTTCTGTAGCTATATGTAAAAGACTCACGTACTGTGTGACTAATAGAAAAAGGGAATGGTAATTCCAGGATCCCAGGATCCAGGGAAATAGGATGATGACACTGATATTTTCTTTTCGTTTGGTTTAGTGTACAAGATAGCCAGTGCCCCACTACGAGTAGTTGAGGATCCCGAGAGAAGTGCCAATAGGCCTTTTCATCACTTAACATCAGGTGAGATCAAGGTACTGTGCTTAACCGTAAATATTTAAAAAAACATCAAAATTATAGTGATTTCAATTGCTTCTCAAGAACACACAGAAAATAAGTTTAAAAGTTACCGTTATATTAACGATTCAAATGCACACAGAGCCATTTAGGTCACAACATAAAGGTGTGTAGCAGACTAAAAATTTACCGTTCGCTTCTAAAAATAAATGCAATATTATCCACTTCCTTCAGTCCATCTCTCAATAAATCAAAACGGTGTTGGTATAATTATCGTTACCTACACATAATTTTAAACAAATAATGTTGTGAACAAATTACAAAATGGAAAGATGTTTTGAGCGCGTATTTTGAGCGCGTTGCTTACAACCATCACCTTCCGCCTAATCCCAATGCTGAGCCTAGGACTTCCCATATGAATCTCACTTGTCACATGGTGAGATCGGAGACTGGCCCGAAATAACATAAAAAGTTTGAAAATAAGGTACATCGGCCTTAAAGGTGGGCTTGCGGTCATAACACGAAAATTTGTTAAAAAAAAATTCTAATACAAATACAAATAATTTATATTTTCAAAAATTCGATCACAGACTATAAAATTCAGACAGTGCACTCTGCTTCAAAGTCTGCCAATTAGTATTCCTTAATCTTCCATTCAGGTCGTTAGTCTACATTCACTCATTAAGGATTCTAATCAAGGACTTAAGTCGCTCCATTTGAGACATTAGAAAGTTCTAAACTAGACTACTTAAAGTACTATCCTACTTTTAATGTATGCGAAGGTTGCATGTCGTAACTCTTCCCTTGCGAGTATTTTAAATCGTTTTTTATCCCATTCAAACAGACGGAATATCTCTTCCTTTCTAATAAAGTCGTATTGTGAAAATTGTCATTGCCTACTTTATATTAACCAGTGGTCGCCCAGTGGTCGAAATTAGACCGTAATTTTATTAAGGCTGCACGGATTGTATCCTAAGCATTGAAAAATTAAAAAAGATAGAATGTGAGTTTGAATTGGCATTGAATGATGTCGGCTGCATTAAAGACAAACAATACGTGTGTGTCAAATTCATGGTAGTGTGTGTAGTGTTGTTTTTGTTGATTTAATGTATTTTTAGGCATAATTTTAAAAAATATTATCATTCGGATAACCTTCTCTATATAAACTATAAGTGTGCGAAATTTCATACTCCCCCGTCCCGCGCAAGATTCGTAAAAACGGGTACAAAGTTTTTGCTTCACGTATTAACATATAGATTATTGTCTTTAAACCCACATAAGTGTACAAATGATGAAGTGAAATGAAATGAAAATCCTTTATGAAATTTAGGCATATAAATTGCACTTATGAACGTTAAGTAGTTTCATAAAATACAAAAATATATTATATCATATCAACATATGTTGATGACGTAGTTGTCGACATTGAATAGGGCTCTTTTGGCTTATAAAGTAAAAGTAGATAGTGTTGATTAATTTCGGCGAGTTGGATTGAGCAATGATAGCATAATTGCCAGCGCACCTGACCCGGCATATCATGGGGTGCGGGTTCGAATCCCGCTCGTGGAATTTTTTCAACACTTTCTCTTTCTTCAAATTATTTATTTGTCAAATAAAACCTTTTTAAAAGATATTTAACATTTCCAACGATTTCTAATACGTAATACCGCCGTTTCCTCCACAAAGAAATGACATTCGGAATGTGTCCCGATAAATTCCGCAAGTCCGAAGCCGCATAAACATGCCGCCGCCAGAAGGGTAATGCCCGTTAAAAAGCCCAAATATTCGTGCGGACTGCTCCTAACGGGCTGTGAACCGCACTAAAGTCGCTCTTTCAAGAATTCACAAGCTAGCTGCCCGGTACTATCAACTACACTAGGGGATGTTACCTACTTTATATCGATTATCGTCTTCGAATTTAGAGCATGGTTTAAGTGCGCCTAGATGCCACCATCTTATCTAAGTTGTGATCAAACAGTAAGAGGTAATATTACCAGTTTCTTATTAGTTGAAGATTTCGGGATGAAATCACTTGATAGTAAGTCTTGTGAGAATAAAACTGAAGGCGCTAAGAGCAGTGTATTTGTATCTGCAACATTGGCCTTATTGTTACTTACCATTGAGTGAGATAAAAGTCAATACAAAGTGCTTTATCAGTGCATTATAGAAAAAAATATGCGCCAAGAATCATCAGTTTTGCCGTTTATACGTTACAGAGGTATATAAATATGTATTACCGCCGCCAGAACGGTAATGCCCGTTAAAAAGCCCAAACATCGTGCGGACTGCTCCTGACGGGCTTTGAACCGCCCTAAACTCGCTCGCAAGCTAGCTATAAACTATTCTAAGTTTTAACACTACTGTAGTGTTACTGTAATGTTTTCCTTAGTTTCATCATCAGCTCATTGTATGTCCTCACTGCTGGGGCACGAGCCTTCCCTATGGATGGAAAGGGAGAACGGGCCATAAACCACCACGCGGGCACCAGTGCGGATTGGTGGTTGTTAACGACTGCTAATGCAGCCGGGATCAACGGCTTTACGTTCCTTCTGAAGCACGGAGGAGCTCGTGATGATAAATTTTTGGTCACCCATCCGATGATCAGCCCTTGCTAAAGTTGCTTAACCTCAGCACTCGCAGACCGGGCACGTTAACCACTGCGCCATCGAGCTCCTCCTTTGTTTACCTGAACCCTTTACATTGAAATGTAAACGTAATATGTAAATGTAATGTAATTATGTCATATTACTTTCAAATGAAACGAATCTTAAAGTTAAAAACGAGTAAATTCGTAATAAGGGTTGAGTAAGTCCTAAACGAATGTCTGGACAGAAGAGTTAGGTTGAAGGCGTAAAGTTAAAGTGTAGTTAATAAACTGTAATTATTTTTTTATAACAGAAACAATCGAGTTACTCGTTGCGGCTTGTTTGGGTTGCGATTATGTTGTCTATAGATTTTATTTTCTCCGCATTTCCTTGGTACATTAAACTATGTATTGGCACAGTATTTGGTACACATTATGTGACAGTTATCTTTTCATAGCACACTATCAAGATAATTGTCAATATTCAAAGGGTTACGTAGGTGCCTGTTACATCAACAGCCATCGGCTGTCATCAGTTTTCCGTAGGTAAATACAATCATTTCCACGTGGTGTCGAGTAGGGCAATCATAGCTTTTGTGTGAACAAACAATGATGGCACTCCTCTCTTGAATTTCACAGTTTGCGTACTCGGCATCGCGCATCGCACGTCGCTTTTGTCAACGAAGGTACTTATTACAGTTAGCTATATTAATTTTATTGAAAGTCAAGTACAGGATCGAAACCTGGAATGTACGAGGTCTAGTGCAACCGGGAGAAATCGAGATCATAGAAAGAGAGATGAACGAACACCAACTCATGATACTGGGAGTATGTGAAACTCACATGAAAGGAAAAGGTCATTTTACAACATCAAATGAGAACACAATGTTTTTCTCTGGTCACGAGTCTAAGAGCAAAAATGGCATAGGTATAATAGTACCCCGTAAATTATCTAAATTCGTCACTGGCTACAATACAGAACACGATAGGATCATGACCTTATACTTATTACCATTGGCCTTATCATCACTTAACATCAGGTGAGATTAAGGCACTGTGCTTACTCGTAAAATAAATATATATGTCGGCGGCGAGGTTGGGTTGTAGATAGGACGGTCGAGCAAACTCTGATTCGTCGATAAAACAGTTCATCTTGGATCTTCAAAATAAAAGCGCAGTCGTATTCCTTACAGTCACTTTAATCTTATTTTAACATCACAATTAAATTATTTAAAAACAGTTGCCCGATGCAAATGGATTTTTGTAACGAAATGAGTTCTGCGCGTGCGTACTCTTCGACCGCTCCCGCTCAAATGTGTCCAGTCCGTTGTCGCGCCAACTGACGTTGACGTTCGCGTACCATAGAGCATAGGCTGCGCAGACCACACTAAGTATAGCCACGTCTCCGACATATATATATATATAGATATATATAGATATATATATATATATATATGACCATCCGTATAAGCTGCACCCCGCTTTCGTTGAGCATCTTTCAGGTGTACGCGCCAACTACCCAGTCATCACAGGAGACCAACAGGACACCAACATCAAATCCAAGACCTAAGTAGTAAATTGTGGAACCAAATATAGAGAAAAGGTATGAGTTTCATTCCCGTGGGAATATCGGGATAAAAATTATCCTATGTATTAATCCCGTTCATAAACTATATGTATGCCGAATTTCATCCAAATCCATCCATGTTGCAGCGTAAAGAAACAACAAATATACACACACACACAAACTTTCGCATCACACTAATATTATAAATGCGAAAGTTTGTGTGTATACATAAGATAGTTTTTACCCCGATATTCCCACGGGAATCACACTATAAATATACTAAAAATTAAAATTTAATTTTTCAATACAAAATGATTTGTTTGTTTTATTGTCATGGAAACCAAAGAGAATTTAATCACTTGATGATAACTGTCAAAGCGGTACGAAGTCCGCCGGGTCCTCTAGTTTATAATATTAGTGTGATTATTCAGTAACGTATTTCATTACTAAGAGCTATGCTGTAAAAGCGTAATGAAAACTGATACCCATCTTTTTTGTAATGTTTTCATCAGAATTTCATATGTTGTGTTAAAATTCCATTTCCTTTTGCCTTTTCATTCCAATCACCCTCAAATGCCCTCAATACATTCGCTGTAGGTAGAGTATGGCATTCATATTTTTTAATCATTTTACTGGTAATCTAATATAATGTTAGTTTATAATTTTTAGCGAATACTTGTGCTAAATAAGCGTATACCCATCAATAGTAGTAATCAATTACTTGATTTCAGGCATTTGCCATTTGCCCTAGCATTGGGACAGTATGTAGGGTATTTACTTTTACCTTTATATAATGTTAGGAATCCATTTTCATAATTTGGAAGCCACATACACCGAAGCTGATAGCCGAACGGTCAGGCGTTTGGGTTAAATAAGAAAAAACGTGGTCCAATTCCCTGGATAACTCCGTTAGACAGCTGACGTGAAACCATAATTTAAAAAAAGCGTATCAGGTTTCTGGTAAGGTTATATAACAGGACTATTATAAATGCGTTAAAAGCACATTAATAATAACTAGTGGTAGAAAATAGACCGATTCCCAAAATATGCATTGTGTACAATTAATATTGCACATAAGGAATTGTGAATCGTTTCCCTTTGCTTACACATTTTTATTGTATGCTGACCACACTCAATCAGCTTAATTATTTTTTACCTCTGGCTACTCGGCCACTTCCTTTGTTCCCGCTGCACGGTTATATTATATTATTTTGTTCTGCTCCTAAAAGTAATAAACTCAATAAGATATAACAAATATCGCATTTTATTTATACACATTGTTTAGACTGTATTTACAAAACATAGATAGACACAGATAGATCGATGGATAAAATACTTTTATTGCAACACTATGAAACATAAACATGAACATAAATATAAATAACTTACAAAGTTACGATTTGGCGGTCGCTTCTTCCAGACAACCAGTCGGATGGAGAGAGTTAATAAACTGTAAGATCAGAGGTGAAACTAGTATACTACTCAAAACAAAATAAGGGCCACGAGGTATTTTTTTCATTTTGGTGTAAATTATTAAACATTTACATATTGAAAGTAGTAAAATATTGAGTATACAAACTCTTTGATACCTAAACTTTTTAATATTGTAGTATTCATCTAATGCTGGCAACAATTTTAAATAAAATTTGATTTAAAATTATTTTTGAAAATTTTGATTGCATTTTCTTTGACGTTTTGCTTTCCTTAGCTTCTTGGTTTATTAGAAATTATCAGGGTTCATTGATATCTCGAGTCAGAAACATCTTTTGCAATATGCCACAAGCACGCAGGCGTCATATGGACTCGCTGACAGCAACCAGAGCCGTTACAATGATTGAAGAAGGTCATTCGCAGCGATCTGTGGGTTTGCAATTGGGATTTTCTCGAAGAGCTATTCAAAATCTATGGAATCGTTTCCAAGAGACCGGCAGTGTTAGAAGAAGACCTGGTTCGGGCAGAGTTCGCATTACAACAGCTCAAGAGGATCGTTACATTCGATTAAGTGCGCGCCGAGATCGCACAACGACGGCCCGCAAGCTGCAAAATCGTTTACGGCTCACAACGGGTACTCGTGTCAGTGACCAAACTATTCGTAATCGATTGCATGAAGACCAGCAGGCATCAAGAAGGCGAGTTGTCCGTATTCCATTAACCAGAAATTATCGTGCAAATCGTTTAAGATTTTCCCGTCAACATTTGGACTGGGACATAAACCAATGGGGCATGGTGCTCTTCACAGACGAATGCAAAGTTAAATTTTTTAACGACGATCGGCGTATTAGAGTATGGAGAAGACGCGGCGAGAGATTTTCAGAAGCCTGCATCCATGAAGTCGATCGTTTTGGTGGTCCAAATGTAATGATTTGGGGCGGGATAAGCTTACACGGCAAAACTGAGCTCGCTATTTTAAATGAGGGTACTGTTACTGCTCAGCGGTATATTGAGGAAGTCGTCAGACCACATGTGATCCCATTTGCCCAGCGAGCGGGTCCTGGATTCATCTTGATGCAAGACAATGCTCGTGCACACACGGCTCAAGCGACTCGGTTTGTACTGGAAGCGTCTCAAATTCAAGTCTTGCCGTGGCCGGCGAACAGTCCGGACGTAAATCCAATAGAGCACATGTGGGATCAGTTGAAACGAAGAGTTAGAGACGGTGATCAGGAAATCCACAACCAACAGCAACTCATCAACGCTGTTAAAAGAGCCTGGGAAGAGATTCCAATGGAAAATGTCAGGCATTTGATTGAGAGCATGCACTCCAGGCTTCAGGAGTGCGTAACGAAACGAGGGGGGCATACCCGTTACTAAAAGATGAGCATGGAGTATTTTCTTTTGTTTTCAGTAACTTTACATTGTTTTTATTTTTAACCTTAAATGTGTTTTTTCTTTCAAAAGCAAATAAACTTTTTAATCATTATTATTGGAATAAATTTATTGGTCTACACGGTAAAAACAACATTAGTTTTCGTTATGGAGACAAAAAAATTAATATTGGTTTTATTATTTTCATGGTACAGACAAAATACCTCGTGGCCCTTATTTTGTTTTGAGTAGTATATTTTATAAATGAGGCAAAAATAATGATAAATGTAAGGTCACATTTTATCAACTGCAAATATTTTGAAGATAAATTCAACAACATATTATATTAACTATTTTTAAGAAAAAACCTTAAATTTTTGTACGCTATTTTTCAAGAAAAACGCCAAAGACATTTCGATTAAAAAGAAAAATAAAGCACTTTCGGTAGTTTCAATTCAAACGAGCCGAAACAGAGAGGCCGCTCTTAAAAATATTTCAATTTTTGTGTTAGGAAAAGTAAAAAAAAAACTAGCCTGATTTTTTTTTAAATGCTAGGGCCTTATTTCTCTGATATAATTAGATGTTTTGTCAAAATATTTGCAGTTAATAAAAAGTGACCTTATATAGCATAATAATATCAATAAATAAACCTACATAAACATAATAGTAGTCTCAGATAGGAAAGTAGCAGATACGGCAGCTTTGTAGCAGGACAGGGTTAAATGAAAAGGTAGAAGTTTATCACGAGCTCCTTAAATGTGTGAATATGTGGTGTTGTTTGTATGGTTAACATCATACATATTAGCCATACCAAATCTCACACTCCTCCGTGCGCGCAATGTGCTAAAAAGGGGCACAAAATATTCGCTTCACAATTTAATATACAAAAATAAAACAAAAGGACAAAGAGACATTAGGTCCACGGGGTCTGGGTGCTCACAAACTCTTTAAAGATATTTCTATAAAATTAGTAGAAACCACCCGGGACCCCAGAGCTAGCAGCTACTTGGGCCAGCGTATAAGCATTGCTATCCAACGTGGCAATGCTGCTAGCACTCTGCCTGATGGGAATGATCCAAATCATTCCCATCAGGCAGAGTGCCCCAGTAAATAAAAATAATGCCCCAAGGCATTTTTTTTATTTATAGTAAGTAGTAGTTATAGTTTATAGTTTTTTATAAGTTTAATTTTAAGTGGTTAAATTATTATCTTGTTTTTGTTTTTGTTTGTGAATAAATTGTTTTTTAAAGGACAAAACAAAATGTAGTATACTGACATACCCATCAACTGTACGTCGGTGTTCCATTGCCCCAAACACAACTCTAACTCCAATCACGCCTAAATGTTATGCAAATGTCAAATAATAATCCACAACAACTTTCGAATTGGAATCTCTAATTTATGATTGGCTTAATAAACTCTTAATTAGTTTTTGCAGCTTTAGATGCGAGTACGATCGTTCGGAACGTTTGTACGCCATTGCTGTTTTTCAGATGTATTAGTAGTTTATAAACTACTTATTGTTTTCTAAAGTTTACGCGAACATTACACATTGAAATGAAACAACTTTTACGGATCTACTCGCGTTTATTTTACACATTACTTTTAATTAATGTTTATCCTGACTTTTCGAACCCTTTGCAGGGTCCGTGCATGGTCACAGGGAGACTGAGGTGTTGGTGGTATCATAATTAGTTAGTAGCTTGTATACCCTCATTTAAATTTAATCAAGTGCGTTCCGTTTTACGCAGAAAGAGCTAACAGTATCTTTTAGTAGTAGAATAAACATTAATTAAAAGTAATGTGTAAAATAAACGCGAGTAGATCCGTAAAAGTTGTTAATAAACTACTGTTTATAATCTTTCTTCTGTGCACTATTAAAAGTGTAGGTACTGTTAAAAGTCTTGAACCAACAAAGTCCTCGTAAGCGAATATGGTATTTTAGGCTAAATTCGTTGCGATCAAATTACGGAAAGTGTGGTTAAACTTTACACGAGCAGCATTCGAACCGTTACCGGGTGAGGACCCGCGCTTTGTTTTTTATGATCTGAGCCCGTGCTATTGCTATTTACTCTTGTTTTGCAGGTAAAAGAACCTTATTCAATGTCAACAACTACATCAAGATTGCTACAAAGTTGTCTGGAACAGATCGCTTTAAACGATAATACCGCCTTTGCCCACAGTACAGTGGTAGAAATTATTTTTTATTAAAAATATGTTTGTTAAAAATATAAGTTAAATTATCATAAAATCATAATTTTTAAAATATTTTTATACTACACCTGCTTGGAAAGTACCTTGATACTTTATCAAATTTACGGTAGAAAGTACGTCATTGCATATCGAACAAATATGCGGGGAGAAAACGCAAAAACCACGTAAGAAATGGATTTTCATACACTTTTCTCTCCCGCTCAGATGCGTTTTCTCCCCGCATATTTGTTCCATATGCAATGACGTTCTTTCTACCGTAAATTTGATAAAGTATCAGGTGTAGTATAAAGCACTATGTATCACTCGAGAGAAACTGCGATTCCCGATCTCGGGTGTTTTCGGTACCCTCGACGATAATCGGTCACTTTCTCCTCTCGGTGAACAATGTACTATTGTTTTCTGTGTTATAGTGTAAGCAATAAAGTGTTTTATCATTCTGATTTCCGCTCGTGAATATTTTTTCAGAATTTTCTCATAAAAGGTTTAAATACACTTATTATATATTTTTGCTTTATTTAGAAATCACTATGTCGTACAAAAAACACATATCCATTAATTTACGTCTATCTTCAAGTGTTAGTAAACCGTATTGTTTACAGCTTTCCCTGTACGACGTGGTTGATTGTTGGCTTAGAAAAACGGTAATTTAAATGTTTTGTAAAGATTTTTTTCAATACTTAGTTCTTTGAGTGTAGTCTGATGTGCGGTTGCATGTACAACATTTATAACCACTTCAAAAATAGCCTTCACGTTCTAGAATGGTCGTATTCACATCGTTAACTATACGTCTGTCCGTTCGAAACTGCAAATCATCAATTCAAACCATTAGGACTATACTACTGTTAGACTGCGAAATATGGCACATTAAAGTTTTACTTTTTCTTTTTAAATGTAGCTTGAACTTCGTGCACTACATTTACTGCGACATGGAGCTTCATTTTTCTTTTCTATTCCTAATGTGATTACGGGACAAATAACTTCTATATACACTGAAAAAAAATATTTTCTACAATACTACCAGAATGTATAGTTGATTTTATTTTGTCTTTATTACAATATTTATGTGACTATAACAGTTTTTTTAGTAACGTATGCTTTAAAATTGTTTGTCGAAACAATTCGTATTGTAGACTTTACGGCGCTATTATAGTTAATGTGATATTGTAATGATCACATCAAAATATAGTAGTAGGAACTTACTGCTTTGTGTAGACATTACTAAACTGAACAATTTGTAATCATAACTAGATGAAATGTTGCATTAACAAATTTGCGGAGTAAAAGATACCCATTAAGTAAAATTTTACAGTATATTTAGTACCAAAAACGAAATGAAGTGTTCCGCCTACAATGCATGTCGTAAAGTCCACGGGCCGCGGGGTTGGAATCGGCCATGTTTTTTCATTCTATTCAAGCCGATTGCGCAGCGCACAACTCTTGTTGAAAATTAGTAAAATTCGGTTTGATTTCAGCGCAGTTCTATAAATTATTCTATAAAGTTGCAACTTATCGTGCGTGCGTACGTTTTAATATAAGAATAGTGTGACCCAGCAGGGGCAACAGGTATTATAACAGAAGATATCGTCAAAATCCTCACGGATTGGTCGCTAGAGGAGTACATCAACGTATTCAAAGGTAAGTAAGTAAGTACCTACATAACTCTGTATACACCTGCTTATTTCTGAAGTATTTATTTCTCATGTGATATTAATTGATGAGCTTGAGTAATATTCAGTGCAACTAATAAGTATGTAAGTACCTAATTAACTTGTGTCGGAAGTCTAGTGCCTGCCTATGTACTTTACTAGGGTCACAGTGTCGGTAGGTACATACCTAGGTATGTAGGTTCCATATAGGGCCCCACCCAGTGCATTACCGTAGTACCGTTAGTACCGTTCTTACTTCTGATTTCTATAACACAAATTACTTACCTACTCCTACCTACTTGTTTAATTAAGTAATTAATTAGTTAACAGATTAAAACTATAATTATGCAAAACTTATTTTATGATAAACTTATTTTATTATTAACTTAACTTATTTTTGATTATTTTTAATATTACAGATTTAGAACAAAATCTTCACTGGCTAAAAAATTCGACTGAACCTTGGGAATAAGTTGAAAAAAAATGGTAGACCACAACCACTTTCAGGACCATGGAGTTATACACAACTGATAAATCAGTAGCACAGTACTTGTCAGAATTCCTCGTGCTACAAAAGCCAGCCGGTTACCTGTTACTTCTCTTAGACTTTAAACATCTTTACCCAGGGCAAGAAACCTTGATATATGAAAATTTTCCTGTCTTAAAAAATAAGATACTAAGCTACGCAGAAAGAAAAGCTGATCGTGACCCTGCATTGAGAGAAATAATTCAAGTACAGAATACATACGGTTAGTATTTATGCTAAATATTTTATGTTGGCCTCATGTCACTATTGCA
This sequence comes from Eudonia mercurella, assembly GCA_963082485.1. Lineage (NCBI taxonomy): Eukaryota > Metazoa > Arthropoda > Insecta > Lepidoptera > Crambidae > Eudonia > Eudonia mercurella. Next base: position 14,324,991 of record OY720036.1, on the reverse strand, counting down.
AACAATTTATCTTACTATCAAATAATTATAACATCATCCTTTTTAGGGTAACTGTATGTAAATATTTTTTTCCATACATCTGGTATTTTATACCCATAATAATATATAAAACACGTGCATGCACATTTATTTACGTGCGTGCATGTTTATTTTTGCAACATCGTGTAATTATCATTCCATTTTCATTTTAAATTAAGTAGGTACCATAACACAGAAATTATTGTTAAGAAGTTATTGTATTTACAGATAAAAACGATGTAAGGGCTACTGAAGTAAACACATTAAGAGCATTGTTGACATTGCCACTGATGTTGGGAAACCCACTAGCAAAAGGAAGAAAATCTAGCTGGCGATCATCAAACAAGAAGCAAGTGAGGGATTTATTACTCCTATATTTATTTATAATTATACTTATACCTCCTAATATTGGCAATAAAACACCAATTACTATAAAATGAACCGTTTTTGAAAGGCAGTTATAGTAAAAAAAACAAAACAAAGCTTTAATTGTTAAATTAAAGTATACTGGTAATACATCATTATATTAGAAGTTAATTGGATTGATGTTAATGGGGCCAAATATATTAGAAGTATAACTCTAACGGTGTTCTTAAGTGAAGATGACCTTTTGCCATTGTTTGCATTAATTGAGAAAATATATGTTGAAGTAAATCATAATAGCTATAAGGATATTATTTTTGAGTGTAGTTTATATAAAACTTTGTTTTTTAATGAAAGACTTTACGCTTACGAAGTTGAACCTACTGAAACTATTAGTTTTTTAAGTATGAGTCATTATTTAGCTACTTGCCAAATTGTGTATGTGTTACGCTTAATAATAGGACACATATTGTTGTTAGATAAAACGAATTCCGTTATTGTGATGATATTGTTTTATAATTAACCACTAAATCTTTAATTTTAAGTCTTTATTTTAATCAAAATACACCACCAAGTCAAGTCGAACTGACTGAAACTATTCGTTGTAATACAATGGACTGCTATATAATCTACTCGAACCATCGCATATGTTTGCTTAAAATTGATCCACCAGACCCTTAACCATTTGATGTCATTCAAACAATACTATTAGTTTCAAACCTCCTAGTCAGGTCTTGGTTTGAGTAGATTTTTTTGCAGTCCAGTGTCCAGATAGAAATCATTATTTAGCTATGAAGTCAAGTGTGATAATATAACTTATTAGCTTATTCTCTGTTAGCCCATGACTATGACCAAAAGCAACCATTTAAACCAAGATTCAAAATGCTACCATAATAATTTAAAAAGTTAAAAACTAAAAAATATTGCACAAAATCGCTACGTCTTGCATAAACATAGCGGTACGGTATTTATGCATTCTCTGACTCCGGTAAGAAGTGGCTATTTTCGTGCAAAATATTAAAAAAAAAATACTTTTTTAATTATTATGATAGCGATTTGAAACTTGGTTTAAATTATTGCCGTTGGTCTTCAGGTTTTGTCATTTTAATCATGTGTAAAAGTACTCGTGAATTCAAACATCTTTTTGTATGAAACCATCCCTGAAATCGTTAGAAAAAATTCAGCTGATCCGTATACGAAACATCTGTTTTTTTCTAACGATTTCAAAGTTGATTTTGTACAAAAAATTGTTTTTTTTTGCCCGATCGGGTAATTTTAAATTTACGTGAATAACTATTCACCTACTGAAAGTTATCGGGTAATTTTAAATTTACGTTGTAAACATTTTAGAAATAAGTACTATTGAACTCTCTTAAATTTATATGCTTTGGATTGATACATATTTTTGCACTTGACTGTACCAAATTGTACATGGGTTACGCTTACGCCTAAATAATACGGTGCACATTTATGTTTATGTTATTATGAACACATCGTTATTGTTTTTATTACTTAATACTTAAATAAAAAGATGATTGTGATAAAATAGTTTTTTATTTTCTATGTAGGTTCCTACTCTTTTTGACATTGCTATCAGTATACCAATACTGAATGTAACTAAATATGTGCTTGTTTTATATTAAATCATTTATTAATAATGGGACACATGCTTTGTTACGATCAGTACCTATATACTAATAACAATGTCAATAGCCCTTACTACATCTACTAACTGTATAGTAGGTGTAAGATGATATGTATAGTAGATGCTACATATAGGTATAGTAGGTACAACATGTATTATAGTAGGTGCAAACTATCTGTACGGTAGGTGAAACAATGTGTATAGTAGATTCGACGAGTCTATATGTTGGTGCAACAGGTCTTTATAGTAGGTAAAACGTATTTTCATAGTAGTAGCAACGTTTCTGTAGTTAGCGCAACAAATCTTTATGGTAACAAGTACTAAAAACCAATGGACATACTACAAAATATTATGTACATACCACCATATTATCATGTAGAGCCTAATGGAGGTTATGTAAATAAAACAATAAATTTTTGTTGGAGACAACATATATTATAGTGTACTATACCATAAAAAATTGTGTCAATAACTATTTGTATCGTAACAAAAACAATAACATTTAACTATAATTGTGTAGTAGACCTTACTAACCGTCAGGGTTGTCACATATAGCACTATAAAAATTGTACAGTGTACGAGAATTCTCGTTGGAGTAACAATTTTTTTTTTCAGTGTAGTTGTTATAAATAGTAAAGACACTTGTTAAAGTAAAAGCTACCTTAGAACTGTGATAGTTTATATTTGTAAGGTAATTTTTAGCAATTTTATACTTAATATTATAAAGAAGAAACCTTTGTGTTTTTGTATGTATGTATGTTTGTAACGAATAAACACAAAAACTACTGGACCGATTCAAAAAATTCTTTCACCATTAGAATGCTATTTTAGCGCTGAGTAACATAGGCTGTATTAAAAAAAATGCGGTACGAAGTCCGCCGGGTCAGCTAGTCTCCTATAAGCTTATTTGCAGTTTCTAAGCTACGCAAATATAATAACCAAGATGCATATATTGCGTTTTATTTCACTTTATTTTACTTTGGACTCACTCACTCAACAAAAACAAAGGCGCTAAGATTTTAATAAACATTTTATTTACCCTCCACTGGTGTTTGCGAAAGTTAACTTTTCCTAATTAATATTCTGTCTCTCACTTAATTAGAAACACAACAATTGTTTTCATTTAACTTCAACTTTCATCACACCGTTTTATGTAAATCGGGAATTCTTAATTAACGTAAACAACTCACAATCTGACACGTCTGATTGTTAATATATGAACGAAGTGAATTTACTTAACTTCAACACGATTAGACTGTGTAAATAACACAAGTGAAACACACGTATTCTAATATAATTGCTTTTAAAGATAAATAAGCAATAGTTCAAATATTATTAACTGCTGCGCTACTGCCCGTGGCTTTGTCTGTGAGATTTTTTATTTTTTTTGCCTTATTTTTTAAGGGTATAATTTAATCGCTCACCAGACATATTTTTTAGAAGCTAAGCCTAAGTACCAAATAAATTAAATGACTGTAAAAATATTATTTTTGCTTCCCAAAATGTATAAATGCTCACCAAATTTTTACACTATTATTCAAATGATTGAGGATACTAGCTGCCCTACTCCTGTAGGTCACGTGATAGGTTAGAAATTTAAGACTTGTCTTGAAATTCGTGGTTATTTTTTTATTAGACAACAGAAAGCAAAAATTACCAAATTGAAACTCGAGGCATAAAATATTGGTGTTATCTATTTGGTGACAAAATAACATATTTGGTCTGAAATGCAGTTCATATATTCATATATTTTTATTGCATTAATGCAAATGCAAAAATATAAATTGTATCCTTTTTATAATATTTTAGGAAACACAAATTGGTGAGAATTTATCCGTTTTGTGAAGCGTTTCGAATTTTATTGGTAGTAGAATTGATACATTTTTGGTAGGCATTTATTAAACTCAAGCTTTTTTTTAATATATTTATCGAATGGCTCAACATGTAGACAATGTACAACAAGATAAAGATTTGTTCCGTTTAGTTTTAGTTTAGTTTAGTTTATTCATCAAACACATTACAAAGATTACAGTATAAATTCAACTTAGGCTAAGTAGCAAGTAATTTTACATTTTGTATGTGTTGCCGAGCTAGGAAAAACCCATAGGTAATACGGAAGCAGCGCCAGACCCTTCAGACCCACTTAAGTCAAGCCAAATTAATACAAACATTTAACTAAAAAAGAAATAAAGAAATTTAGTTGCTATAAAGATACATTTATAACACTATGTTTTTTGTATTAATCTTAGCAAGCAACTCAAGGCAAGAAACTCTTGTTGAGTTTCTTGCCGGTTCTTCTCAGTACATGATCTCCCGCCCAGAGTAGACTTACGAACCGATGGCATAGTGACATTCACAAGAGCTACTAGTAGCCTAAACTGATTAAATGATTTTGAATTTTGAATTTCTTATAATTTTGGCTGAGTGGCAAAGCGCTCGGTCTCGGGTTCATACCCGAAGGTCTCGGGTTCAAATCCCAGGTCGGGCAAAGTGTGTTTCGGATATTTCGATGCAAAGCCTAGGTTTGTGATGCACCAACCCGCATTTGGCGAGCGTGGTAATTAAGACAGACAGTTATAGACTTTTTCTTTACTTACTTTTCTAGTTTTGGTTTTCATATTTTCGTGAATGGGCGCCTTTGGCTTTCAAAGTAAAAAGTAAATAGTGTTGAATAATTTTTGCGGGATTGTTAGAACCACGATACCTCAATTGGGAGAGCACCTGACCCGGTATGTCAGAAGGGTGCAGGTTCAAATCCTGCTTGTGGAAATTTTTTCAACATTTGTGTTTATGTAGCTTAAAAAGTGTTTCTTTCGGCACAAAAGTAACCATTTTTGTTACCTGTTGTATGTTTAATTGTGTGTTAGTTATGCGATTCCAATAAATGTTTTTTCTTTCTTTCGGTCAAGATATCAGAATCCAGAGTACCTACAAGATACGGATTGATAGCCGGGCACCCGGGTACAAATCCGCTTCGGACACGCGTGGTTTAATGTACATGTGCCTTTGTTCATGAAAGAAGGAAGAACCCAGCAGGGACCGTAATAAGCTGATGATGATGAAGATGATGATTATAAAACTTTAACTTCTGTGTAGAAACGTGAATCGTTACTCGTTGACGAGTAGGTATCGTAATAGTATAAATACACATTACGCATATATAATACATACTTTTGCAATCATATTAGTTGGGATTTTATTCAATTCACGTAAGTATCACTCGTCGGTAGAAAACTATGTAAACAGATCCAATTCGGTTCACTTTACGTTATTATTTTAGTCTTACATTTCCAACTTTTTGCGTGGTCCCTTTTCACATAAAAACTAACGAACGAAAACGGTAACATTAGGCTAAAATATCATGTTGAATTAATGTGTAAACTGTTACAACTGTTTGGTTGGTGGTATTGCTTGTTTTAAGTCCGCCTGACTAGCTAACTATCTTACTTTACTAACTTACTCTTGAATTTTGCATTTACAATGCTATACAACCAAATAAGCAATAAAATTTGAGCAGCCTACATGTTTGGTGATGACCGCTTTTTTCACAAGTAATAGGTAGCTAAGAAATTTATATTTGCGGCCTGAGAGCGCGGCGCGGGGGAGACGGCAGGGGTACAAGCGTGCCACGTGTCAAAGGTCACTCATCTGGCACTGCGCTTGCGCTTGTCAATCAATAACAAAATAGGGTTGTACAAAATGTTAACATTAAACTTAAGTTAAAAAATATATGAAATTTTTTTTTACCACATTTAATGGTGATATTTAAGCAGTGAAGTCTTTACAGGGTATATGTACGCACCCTTAAATATTGCTTGCTTACTTGATTGCTTACTTTTTTTACAGATTGTATATTGTTACAAAATAAAATTTTAGTAGAAAAAATCAAGCAGCCTCAGAAAGCTCGAGTGGGGAATCGAACCCACGACCTTTGGATAACCGGTCTCTCAGTGAAATAAAACTTACTTACTTACTTACTTACTTACCCATCTGAAGACCAGCCTTTGACAAAATTGCAAAATTGCAAAAGTTCAGACCAAGCGCGTTAACCACTGCGCCATCTGGCTCTTTAGAATTCAACAAAGCTTTTCTGCTTATTCACAACACTGTAACAGAACCACAAGTCATCGCCACCATTATTTTCTCTTACAGACTCACACGATCGCTTTGCTGCGGTCGTTCGATCAAAATCTCCAATCATAAACTTGTCTAAAGTGTCAATCCTGGCGAATATTGAATCGTTTTATGTGAGTGAAATGGATATTGTAATTAGCATATATTTATATGAATTGCACAAGTAAAGTATTTATAATAGAGTTATAATTATTCTAAACAAACTTAAATACAGAACTTAACTTTAAAAAAAAACAGAGAAAAAATAATTAGAAATTAAAAACAAACATATTTATTGAATGATACATTTTAATTTTCGCGATGTCTTTTTACTGGATTGGTGATCAAATAAAACTGCTAGATCTAGTTCGTGACTTGGAAGGCTAGAGTTGTTCTTCCCGACTGCTTTCGCAAAGTGGCAGTCGTTATCTACCAAACCGTTTTGGACTAGTGTTATGATGACTACCTGATCTTCACATGTGCTTTTGTTCATGTGAGAAGAGTTGAGCCCAGTTTATAGGCTGATGATGAGGGGTGCGAGTCAGATGACCTCCACGTGGTGCATCCTGGGCAACGAGTGGTTCCAACGGTCTCCGTTGGAGAAAGTTGGACCCAGTCGGCTAACATCTGGCAGGCAGGAGCCCCCCTTTGGGGCCCTGCCTCTCCTATGTGCGTGCCTACTCTGGGCCGCACAACTCGCTGCTCCTTCTGAGCAGCTTTGAGAGGAGTCTTGGCGGCGCTCCTTCTGAGCGTCGTCTTTTGAGGGATTCCGGCACCTCTGAGGTTAGCGCCGAGTGTTGGAGGCGGATGACCCGAGTCCCGGACGAACCGGCTGGCGAGTGCCGAGCCTAGTACTGGTAGACTAGTACCAGACCTTTCGGCCTAGCCAGCCTTGAGAGGAATGGGAAAGTCCTAGGAACGGCCGGTCAGCTGCCGGGGACGCGCCGTGGGTAGGGGATTTTGCCTCTGAGTGTCGGCGTCGACTTCGAGTGCTGGGATTAAGTGTCTTGTTTTGTCCTGTGTGGGTGTCTTTGTTTGTCGCCGTGTGTGTCTTTTTTGTGGGGTATGACCCTGAGTGCCGCTGTGGCTTGAGCTGAAGCGTCGTATGGCCTGGGGTTGCCGCTGGGGCGGCCAACCGGGCGGTGACCGCCGTTGGCTCATCGGCGTCGATGCTTGCCGACAGTGGCCTCTGGTGTCTAAGTTTGCTGTGGAAGGTGCGGAGACTAATCTCCTGCCGGACCGCAGAGAGGGGCGCTTGCGGATGCAAGCGGCGTGTGTGTTAGGGCTTTGGTGTGGGTATGACCATACCTCCCCAAAAGCCCTAGGGTCGGAGGACCATTGTGTTGTTTGTCGTTTTTGTTTTTTGTTTGTGTTGTCTTGGGTGGTGCACTTTCGGTGTGCCACCCTTTGCCGTGGGTTTTGTGCCCTTTGTTTTTGCCGTGGGTCTTAAACCCTAAATGCTGTGTGTTATCAGTACGTGCCCGTGTACTGGCGCGCGGCCGTCAAAGCACATGTCTCCCCTCGAGGGAAGAGGTGTGCGGAGATAGCTGTAGGTTGGTACACGGGCGCAGGGTGGCAGCCGCGGTTTTAATCCCTTCGGGACGCGTAACGTGGTTGTCGCCTTATTTAGTACTCGGATTGCCGTCCTCCAGGGGTTTAGTGGGTATCCCCCTCCGTCTCGCCCTCCCTTCTGGAGCTGACGAGGCTTCTCGCCTCGTCAGTGGGTGCGGAAAGGCGGACGGGTGAGTCCCACATAACCGGGTGTCCTTCAGGGCTCCGGTAGTCGTAATGACTTCCCCTGGGTCAAAAAAAAAAAAAAAAAAAAAAAAAAAAAAAGGCTGATGATGATAGTGATGGTGACGGTGATCAATGCGAAATACGACACCTACCTATAACTTTTTACGATTTTAATTAAGAATATCCTATACCTCATCATCATCATCATCATCATCATCAGCTCATTTTTATGTCCCCACTGCTGGGGCACGAGCCTTCCCTATGGATGAAAGGGAGAACGGGCTATAAACCACCACGCGGGCCCAGTGCGGATTGGTGGTTGTTAACGACTGCTAATGCAGACGGGACCAACGGCTTTACGTGCCTTTCGAAGCACGGAGGAGCTCGAGATGATAAATTTTTGGTCACTCATCCGATGACCGGCCCTTGCGAAAGTTGCTTAATCTCAGCACTAGCAGGCCAGGCGCGTTAACCACTGCGCCATCGAGCTCCTCCTATACCTACTTTCTTTTAACTATGTTATAGCTTTGCGCATATACACCGGGGCTAGGGGTAACCCCGGGTTATGTGGGACACTCCCCCTCTTCCCTTATCCACCTACTAAAAGCTTGACAGGTGGAGGGGAGGTATATCAACTAAAAACCTTGTACCATCCCTTCTCTGCCACGGGGATGACTCGGGATCACGAACGGCAAGCACCGAGTAAAAAATATCTTACCTACTCCTACTGCAGAACGCTCCAATTTCGTGCGCTTGTGCTGGTTCAGCAGACATTTTCGTGCGACTACAGTATCAACACTCTCTAGTTCCTGAATCGGGCTTAGGGTGGGTACATATTGGGCCTATGTTGTCGTGTAAGTTCAATTTTGCTCGCTTGTTAACAGCGAAGTGTATGAGCTTACAATCGCACGTTTTTATGTTCCTTCGTCATCAGCCAATTTTATGTCCCCACTGCAAGGGCACGAGCCTTCCCTATGGATGATAGGGAGAACGGGTCATAAACCACCACGCGGGCCCAGTGCGGATTGGTGGTTGGGCCTAATGCAGCCGGGACTAACGGCTTAACGTGCCTTCCGAAGCACGGACGAGCTCGAGATGATAAATTTTTGGTCATCCATCCGATGACCGGCCTTTGCGAAAGTTGCTTAACGTCAGCAATCGCAGACCGAGCGCGTTAAACACTGCACCATCGAGCTCCTCATACTCACCGTATGTTACGCATGTTATGTTCCTTATACGCACCGTAAATATGTCCAGTCTGTTACACAAGCAACTATAGTTGCACACACCTACACAGGCAACAAAAATTGCAAACTCCGACTTGATCCGAACCCCTCGGAGAATTTAGTAGCGAACGGAGACACGCACTAGTGCGTGATGCCGTTCCCTCTAGAAAACGTCTGACGGTGTTTCGTTTCACTCGGCTTGAAGAACCCTTTAAGTTTCTCGCCGCTCCCAAATAAGTCCAGTAACGCTGAAAAAAGCTATCTAGGTATGATTTTTGTAAGTGGTTTGATTGAGTCACATAAAGCTATTTAATGCGATGCCTGTATACATATAGGTAACAATTGTTGCTATAATAATGTTACGCTTTGTAACGGCCACCATGCGGTTGGCAAATATATATTTTTCTAATTGCACCGTTCCAGTAACTTAGGTACTAAACTGTATGCTACGCTACCGTAGCTACGAAACAACACTTGCGTGTATGCAGCTTGTATAGAACCGTAGCAGGCATGCTCAAAATGTGCTACAGTGGATTCACGCCTTTACCCACATACGCTACGAAAACCGAGCGCACCCAAGTGTGAGGCTCGCGTTTAACGCTGAATATTAACGTTCTAGGATCATTCTCGAGATATTCGCAGTTTTATATTAGAGCTAACTGGAACAACCGACATTTTTATATTAGAAATAATAGAACTCTTAAGTCATAACTGCATATTTGCGATGTGCTATTAACCCTCGACAAAACCGAAGTTCAACATTACCATTTGGTATGACTAGCCATAAGTTTTAACTCACATATGTAAATAAATAAAATAAATAAAAAATTGTTTATTTGTCTCAAACACAGTAAAATAGAATAAAAATACATTGACCAACATAACTTAACGTTGAGACAAAAAGGTCTATGACTCAGTGGCTGCAGGGGACCCGCAGCCTCTGCTATTCTGCCATAACCAATAACAATGAAATAATTGGTGAGTACTTAGTGTGAGTGAATATTCACGAAATAATTATGTATTTCATGCAGGTAGTGTTAGTTACCATTTTAAACAGAACAGTTCCCTGGACTCAGATTATTTGTTATTACGATCCTCTTAAAGCGATAACAATTTACATATGTAATAGGCAACAGTTAAACAAGTATACCACACTCGGGCGCCGTATTAAGATAATGTAATGCATTATTTAATTTAATTTCTGGTATCCTACTCTCCCTTGTGCCTTTACATGTATGTTTTTAAATATAATAGTGACTGTGCTGTCGACCAAACTACCTAATTGAGGTATAGTCCTCCAAAAAGGTCGCATTCAGTCATTTTACTAAAAAATATATTTTTAAACTTTTGAAATTGGCATAAATGTACGGGAAAGACTTAAGGATTTTAATCACTGAGCAAGTAATCACTACGTTTAAAGACCCCAGTCACAATGGCGTATGCTGGCCCACTACAGGCCATCGCCATTGTGTACACGGGGCAATGGTCTACAGTGGCGGACAATTGGCCATGATGGCGCGCAATCGGCCAGTTGTCGGTTTTTTGGGCACACTTCAAAGGAATCGTGGCGTAGCATGGCCTGTGGCGTTCACACAATGGCCCATTGTTTAGTTCGTCACCGACCGCTGGCCGGGTTAGTGCACTTTTTGGTTGCGTTTGTTCATTTAAAATCGAATACGTGACTTTGTAAAAGCGTATGAAATTATTTAAATAAATAAATAAATATATATAGTTAAAAAAATAAAGTATAAATAAATATAGTAATTGTAGTATATTAAGTGATCTTAATAAGTATAGTACAATTGCTATGTGATTGTGATATTTTATATGTTAGATCAGATTTATCCCAATAACCTCCCGCATAACACACATCTATCATAATTTTAAAACATACAATAAAATAAACGTAAGGAGTAACGTACAAGGTAATTTCATTACAGATAAATACCAGTGTTGGGTTAGTACACCATACAAGTGATATTCAATAACCAATCCATTAAATTTAACGTCATATTTTTCATCCTAGCAGTATCCATTAATTTGTTAGTCTTTATTTAATTTTCTTGAATATTCATATTATATTCAAGAAAATTCATATATTACTATATATTTAATATTCATATATGAAGCATCCACCATCGCCTTTTGCGCCATTTTTTTTAATAACTTTGTGGTGGTACACACTTTTGTAATATTCAAAAGCCGTATATAAATAAATAGCCGCGGCCGTAATTGCTTCCACGTCCATCGCAAGTGCTTCGCCAGGCGGCAATGAGCAATGGGCCATTGTGTGAACACCAAGTGATCGTGGCCTACAAGTGGTGCATTGCGAAGCATAGCCCACGATGGGCCATTGTGTACTGGGGCCTTTAAGTTTGAATAATGAAGAAAAACACTTATCTTTCTGAGAGTTATTTTTTGACAACTAACATAAAAACATTATAAAAGCATAGACAACGTATCAAAAGAGGTATATAAATATAAGAAACTCCCCGACATCACCGTGCTTGCAAAACGGTTTGCTCACAAACCTGCATAGTCCTACGCATCGAAATGACGACTGAAAATAAAACCTATTACCTCCACATTACAGTCCAAAGCGCTTTGCTACTGAGCCACCAAGGTGTAAAGGTGTAAATGTAAAACGTATGAATTGTCCAAAGTGGCCTTCTGAGTTATTTCTAATGTTTACTCTACCAAACTATTCGTATAGTTGGCCGTGAGAACAGTTGCAACTGACACGAGTAAACTAAACTAAACAGTTCATCATTATCATATTCAGAACAAGTTCCAATTCTAAATTAGTCAGTGATATCAAAAACTTTGCGCCTGATGTTCGCCGATAGTCTGAACTCTGAATTGTTTTAAATGTTCATATGAACATTGTTTTAAATGTTTTTATTTGAATGTTTTTCTTTAACGACAAAGTTCATAGTGTGATGACTCAGCTGCTAGTTACACTCTAGATGCAATATTACAAGTTAGGCAACGATCGCAAAGCCGGATTACTGGATGGGTGATAAATAAAAATTTAAGATGCTCCGTGCTTCGGAACGGTAAGCTTTTTCCATTGTCCTACAGTGACAGTTTCTTTTTTTATAGATAGCTCGGCAAATGACTCCATCCATCCAATGACTTTAAAGTTATCACCAACTTATTTTATGTCCCCCCCGTTGAGGCACGAGCCTTCCCTATGGATGGATATGGAGAACGGGGCATAAACTACCACGCGCAAGTCTTCAAAATTTTAATTATATTGTCAGTAACACTGATGCTTACTATAATAATTATTAAGTTATCATTTGATCATCATGATATCATCCATTTGATGAGGAGCTCGATGGCGCAGTGGTTAACGCGCCCGGTCTGCGAATGCTGAGGTTAAGCAACTTTCGCAAAGGCCGGTCATAGGAGAGGTGACCAATAATTTATCATCTCGAGCTCCACCGTGCTTCGGAAGGCACGTAAAGCCGTTGGTCCCGGCTGCATTAACAGTCGTTAACAAACACCAATCCGCACTGGACTCGCGTGGTGGTTTATGGCCCGTTCTCCCTATCCATCCATAGGGAAGGCTCGTACCCCAGCAGCGGGGACATAAAATGAGCTGATGATGACGGGATACAGGTGTTTACGCCGGCAGTTAGTTTAGTATAAAAACAGAACAGTTTGATTATCAATCAAACTTGAAACCAATGGAACCAGTTTAACATAAAGCGGCGGTATTCCCGGACCGATACGACTTCTAAGTCGCTCTCTAGAGCTGTAAGAAACGAGCTTACACTTTCCTCAAAGGTTGAAAATCCTCAGCGATTCCCTATGATATGATTGCCTATGGACAATAACAGAGGAAACATAGGTAGTTGTGATTCCATCAGATGACCCACTTAGCTAGCTTGTTTGGCACAACGAATATAAAAAAGTAAAACGAAAATTTACCAAGTACTACCAATTTTAGTACTGCTAATAAAATCACACAATACAACTGAAATTGGACTCTCATATTCTGTTTCCTAGCCAATAAATAATTACGAAAAGTTTATTGCGAAGTTTCAACGTTTTGACTGTGCATTCAAATAAAACAATAAAGATAAATTAGGCCAAAGTCACATTGAATTCGAGATGAGAGGAGAATTTTGCTTTATGAACGTAGCAAATGAAATAAATCGTGTTTGCTTTCTTAATTAAAACAAATTGTTCTATAGACGGCTAAGAGAAAATTATTTCAGCTAAAAATATATTTAAATTTCATACCAATTTGGATTGTAACAAATTGATATTGACATAATTTCTGATAAAGCTCACTGTTTATTGAATTGCCGTCGGATTGTTGTTCAATAATAAGCTTGCCTTTCTCTTGGTAGCAAACGAATATTATATTTCGCAAATCCAAGTCGGTACTCCTTTGTTTATTAGTTGGAATCACTCAGGGGGATTTTCGGGGGATTTTTGAACTTGATATTTCTCACTCTATATGATATCAATTACGAGTACTAATATTCGAAGTCAGCGGTGACTATGTAAATTTAAAAAAAACTAGACCGCTAAGTAGGTAGATACTTCAATAAAGTAACTGCAATAGTAATCCAATATCTTTTATTATATGGTGTCTTTTCTCTTATGAAACCAAATTCAATGACATTGTTTTACTTTGAATTTTTCAAGTGCCTGTTTTATTAATGGTTACCAGTCAGTCCAAGACAAAACGATTCTTTTAAATATTGTTTCCTAAAGTTTACGCAAACATTACACATTCAGGAGAAGCTCGATGGCGCAGTGGTTAACGCGCCCGGTCTGCGAGTGCTGAGGTTAAGCAACTTTCGCAAAGGCTGGGGATCGGATGGGTGACCAAAACATTAATCATCTCGAGCTCCTCCGTGCTTCGGAAGGCACGTAAAGCCGTTGGTCCCGGCTGCATTTGCAGTCGTTAATAACCACCAATCCGCACTGGGCCCGCGTGGTGGTTTATGACCCGTTCTCCCTATCCATCCATAGGGAAGGCTCGTGCCCCAGCAGTGGGGGACATAAAAATGAGCTGATGATGGTAATGATGACGAATATTTAAAATAAACGCGAGTCCGTAAAAGTATGTAGTTTCATGTCAATAAATGATTTTAATTTGCAAAATAATCGTTTAAAAAGAATCGTTTGAGAGTTTCACAGTTAATCTGTGGTTTCACTTTCACTGCTGGCGCAAAATAGATCCCGATGCAATTTCATTAAATCGTTTGCTGACTCTGTAAAAGAACGAGTTTCGACGATAGCTTGTGCGGAGTTTCTGTGAGCATGCTTCTGTTGGGATACGCAAATAAATTTTGCTCAGAAGCTTCAGTTTGCAATAATCATCAAACATATGATATCAGTGATGAGGCGCGAATTTCAAATCTCACCAGTAAAAGTTACATGAAATATACTATGTAATATATATTTTTTTACATTTTTTACAATTTTATTCACACTTACCTACCTACATAGCGTCCGAGAATCTTTGGCGTCAATTTGTTACTTATGACTTATTGGATTGAGGAGAAGCAATCTTAATTGAATTCATAGCGTGGGAATTAGTTACCGTTTCAAAATTCGCATCTTAGAGATCAAGAAAACGGTGCCTTTTTGCTGTGTGTAGTACAAATCGGTATCGTAGTATTTTAGGTTGTAGGTATCGTAGTTTTTTACTTTAATACTTTTTAATTGATTCTCTTTTCATTTAATATGTATAGTATTGACCACTTTTGTTGATTTGATCGATATGATACTGAGTTCCTTTCCTCTACTGTTTAAATTGTAATGCTGTGGGAAAACCATAGTCAGTTCAATATACAAGTTGAAGTTAAATGACTGATGATGATGATGATGGTTAAAAATTACATTGATAGACAAGTAAAATATGAAAACAAAAAAGCTATGTCAAAATCCTTAAAATCGTCGCCTCAGCTCACTAAACCCGCTATTGGTTTAACAACAAAATAGACTGACAACTTAATTGTTCCATGCAGTGTGAGGCTAACCCCAGGACTGAACAACACGTTTATACCATTTTTGTATACTATAAATAATAGACTTGTTTTATTGTTTGTTCCATAAAAAATATAATAAGAGGCGCCTGGACTCCATTTCCACTTTAACATCAGATGGAGTGGAGTCATTTGCCGCGCTATTTTTTTTTAAATACTCTAGAATCTAGAAGGTAAAATTCAAGCAGAGAAAAAGTTAATATATGCAGTAACAGTTTGAAGAAGAAACATACAGGTTATGTTCTATTCAATTAATTTCCAAAAACTTACCATCTTTAAACATCATATCGTTGCTCTTAGAACTTTTAATAAATTCAAAATGGCCGCCACCGGAAACTATTGTGAAATGGCGGCTGTTTACGCTTGGTGAACGTGCCGGCACCCATGCTGCATATTTATGATTTAATCAAGCCGCCAGATGGCGTAGACACATTACCGCTGTCTTGGTCCGTATACTCCGCATGCCTTGGTGCCCACTCTTGGAACCGAGCCTAAGATTTCATATTTGGCAACCGAAGTTTTATGGCCGTTTAAGCTCACTTGATTAAATTGAACACTTAAGATTTCTGTTTGAGATAATCATAGTTGCGGAATGTTTTGCTCCATGATAACCCAATTCTAGGGACCGTAAAATGTTGAAATTAAATTAACTCTTAAACCGACGACTTTGGCACACTAAACAGAGGTTACGACAAGAATTTATAAATATATACTGGGTGTTTGGCGCATGGATTGGCACAATTTTTGGAGGGTGGATCCACAAGTACCTCGAGTCTTTTGCGGTCCTCTTCTAGGGCACTACACTACGGCCCTGCAGCCTCTAAGAAAATCTGAATCAAACATACTGAGATGAATAATTTTACAATACACACTTGCTTGCTTTCGTTTAAAATCGTAACAAATATTTTTTCATTCTATAATTCGAAAGCACTAAGGCTAAGTATTTATCTCACCAGATGTGATGGCTGAACACTGCGCGCGTCCATCTATAATACATTTTTACTATTCTGTCTCTAACGTTTAGGTGAGGATAGGTGACAGTTGCTGGAGTAAAACCGTCACCTACGGGATCACCTAGAATTTGAGGGTCGTTTGTAAAAACTGTTGAAGCAGGCCCTATCACCAATTAATCATACTAATGATAATTAATTAGTGGTAGGGCTTGCTTCAACACAACCTTGTCATCCTAATTCCTAAACTAAGCTTATTATCACCAGACAGAAACCCTAATGACTAAGACAAAGAACAATAGAAAGCTGCTCCGTTGATTTCTTAAAGGCGTTCATAAACTTCGGTAAATGACAGAAGATAACCAAAGTCTTGTTTCCAACGGGTGGTACTGAAGTTTTACGTGAATTTGTAACAATTTAACTTTTGGCGTGTGCATTTAATGTACACGATTTGATTCAGTCTATTCATAGAATAAGTGAAATATACTATAATTGTTTCGTGGCTTGAAGCCTCCTTGAAGCCTACTCTTGGTCATAAGCGAATTAAGCACAGACACAGTGAATAATAATGTTTTTAAGCGAGTTTTTGAGAGATTTTGCTGTTGTTTTTTCTTTAAAGCGTCACCAGACATTATTTAGCCTATGGAACGAAAATCCCTGAGGGACTTTCGTTCAGTTTGAAATTCGGATCATATACATGCAACGCGTTTTTAATTAAAAGAGTAAAGTTTTATTATCAAAACTAAAATTTGATCGCACTAAAGTCTGTATAAACGTCTAGCAAATTATCTGTGGTGTAGCCATTAGATGTCATCAACTCGTCATGATCCCTTACACTCTGCAGATCTCTAAGACTCAATTTTGTTTTTTCGGAATGATTTTGCCGCGTGTCAACTAAGGCTTTAACAATGTAACCGGATTAACTTATGGTTCCTTAAACAGCTTAGTGACCGAATATGTCCCGGAACTTTTCTATCATCACGCAAGTGTGTCCCTGTACCTTACTTACTAACGTTCGAGGTAACGATATCCGTTCGAGGTTGATGGTGAGAGGTAAAAAACCTAAAACTTCTTTAAATTTTAGGACCCCGGCTCGGGTTGATTGTCTGGTGGGATGATTTCTCGTTAGCTACGTAAGTTATCGCACGCATACATACTTCGTGCGCTCACCGTTATATCCTGTCGCCTGCTGTGGATGCAGACATAATAGAATTTCAATTGTTTATTGGACGGATCTGACACTAAGCAAACGAAAGGATATGAAGACGTATTATTTTAATCGTACAAGAACCTTAATCTTCCAAGTAAAACTTAATACCTTCAAAGAATAATAGTTGTTGACGTGAGATGCAAGAAATGTATAATTCCACTGTAACACTTTAAAACCAAAGTGTTTTGTTGTAGTTCGCCGCGACTCGGCTCGTGAATATAGGATGAGCACATCTTCATCTCACATTTAAGGACATGACGTACTAATCTCATTAACTCTTTCACAAATTGGACTGAACTAAACCCGCTTGCTAAGCGTGTTTGTGTTTTCAAACAGTCTGACTTCAACCTTATTAATATTTGACTGGAATAGTCGCGTTTTGTATTTCGAGAAATTTGAGCAAAACAATTATTGTGCTGCTTGGAATAACCAGAGACTTGGCATTGTAATGTTTGCTGGAACAAACAAGGATGATAATTAAAATTGTGAACTCTGTTTTACATATTTTTTGGTGGGTAGTAGGGCTTGTTTGTCCGCCTGGCTAGCTACCAACATCTTATCTAAATATGTCGCCGTAACATCAATGTTTGTAGCATTGTTGTGTTCCGGCAACCAGAGATAAGATAATCAGTGCCTCAGTAAGTGAGGATTACGGGTAGAGCGCGCTGTTAACTACGGCCTTATTATCACTTAACATCAGATGACATAGTCGAAGTGAAGAAATTTAAAAAAGTTTTAATGTTTCTTAATATCAATCAACTTAAGTATTCGTTTTGTATTTTGTGCTGGGCGACCATTCGTATTTAGTGGTCGTTGATGTATGTATGAGTATGTAAGTTTTTATTTAATATATCGTTGTCATCTTATGTAAAATGTAATGATGTATCCTCCCACACAAAGGTGTTCGCGGAAGACAGTCGCCAGGTTGTCCAGGAGGCTTGACATCATGCTGAGCGGGCACCTGTTAGTTCTATTTTTTATGTAGTAATGTAATTTGTAATTTATAGTTGTGTCACTAATCAATCTTTTCTATTTTATAATGTTTTCTATTCAAAACTCCCTACGTATATGAAAATGCAGACACCATTTTAAAAAACGTTTATTTAACAGAACATATACGATTATAACATTCGTAGTAGACTTAATCATCATCATCTCAGCCAAAAGACGTCCACTGCTGGACAAAGGCCTCCCCCGAGGATCTCCACAACGACAGGTTTTGTACTGCTCGCATCCAGCGACTTCCCGCGACCTTCACCAGATCGTCGGTCATGTAAGTATGTTCATTTGAGGCAAAATAGTCACCGGAGTCTGTTCTGTAAATATTTAGTGTCACAATATTAACCAAAGACTATAAAATATTAAAGTGTATCTTTTGTCATTTTTAATTTCAAGATCCCCAGCAAGATTCGTTAACGCACCTGCTCGAAATAGGATTGCATGATCAGCGTATGGCACAGCCCAATGGTCTGTGACGTATGGAGACGGACTACTACTCTAAGGAACCTTGAAACCGTAGTCACCTTAATCATCGGCCCGCAGGAGACAGCAGGTGGGCGGCACTTAGATTTACGAGCGCCAACTTACTCGACACTTAATTTAGAGCCAACTTCCTTCGGGCGTGAATACAACTGCTTAGGATTTACCCACGAGGGATGTCATATGCAGTGTAGCTTTTAGATTAGGCCTGTAGTGTGAAACGTATATTAAAGGATTAAGTGTATACGTAGTTTGTGCCCTTATTGTAACCCAGTTTTGTATTAAAGAGATAAATTTTATATATTTTTATTTATCAGGCTAACTTCTTTGATAAAGTTCACTTGGTAATCCATTGAAAAAAACAGTCATTATTTTTATGTGACTTAGCTAACCAAAACTTGAAATTGTAGATATACTTAAATACTTTTTAAAAATATTAATTTATTAATTTTAATAGGGTTAAACATTAATACTGTTGAAATTAAAACCTTTTATTATAATGATCTCTCATTTAAAGCGAGGCAGGCGTATAATCTTTAGAAAACAATGCATTAAAAACTTGTAATCACTGTATGACTGACTTAGTTAAAGGTGCAAACGTAACAAAAATAAACAAATAATATCTCATCATCATCATCATCTCAGCCAAAAGACGTCCACTGCTGGACAAAGGCCTCCCTCAAGGATACATGAGGGGATTTGCCATAATCGCCACGCTTGGCAGGCGGGTTGGCGATCGCAGGAAGTTGATTGAGAGTTAACCTCAGAGAGATGCTGCTGCCCATCCTCTGGAATGGTCCCTTAGTCGGCTTTTACGACACCCACGGGAAGAGATGGGGTGGTGCAATTCTTTATCCCCGGCACCACACAGGGAATATAATATAATATAATAATATCTATCTTCTAGTTATTGAAAGGGTACGAAAATGTATAGAATACGAATAATTTAATAAATATTGTCTAATAAGCAGCGACGGGCGTAGGTAGAGCTATTTTTGGCACTTGCGACATGTTCCCATAGTATGTATATGTGTTTTATCACGAATCTCCAGGAAATTTAGAAAATATTGGGTCTTCTTTTTGTGTGTGAATGTGTAAAGGGAACTGAACTTGACTAAATTAGGTTAACATGTATGAAATTAGAATTATCGTAGAATCACTCAAGGGGTGATGTGTTAAGTGATTTTACAATGAATAGAAATAATATATAGTTTTTGTTCCATGAGTTTAGGTACATGGTGTTAAAGCTTACATAGTCATCATGGATCCTGTTAGGGCACTACCATAACATAAAAGTTACTTATTTATTTAATATTTTTCAATGCATGTTATCTATAAACTATTATCTAACTAACTATTTTCTATAACTATTATATTAGGTATGTTTGACAAATTTGAGTGTTTATAATTTATTTTTCGGTTACAGAAATTGCTGTTTACCGCAACAGTTACGTGAGGAATAATTGTCAATTGCTGTCATGTGAGTTTTATTGTATTAGAATTTATCATTAGAATATTTAGAACCTTGTGGTTGCCATTATCTATATTATCGATAAACACATTTAATTTTTTTTGTATTTATTATTTTTAAATCATAATGCTGTATGCAGTTTTTAATATTAATAATGCAACAACCACTATGTTAACGCTTATAGCCCCTTTCGTTCCTCGATACTCTCGTTGAGGACCTCATTATGCACCCTTGTTGACGTATCGCATATAGCCAGGCGCGAAAATGATGACTTCACGTTTTTTATAGCATATTGCCTTCCGCTGACTTGCAACTATAATGTAGAATTATTTTGCAGTATATTATACGCACATTTACATTTTATATAGATATATATCAACTCAGTAACGTAATTAACGCCTATTTTTGTTTTATATTTCAGATTTCTTAGTTCTAATAAGTACCTACTAAGACAACAGCTTTTAGCGATTCCTTAATAGGATGGAAAACTTATCCATTTTTTATTTAAAGCTTATCACTTATCAGTCACAATAGCTAAACCTATCAGGGCTCCACAATCATTCTCGTAACACTATTACCGACCCCTCAGCATACAAAAAAAGAATCGCAGCGCTCAGAAAGTTAAGTAATTACTCCCTTCCTTAAGTAATTGTTTTTCTATATGACTCGTATTGTTCCGTTTCCTTATTTTAATTATAGCAATAGTACGTGTCGGGAGTAATTGAGTAGAACGCTCACTAAGAATTCCATTATTGCGAACAACAAGAGGCCGGCTAATGGAAATTAGCTTCCCCGACTAATTACCATGAATACGTTTAGCATAAATCAACGGCGTTTTAAAAAACATGACAGGCGGAATGGGGAATACGTACACCCGAAGTGACAGGGATAGTCCCGTCCGCCACTGCGTCAGACCCGTCGTAAGACTTGCTGATGAAGTCGTTAATCTTTATTACTTTACTTAGTGAAAGGTCTTAAAATATTTTTCAAGAGTTATGTCCTCGAATGAGCCCCGCAATATTAAAAGAACTATTAAGAATTAGAAATGTTACCGTGTACAGGTGAGCTATTCAAATGGGAAAGGAAATCCGAAACTAAGAAATGCTGGTGGACCGGCTCACTAATCAAAGCAAGACGAAACTGCTGAACCTAGGAATACGAACTCATTTACTAAGTAGAGAAAAGTAACTATAAGTTTGAAATAAGAAAACCTTTTTTACTTCACAACAAGGGAACTTCATCTCATTCTGATGGTAAGTAATGATTAGTTCTGAGAGAAGAACTTCGAAAATGTCTTAAATATCCATTATTATATTATATTATCCATATACATACATAAATTATATATGCTGAGTGGAGACCGATTCAACACCACTGGTTCTAAGTCTTTTGTCCATGTTGTTGTTATTAATTTAAGTGGTTATGAATAAAAAACTTCTATTCTATTCTATTTTCTAAATTATGTATTTTATTGGGAAACAAAAAACTAATGTTTTATACAACATATTCGACATTGGATATACCTACACACTTTATTATGATTGTATTCCTTACTGTCATTTAAAACTGAAGAGGTACCAATACAATAGTTAATACTTAACAGTACTATTGATATTCCCAATAACTACGTGAAGTGAAAACTTCGTGAACCTTTTTAAGCAAATTGAGTGTGAGATTTCGTATAGCTAAAGTTTATATGGAGAAGGAGTCACATGAAGTAAAATGAATGTATGATGTCTTACAAATACATTAAATTAAATTCCTCTAGAAAATAGCTTAATTCATGCTGGGTATACTATTTGGAGATTATTGTAAGTTTACTTACATATTTCCCATGTATATGTGACTTGTCTGTAATCAGTCAGTGTGCCTTTTTTTAACAAATAAATAGGTACTGATCGAATTGAGATATGTTAATGGCGCCGGTGTTCGACAGAAACCAGGGACTGATACTTTTTCCTTTAATCATCAAAAATGGTCAGCTACTTTTTTTAAATGAAACAACTTTTACGGATCTTCTCGCGTTTATTTTAAAAATAAGTTTTACTTAATCCTGACGTTTCGAAACCTTTGTTGGGTCCGTGGTCACATAGACTGAGGTGTTGGTTGTCTCATAATTAGTTGGTAGCTTGTATACCCTCATTTTAATTTAATCGCGTGCGTTCCGTTTTACGCAGCAAGTTTTTTTTACTTTTTTGTGTCGAAAACTGGTGTCACTTCTTCTTAGTTGGGCACTCTTTGCAGAGTGGTCGTAGTTATGGTTGGTCCTGGTGAAGAAGGTAATGAGGTCTGCCCATCGGGTTGGCGAACGACCAAGGGATCTATGATAGTTAGGTTTATGATTATTTACATATAGTTTTACGCAAATACTGTTGCGAACAAATTACAATCTGAAAAAAGATAAAGTGTTGAAAAAATTCCACGAGCGGGATTCGAACCCGCACCCCATGATATGCCGGGTCAGGTGCACTGCCAACTATGCTATCGTGTCTCAATCCATCTCGCCGAAATTAATCAACACTATCTACTTTTACTTTAAAAGCTAAAGGAGCCCTATTCAATGTTTCAACACATTTTCAATTATTATTATATTATTTATTTATTAAATTTTTTTCAACACTTCGTCTTTTTTCAGATAGTTAAGTTTACCAAAAGTTTTTGAGCGTGTCGGAACAACCCGTTCTTTCGTCTTGGGTTGTGTTGAATATGAAATTGTTTCAGTTTACGACCGACGATTCGCTGAGCGGTCCCAACTCGGCAGATCCATTAACTTACATATTTTACACATGTCCCCAACAACGTCGCGGCGGGTTGTAAATCTCGAGAAATATTTGCACTAGCGCCAGCTTATGTTCCAGTCAGCAGAGATTGTAAGAATCTGTTGCTCGTTACGTTAAACTATTATTAAATGGTACAACTGATATGTATTGGCTTAATCACAAAGCTTCCGAAATGCAGGTTACTCGTAGTAGTAGTAGTTAGTATCACCTATTATTATTTCTGGTGGGGACGTTCTTTCGGTCAACCTTTTCAGTGATTGCTTGCATTCTTTGACGATTGCTGATGTCGTCTCTTCTCTGCCTAGTGCCTTCAGCGCCGCTTGGCTGTCGCTGTAGATGACAAACTTTCCTGTGATATTAAGGTGTTCGGCCATCTCGGCGCTTGCGATTATTGCATATATTTCCGCTTGAAAAACACTGGCGAATCTGCCTAACGGTATAGACTTGTTCACCTCCTTCCCGTCTGCGCATTTAATATGCACACCGGATCCAGAGAGCTTTGTTGACTCTTTTCTGGAGCCGTCTGTATAGCAAATAGTGCCTTCAGTTTCTACGCTCCAGTTTTCTCTTGTTCCTATGTGTATTCTATATTTTTTGTCAAAGATCCTTTCCTTCCGTATCAGATCATTGTTGGAGAAGATTGTAGTATCACCTAAGTAGGAACTATGCTTCCGAAAATCAGAAACACACATTGCCGACCTGGGAACTGAACCCAAGACACCTGGATGATACTTGGCCTCTGACGATATAGGTAAAGGGATATATTGCGTCTATAAGATGAGGAGCTCGATGGCGCAGTGGTTTACGCGCCCGGTCTGCGAGTGCTAAAGTTAAGCAACTTTCGCAAAGGTCGGTCATCGAATGGGTGAAAAATGTATCATCTCGAACTCCTCCGTGCTTTGGAAGGCACGTAAAGCCGTGGGTCCCGGCCGCATTAGCAGTCGTTAACAACCACCAACCCGCACTGGGCCCGCGTGGTGGTTTATGGCCTGTTCTCCCTAATCATCCATAGGGAAGGCTCGTGCCCCAGCAGTGGGGACAAAAATGAGCTGATGATGATGGTGACTTAACTGTTTGACCAGCGATCTGATAAAGCAGCCAAGCGGCACTTTTTCTTCCGATTTGATTTACAAATTTTGCGATTTCGAGTTGATCACTATTACTTATATTTCAAAATTGAATATAGCCTATGTTACCCGCAAGGCATGTGGCATTCTATCTGTGAAAGAAATTTTTGGAATTGGACCAATAGTTCCAGAGTTACCCTCTGCAAACAAACAAACAAAGTCACAAACTTTACCTTTTTATTAATAGTATAGGTAGATTACTCTTATAGAAAGCTGTTTGTTCTATAAATCTTTTCTTTACCAGTCTACCAAATACTTAAGTGCAAATATTTTCTTTGTAACGTTAAGCTTTAAAAAGGCTTTGTATTCATTGTTAAAGCTAACACATAAGTATATTGCGGAGTATAGCTCATTCCGTCCAATCTGTTTTCGGAACGGATCAGTTCAATATTCTCCATTCGATATTCCAATATGCGATCTCTTCTCTTTATTAAATTAAGTCTTTCATATAGTGATTCATGCTCGTATAAATCGTAGTCAAACTAACGCTTGAGTAGATACTTAGATAGAGACGTTTTAGTTTCGTTCGACAATTTGTTTTTAAAATGTTCAAATAATTTTTTAACGCAAATTTTTGTTGCGAACAAATTACAAAAACACAAATGTTGAAAAAAATTTTCCACGAGCAGGATTTGAACCTGCACCCTTCTGACATTCCGGGTCAGGTGCTCTTCCAATTGAGCTATCGTGATTCTAACCAGCCCGCCGAAATAGTTATGCCCGATGTTAGTGACGATAGTTGTGGACATTGAATGGGCACCTTTGGCTTTCAAAGTAAAAAGTGTTGAATAATTTCGGCGGGCTGGTTAGAACCACGATAGCTCAATTGGAAGAGCACCTGACCCGGAATGTCAGAAGGGTGCAGGTTCAAATCCTGCTCGTGGAAATTTTTTCAACATTTGTGTTTTTGTAATTTGTTTTTAGTTTAAATTAATAAAAACAAAGTTATATAACATAAGTCGTCATAGTACCTATACAGTGGGCCTAGACAAGTAGCGTCACGCTAGTAGAATAGAAATGCTAAATAATTATTATTGTAGGTATAGGATTGACATATAAGTCAACAATACGTATAAATGACGTTTGATTGGCTTTATGGCAATCCCATACTATTTGAGGACCTCCGTAGCCAAGTGGCGGCACTACCTAACTCTGAGATCACGGGTTCGATCGGTCAATGTCGAAAACTTTTCGATGTTGTGTCGGGTCTGGGTGGTTATGGTATCGTGTCGTTGTAGCTGATTTCCATATAACGAGTGCTTTAGCTACTTACCTTGGGATCAGGACAATGTATGAGTTGTTTAATACTAACAAAGAACTATAAGCCGTGAAAAAGCTGAAAAACAGTTTGAAAAACAAAAGTGAATCTGTCAAACTTGATAGATAGTAGGTAAATGTGTTCGTAGAGCACTGTACGTACAGTCGACCGCACAACAAGGGTAACAGGAGCATTTCAAAACTGCTTCTATTCCATTCGATATAACATTTTTTTTACTCCACAACCTAAGCTGAGAACTGAACTAATATCCATTAACCTTTTATAAGGCAGTGGCATATATATTACCAACATATTTTGAACTTTATACAATTGAGATAAGGTCGGAAACCAATGAAAAATTTAAACATGGTGTGCCTGTTAAAGGGTTAAGAAAGACTGCTGAATATGTTCATTAATCTTTACTCATCTTTTATAATCCTTTACCGAACCAACCTAGAACTTAGTAAGAAATTATCAACATATTTCGTTCCCTTATAAATTTATTTATTTATTTATTTATTTATTTATTTATTTATAGAAACCAACAGCATATTACAATTTATACTTATGCTACTGACAATTACAATAAGTAAAGCCAATTACAGGTTTCTGCATCTACATATTTTTTTTTAAATTCTGTAGTAATGAGAAGGTCACATACTTCTAACAAAATAAACCTAGTAAAAATTTTCCTAATCTAGAACTATTAACTACGAAATTAGCCAGTCATCGAACGCTGCTATTTATTTAGGGCTTTGATTATGTTTTTTTTAAAGTTCAATTTGGACATGAAGAAAACATCTTCCTTGCTAAAAAGAGTATTATAAGTGCGTGCAATGCGCGTTAGGACAGCGTTACTGGAGTACTTAGTGGAATGACTTGGAACGTGCAACAGAGGTGTGTGTCGAGTACGACGAGAAGGGACACGATATGCTACTTTAGACACTAATTGCGGACAGTCAACGCGATTTCGAATAATGTCAAACAATAAAGACATATCCATAACTTTATGTCTCTCCTCAACAGTAAGTAAGTTATGTCGGCGACAACCGTCGAGATAAGAGTCACTGGAGCAACGGAGTCGATAATTAAGATGTTTTATAAATACTTTTTGAGTACGTTCCAATTGTTTTTTATATACCTCATATTGTGGTGTCCAGATGGGACTAGCATATTCTAAAACGCTCCCAACATATGCAAAAAATACTGTTTTGAGAGTATCAACGTCATAGAAAGGCTTACAGGACCGCATAACGAAACCCAAATTCCGAAAAGCTTTATTAGCTACAGTATCAATATGTTGATCAAAAATCATTTTGCTGTCTAAGATAACGCCTAAATCTTTGACTTTATTGGTTTTTTCAATTAGAACGGTATTAAAATAATAATTGTGCGATATTTGATTTCTTTTGCGGGTAAATCATTAACAGTAATTTTGTTTTTTGTATAGTAGTCGTATAAAGAGTCCAGATCTCTCTGAAGTTTGGTACAGTCTTGTTCACATTTGATCAAACTAAATATTTTCTTATCGTCTGCATACATTAAAAAAACCTATATATAAATAAAATGATTAACGGGGTTTAAGCTGTTTTACTAAAGGAGGCGTAACATCGCGACAGCAGTCAACCCACAGACCACAGCTCTATTGTCTGAGCCAACCCGTGACCACGGTCGGGTCAACACGGCCGAAACGTCGGGTATTTAAAAGGTATGGCTCGGACACTTATAAGCAGTTCGCGTAAAATGTTGTTAATGTTAAATAAACTGTTAAATTTATGTAAGGGAAAACTGAAACAAATGAATTCGTTATCAAATTTTTATTAATTTACATTTTTTTACAATAGTTGCAGTAAAAGTCATTTTTGTATACTTCACACAAAAGTGTAAATGCCATTATTGTTCACCCTAATGTATGTCTTTATTGACTTATTTAACCTCAAACTCTTTAATTAGATTAATACACATCATCGTCGGCAGAACGAATTTTCAGTCTTTATCGCAAATTAAAATAAACAATTGTATTGTTAAAACAAAGCAGTATGACTTAATGATAGGTCGGGGAAAAGCTCATATCGTATCTTGTACATATAAATTTGTAATACAATCTGTATTGTGTAAACCTAGACGATTATTACCAATAAATTGATATTGTGCAAAATATATTAACGTTAAGAAAAATTTGTAAATATAACGATAAAAATCAATTTATTTCTTCTTTACAAAGTAGACTTCGACGTAAGTTGCAATAAAAATGGGTCGTTAAGACTCACACAATGTCAGTAACTACCGTACTCAAAAACGTCAAAAAAGGTTAATAAATACTTAGTTAGTAGTTACAATCAAACAACCGGTTTCATTTATCTAGTAGTTACAATCATACAACCGGTTTCATTTATCTGAAGAATTTTGCATAAGCAAAAAATGTACATTATCTGTATTTTTATTGAAGTTTTCATCATCATCACCATCATCATCATCATCTCAGCCAAAAGACGTCCACTGCTGGACAAAGAAAGACACAAAAAAAAGTTTTAAAGACGGCAAATTCTGCCATTTTGTAAATCGAATGTCGTGTTGTAGTGGTGTGATTTTGATATATGAAGTATAGGAAAAATGACTAAAATAAGCCTCTTAGACACGATTATTGAAGTTTTCAATGAGCAGAATCGAGGCTCTGATGTTTGCATGACAACTGCATCTAGGGAGGTGCCTATGCGTTACCGACTTTATTTTACCTAGTGAACTTATAGAAATAAATCCCATGGCCCGTAATTTAATTTGCAATTCTTTAATAAACCGTACCGAAACCGAACTATGTTTGAAAAGATTGATCACGGAGGACGAGAGATGGATCGCTTAGACAAAAAACCGTTGCGAATAAAATAGTCGGCAATCGAAGCAAGGGGAGAACAGAACGTATCCCGATTTAACACAAAATACGAATAAAAAATTCTAAGAAATCTTTTCCCCGACCTTAAAATTATCATTTAAATACAATAATCAATACTTACGTTAATAAAGTAGATATTTAGTAAGCGTTTGAATATTAGGAAGTCCCCTTCAATCGTTACATAATTATGGCGATCCAACAACCATGCATAAGAAATTGAGCAGAAATGTATGTAAATGCACATATTTTTAAGCAAAACATTTTGGCTTAAAGCCGTATAAGTAAAATGTTTAAGAGGGTTTAACGCAAACTCCTTTGTATAGGCATCTAAATTCTACTCTTTTTAAGTACCCGACGTTTTGGCTGAATCACCAACCGTGGTCACAGGCTGACTATGACTCTTGTGACTATATAAAAAGTATGCCTAGGTTACCACCAAGCAGCATTAAACCTCTTTAAATATTTAATTTATACCTACCTCAGATCAAAACTACACAAGCTACACAGCTCACGCTCGGTATAGTTTCAACCGATCTTAGTTTGTGTACAATAATTGGGGCCACTGCAATTTGGAATACGGGTGGCAGCTGCTACCAGCTCACCTACTACGAAATGAAGTATCGACGTTCGATTACTGTTGTTTTTACCAATTTTGATAGTGTTTTGAGACACAAAATTTTGTAACTTCAAAAGTGGTAAGACATAGAAAGCAGCCATCGAAACGATACTTCGATTTTCGTGAACCTCCCTTCATATTTAGATATCAATTAGAACCATACAACAATACATATTTAGAAATCATTCACCAACATAGGGTTAAAATAATAACAGAACCTCAAAAAAACTCCAGTCACATTTCGTTGTTCGTTTGCTTCGTTATATACCTATGTTTTGTTCTTAAAATTACTATGTAATTAGGACGATATAATACTATAATTCTCCTTATAAGTATACAATTTTATACGATTTACATTACTCTTACAGCTAATTTACTAAATAAGAATACAATTTATATACCCACTATTTAAAGTAAACAAATGTTTATAATTGGCTCTACGTTATGTAAATTCCTTTGCTTAATTAGAAGGTATACAAATTGCACCAAGTGTGATAATAAATAAGTTGTCATTAATTAAATGCTGGGGTCCATCACAACCTTAAAAAAAGAAACAAAAGAACAGAAAGCAAAAGATAAATAAAAATAATAATTACATATTCATAAATATTAATATTACATACTTTATCATTTATCAATAATACATTAAACAACTTTATCAACAGAATCAATAACAAAATGAAAGATTAAGTACACATGGCCATATTGCATTTTTTAATTTGGTACCACAGACAGAAGACGAAAATAGAGATTCGCAAACATAAGATCAATCGCATCCTTTAAAATGTTTGAACTTCAATATACCTTTGAAATGAAGGAACTAAGGTTACAAAAGGATTTCAGATCTACCGAGTGTCTATAAATGTAAAATCATAAATTAAATTCGTAAGTCTTATCACTAGCTCGTTGCAATGTCTAACACAAAGTAAGAATTTCATTTACAAGGTGACATCAATAAATATTAAGAATTGTGATTATTTGAGTAGGCTATAATTAAACATTAATGGAATGGAACTTTGTTATGGCTTTCAAACAATACAGCAATCCATGAGAATAATCACATGATGAATTTAAAATAACTCTCTTATTGTTCCTCTAACAAAAATGCGTTTCGTTTCGTCAGCTTTCCAAAATCTTATACTAAATAACATATTAAATATTATTTGTACTGTTCAAAATCCACAAACACTTCAAATATGGCTGCTCTTCTCATATCACGTTTTAAAATTTTCCAATTGTAACTACTGTATTGGTAGTTTTTTTATAAAACAGCAACACTGAAAGTTTTAATTCTTGACTCGTCATTTCAAACATACTGACGTGTGGTTGGGCCATTTTTTCGGGAATGCGATAATGTATCGTCATTGTTGCCGGTGTTGCCACAGTTGTTGTTGTGTAAGAACGACATTTCTACGCCTCCGTCGCCTCCCTATTAAGAAAATATAAAAAAAATTGTAAAAAAAATTCAGACAAATGAAAGAAGAAATAAATAGATTTACTTATACACTTACATCAGCATGCATTGGGTTTGCGGTGATGGTGATAGGAACTTTGGCTTGGATGTAGCCGTTACCACCGCCGCTCTCTGGCACTGAACCCTTCTCCTCTAGAACCGAAATAAAAAATATTATTTAATGTTTTTTATTAGTAATGAACTGGAAGGACAAGGCAAAGAAAGCTTTTGACAGTATCATTTCCAGAATCGAGAGAAAATTCTATGTAACAATAAATATTATATTTACAGGGTAAGATATATTTATACGAGGGATACGAGTAGTTGGTAAAATTAAACTTTCGTCTTGAATTCGCGTGGTTCTCAAACATTTTGTTTTATTTTAAATTTTTCTCTGGCTTTTGATAATTTTCTAATGTTACGTCTATGGGCGACAAGAAACTTGTTGCTCAAGCTTTGGTGAATGACAAAACCCTGGAGGTTTATAATACTCGACATGACGTAAGTGTGTCCTCACTAACTTAACCTAACTAAACTCCCCAGGGCGTTCTCAACGACTCAACGAACCTACTTGAGATACCTACTTATCACAGAAACTGAATTGAAACAGTATGCTACGCAATCGGCGTTATAACCTAATGCTACGAGCAATTGGGTATTTGATAGCTACAATAATTAATTCCAGAACAATAAACGTATAAATGAAATCATGTAACAGTTATTTAACCAATTTTTTATTTGACCTAGCTAGTTGCCAACCGTACTCTAAAATAGAGTATTGTACTCTATATCATGTAGGCGTACTCTATAATCTATAACACTAATAGAGTATGCTAAAATACTCTTTTTTACACAATGTTTACTATACTAGTGCCAGTCATGTAATATTATGCAAACCCATTATCAGAACCAAAAAAGTCCAAAAGAGCTCCTGATCTATACTTATAAATTTAGAGTTAGAATGTTTGGACCAATGCAATTCTTTTAAAAACCATTATAAATTGTTATGTGCTGCAAAATGTACAAAAAATACCTTTTTAAAAATATAAAATAAATGATAGGTAAGTACTCTTTTTTGTGAGTTTGTACTCTTTATTTACCTCCTTTGAAATCAGATATACTCTATTTCTTCTAATAAAAGTTGGCATGACCTAGCATGAATTTTTATAACCTAAAAAGTTATTAAATCCTCGCGCGCCATATGTACGCAACGGTCGTACGTAAGATGACCTGCTAATTATACCTACAGCGCGGGACGGTTTTTGAAACACTCAATTACGGAACAAAATAGTGACGTCATAGTTTGCAAATCCCATACAATTTATATTAAAAATAATCGTTTTGATAGTTGTTAAAAAGTATCTTTATTGACTAACCAGTCAACTACACAATTAATATTATGATGAAAGTTGAAAAATAGCTTGAAGAAGATTACCTTCTATGAGAGGGTTGTAATTTTTTTTAACCGTACCACTATGAAATGTAGTTTTTTTTTTAGTAATTTACAGCCGCTTATATTTTTAGTTTGTTTTTAGTTAATAGGTAAGTGATCTAGTTACCTACTGTTACGTTTAATTACGGAAATACCGTTCGAGAACTTCAGTATCAAGATAGTTTAACAACTTTAAGTACGAGTGGGAGGCACTCCTAATTGATATCAGTGTGCTAATTATTGCGAAGCCGTAAGATCTCAGGAGCCTCAGAGTGCACGGAACAATCATTAAGCGATATACTAACAAAAATTGTTTTATATTCGTAATTATGTTATGTAAGGTATGTATGTATGGACGTGCTTATGCGTATGACGTTGCCAGATTACAAACGAATAAATAAATAAAGAAAAATAAATAGCCTATACTATACTATACTATACTTTTAGCCGCCTCTGTGGTCTAGTGGTTAAGACCACCGGTTTAGACCCAGAGGTCCCGGGTTCGATTCCCAGCGGGGGGTACATGTTTGTGTACTCGGTTTGGTTGGTGGTAGGACTTGTTTGTCCGCCTGGCTAGCTACCACCATCTTATCTAAATATGTCGCCATAACATCAATGTTTGTAGCATTGTTGTGTTCCGGCAGCTAGAGATAAGATAGCCAGTGCCTCACTAGTTAAGGATCCCGGGTGAAGTGCGCTTCCACCAAATGGCCTTATCATCACTTAACATCAGGTGAGATCAAGGCACTGTGCTTGCCCGTCAATATAAAAAAAAATAACTAAAACACTGCTGGTCAAATGCTTCCATCATTGAAATCAAGTCATCGCTACAATTAATTGGTAATGGATTAATCACTACCATTGCCAAATGAGGGTTTGATGACAAACTCGGGCTATGCATCGAAAAATCCGAAACACACTGAACCCGAGATCTTCGGGTATCAGGCCGAGCGCTTTGCTAGTCGGCCACTGAGGCATCGAAATAAATAAAAAATATGCTATCGACCAGCTCGCACTTCAACCAACAGCAAGCGGGGTGCCTGCAAGGCTGGCCTAGGTATAATGAGCTAACACTACGATTTTAACAACGCCGTTTCGTTTCCGTAATTTGCTCGCTCAACATTAAGGCCCGGACTCCACCAATGAGGAGACGAGACGAGAGCAAAGGAGATGTGTCGTCAACCAATAACAATTCGTTGTAACCGTTCTCCTTTCCTTTTATTTGTCAATTACGACATATCAGCTCTGCTCCTCTGCGCACGTCTCGTCAAGGCTGAGGCAATAAATATAAGAGAAATAATAAATTGATCCACAAAAAATAGTAGGCTAGCACCTAAAATGCTAAGTTAGCATCTAAATAGTAGTTTAGGTGCTAACTTTGTATTTTATGGTGCTAACTTAGTATTTTTGTGGGTTAGGTTAGGTTAGTTTGGTGATCGATTAAATACAACCCTAAATATAAATATGTAATGTAGCGACGCTTGATCTAATTACTTACTATCAGCGGGCGGGCGCTTCGCCCTCCTACACAGGAACAGAATGACAGCGAGCAGCACCAGTAGCGCCACCGCCCCCAGCGCCCCGCCAGCCGTCACCAAGGGGTCGGGAGCGCGCGTCGAACCCTTAACGTCTTCAACGGGGGCTTCTGTCGTCGTCGTGGGGGCGTTCGTCGACCGCTGCGTCTTCACATCCTAAAAGTTGCATTGACATTTAGTATCTCTTCATATAACTATTGGCTAATAATTGGGAACATGTCTTTTGTTTTATTACGATATTAGTTATTCTTTTGGTTGAAGCAGTTGTATAAATAATAAAAATTTGTGCGTCACGGTGTCATGCACACGAAATTGAGGCCACCACGGAAGATTAGCATTGTAGTGATTTTTTCACTGCAACAAATGCTGAGGGACATTTCTAAATATTATATAGGTGTACTTATTCATTTTTGTGTTACAAAGAAACCATTTTCAATAATTCATAAAAAAATTACTTTCCATTAATTATTTCGTTCATTCATTACGCCTACACCTACCTACCTACCTACTCTCATAATATTTTTACAAAAAGTTTTAGATATATTACCTAATGGCTCACACATTATTTTTAAGGCAAAGGGTAAGGCACACTAGCGCCGCTAATGGATTTAATTTGATAACTGCTAAACTGGATTTTTTTTCAAACATTGCGGACCTTTCGACACTAGGCAAACATTTATTATTTAATAATTGTGCACAACTTTTAGGTTTGTTTTTGTGTTCATTCGCTAACACCAAAAGTGGTCATAGTTTGTGAAAAAATGCGATAGCCCGTTTTGTGAATAAACCATGCAACAAAAAGTAGTGCACAATTATTAAAAAAATACTATGGATGCTTTCCTGTTATCGGACGGTACGCAATGTTTAAAAAAAGAACCGGTCCGTTAGTAATTGTCAAATTATCAATTGGTGGCGCTAGTGTGCCTTACCCTTCGCCTTAATAAAACCATCTACTACGGCTTCAGAAGTCTATTTTCATGATGTATATACAGATTGAAATTATAAAACCTGTCCTGAAAAATATTTGCCTGCCAGTTAAAAAATGCTCACTAACGTGTTTTTTACTTTTCTCTTTTTTGACAGATAAGTAATTACTTTCAGCCAGTGTTACCAGGTATTCGTATTCTTCGAATAGTACAAATAAGAATTCGTGGCATACAAATAGGGACTGTTTGATTCGTAAAAGTGGTACTTATTCGTTGCTTAACTAGTAGAAGGAAATTATCGAATGACTGTTCTAGTCTTATCCAGCAAAGGGGATAGATACCTACTTACCCAGACAGTAACTAAATAATACCGTAGTCCACATAATAAGATAGACTTCTTGGTGGGGAAGTGAACAGACATGTTTGCAGTGTGTTGTTTTGTTTATTACTAGAGTATTTCCGTGAAGAAGTAGACTTCTTTTATTCTGTCGCATATAAATGACAATGAGGGCTAATAATAATAATAAGAGCAACTGAAAGATTCTGAAATGACCCCACACCACATACAGACAACACACCACACCCTGTAATCACTTGCTTTGTACTCTTTGTACCCATAATTATAGAGAAAACCGGCTTCTAACTGAGAAAATAAAACTCACAAATAATAATATTAATGTGTAAGTGTGAGCAAATAAAACAAAACAGTGCAAATTCACTTCAAAATATTTCTAGAAATCCGCATGATGTTTGAGTAAAATGGTTTTGGTATTTCATCATTCAGAATCTATTGAATGGGGAAAATTATATCGAAACTCACCCTTATGCTGCTGAATTCAGAGGCGGCCTGGGTCGTATACGATCTAATCTTGAGCTCGTAGGCGGTGTCTGGCATGAGATGTGACAGCACTAAGTTCCTAGCACTGCCGCTTGGGACGGCTGCTTTGTCGTAGAGACCGGCAGAGGTCAATGCTCTGAAGTACACGTAGAAACCTTCGGCCTGAATACCGTCGCTGCCGGGTGACCACTGTTGATCAAGAGGATCTATTAGCGGAGTGCATACGTTACGTAGATTGGCGGCCTATCTCTCATCATCAGACTCGAAAGGCTCGGAGTATATAAGGGACAGACACGATAGCGCAATGTCAGTCAGCCTATAGAAAACCTCCGAAATTTTATCGGTCAAAGTTGTAGCTCCTCGCTTGTTCACAAGAGCGTGTTCTCGTCACCTACTAGACTAATTCTCCTCGCATTGGTTTCTAAAGCGCGGAACAACCCAACCGAAGGCACCTCTATAGGCTGGAACTTATCTCAGGATGACGGTCCCATAGAGGAGGAATCACACTAATATTATAAATGCGAAAGTTTCACGCTGCAACGGATGGATGGATTTGGATGAAATTCGGCATACATATAGTTTATAACCTGGATTAACACATAGGATACTTTTTATCTCGATATTCCCACAGGAATGAAACTCATAATTTACTACTTAGGTCTTAGATTTGATGTTGGGAATAGAACCTATATGTTATCGGGACCGCGGTCCCGGTCCCGAAAGCTCCCCGACTCAATTTTTTATACTTTAATTTTTATATACTTTTTATTTAAATTTTGACAGACATTTGAAACTGTCAAAGCGGTAAGAAGTCCGCCGGGTCCACTAGTTAAAAAAAGTTCGCTGGGCTTATAATTAAAATTAAAACAAACTTCAATACCGCGATGTAGAAAATGTACCAGTAGCGCCACCTGTTGACAGTTGTCAGAAATAAATGAATACTAACCGTCCAGTTGAGTTGCACCGCGTGCGGCGACGTGGGCGCAGCAGCGGTGAGGACGGGCGCCCGGGGCACAGAAGTCACGCCCCGCTGTAGGTAGAAGCGACCGCTGCTCTTGCCCTGCTTGTTGTCCTGGTTGGAGTATACCGCTGCTATACGGAACCTAAGACATAGAAATGGTACTGTAGCACAAGTTGGGTGTAACATAAATTAGTGTAGGCTTTTCCCCTGTACCTCAGACCAAATAAACTTCGGCATTTTCACAGATAAATTTATGATTTTTCAAAACTACTTGCTCCCACGAGCCGCGGACCTACACTGACAAGTTAAGGCGTAGTTTCGTTGTACGTGCGTGCGTGTGATTGTGTATGTACACGGCGAGGCGTAGTTTGACCCGGCCTCACTTCGCTGTTCGCAGAGGTCTGTCTTAACTTTTTATTTGGTCTGAGCCCTGTACTATGTTGATGTTATTGATATATACAGTATTACAATGCAATTATTAGTAAAGGTAGTAAATGCAAGCTATGCACAGTGCACACTGGCTTTATTCTTCTCGTACGATCAATGATCCGACAACCGACAAGCAGAACCGACAACCGTTGGGGTAAACGAGTTCTCAAGTGGAGGCCTCATATTAGCAAACGTAGTGTAGGACTAGGACGATAGGTAGAGCGACGATCTTCGCAGGGTGGCTGGCAAGAGCTGCATGAGAGTAGCCGCGGTTCGTGCTCAGTGGCGTGCACTTGGAGAGGCCTATGTCCAGCAGTGGACTAAAATAAGCCGATGATGATGATGATCAATGA
Organism: Eudonia mercurella; assembly: GCA_963082485.1. Classification (NCBI taxonomy): domain Eukaryota; kingdom Metazoa; phylum Arthropoda; class Insecta; order Lepidoptera; family Crambidae; genus Eudonia; species Eudonia mercurella. The sequence goes on along the minus strand of OY720036.1, from coordinate 14,288,170 downwards.
TCATAATTATTACTGAACCCCGTCATTTGATAGCAAATAACCGCCGTGTAATCCACTAACCCGCTTTAAGCCAGTGTTAGGCCAGTTATAGATAATAAAACCATAACCATATTACAAGTTGAATTTACCATATTATGACAGGATTTTCATTACTTATGGTAAGTAATCAAAATTATCAAAATTCGTCTGATATTGTTGTTACTAAATATTCGTATAACAAAGTATTTTTACGGGTTTTATGATTGAGATAGGTTCGCAGCCGGCACACTTCGGATATAGAACAACGTTCATCCATAGGAAGATACGCAAGGCTATTTGGATTAAACAAACGTCCACATTTCAATAGTAAGTTAAATTGTCTGGATTTAATTCGTTTAAAATTTAAACTTTAGCCCCTATATTAATAAATATAATTTAGTTAATCATTGTTTTGTCTTTTTTTCTCAAATTCAAAATGACGTTTGTGTGACGTTGACAAAACAATATTTAATTAAATAATGCTTAAATAGTTTTTATGAATAAGGGGGTATATCATTAAATCCCAAACCCAACATCGCACTGAAAGTTCAAAAGATACTTTAAGCTTATGTTGTGTGAACCGGAACGCAACCTTTTTTAAATTATCTTGAGGGTAGCATGTTACAAATTAATTTTGAAACGATCAACACCTCAATCTCCCGTGACTACGGTCTCTGAAAAGGGTTGGAAACGTCAGGATAAAATAATATGTAAAATAAACGCGGCTAGATCCTTACAAAGTGTTTCATTTGAGTGTAGTGTTTGTGTGAACATAAGAAAACAATATTCCCCAAAGTTTTGTGATACGCCATACGCCAACTGAACCGAACCCTTCTCATAACACATATACTTAGTCGTATGAGTTTCTTAAGTTGGTTCATGCTTTAAGTTTCGACGTTTCAGTAAAGGTAGTACGTAGGTATATTGTTTGTCAATAAGCATATCGAAAATAGCACTTTAAGTAGGCGGCTTGTCTCAGGTGGGTCCAAATCCTTTCGAATCGAAACTTCTTCTGAATCAGCTTCCTCATAAGCTAACGAGACATTGCTTTCTCTTTTTAAAGAGCTACATTGATACCCTTTTAACCAACGTGTGTCATCATAACATAACTGCTTAATTAGTGTATGAGAGTTTTTGAAAACTTCAAAACGCAGTTTGACTTAACTTTAAAATTGACGATATTATAATTATCATTTCCTAAGGTTTACTGAAATATATAAACGGGTTTTAAGCTGTAACCACGAAACCCCGTAAAAATTGTTTCATTTCATTACCGATATTGTTCTTTAAAACATTTTCTATATCTCTTATAGTTTCGGAATGACCTATTTAGAGCGCTCAGCTGTAGATTCATAATTTAAAGATAATTGTTAAGTCTATCAGTATGTAGTATATGTATGATATCAGTGCCTATGTATGTATCAGTATAAGGTATGGGTTCCAAGTGACTTACGAACCAATGGCATAGTGACATTCATAATAGCTACTTGTAGCCTTAAGTGAATAAATGACTTTGAATTAATGAATGAATTCTTTGTTAAATAAACACTAGTGTAAATTTAGTGCTAGTACAATGGACATGAGTTTTGTTTATTTTTTTTTAAATTTTGAATTTTGATTTAGATACGACAGGACGTAAATAATTGAATCGTGAGTTACTCGTGGAGATAGTGGGAACAAATTTTAACCTACTTAGTCGTGGGCGTCTTTCAAACCTTAATTAAACCAATTTGAACTTACTTGTAATAGATATTAGGGTGGAGAGCGTCGACCTCGCAAGCGTGGATGTGAGGCAGCAAGTCCCAAATGCCTGTCTGCCAGGACATGTCGCTTACGTTGGAAACCTCTTTGTATTGCACCTAAATATAACGTAAAATCCATTTTAAAACATACAACAAACAATAACACAGTGGAACAAAATGTTGTGCACATACTATGTTGAACTAATACTATGTGGAACTGTTATTAACAGAGAAGAGTAAGAAACTCCAATATGTTGCGAAGGAAAGGTAAGCTTGTAATGGGACAAGTTACCGTTTTATTAAGTTATCATTCATTATGAGGAGCTCGATGGCGCAGTGGTTAACGGGCCCGGTCTGCGAATGCTGAGGTTAAGCAACTTTCGCAAAGGCCGGTCATTGGATGGGTGACTAAAAATTTTTCGTCTCGAGCTCCACCGTGCTTCGGAAGGCACGTTAAGCCGTTGGTCCCGGCTGCATTAGCAGTCGTTAACAACCACCAATCCGCACTCGGCCCGCGTGGTGGTTAATGGCCCGTTCTCCCTATTCATCCATAGGGCAGGCTCGTGCCCCAGCAGTGGGGACATAAATGAGCTGATGATGATGATGAAGTCATCATTAAATCGGGCGCTCAAGTAACCCTTAACTTAAAGCAACGTTGACCCCAATCCACATATGCAAACACTTTTTTATCCGGAAACAGGCACTACCACCGGTACTAGGCATCATTTCTTCTGTGGTTAGAGAGACAGATACAGAGGTACCGAGTTCAATTCCTAGCAAGGGAACAACATATAGTTTCTAGCGTGATCTGTTCCTGTCTCGTCTGTCGTCAGAAAAACAAAGCTAGGAGCATTGATCAAAATCTATATACTAATACGTAAAGCAGAAACTTTGTACCCGTTTTTAAATGCTCTAAGCGTTTTTACGAAAATTGATTACGGATACACACGTATTGTTTGTCTTGTTGGAAATGCCAATCAAAGAGAATTTAACACTACGTCAAACTCACATTGTATCTTTTTAATTTTTCATTGCTTAGGATACAATCCGTGCAGCCTTAATAAAATTACGGTCGAATGTCGACCACTGGGCGACCACTAGTAATTTCAAAACAGTCAAAGCTTTCCATGGGTAAGCTTCAACTGTTCAAACAACCAAAGTCGAAACAAATTCATTTAGCCAATTCAAAATTATATCAATGTCATGTTCAATTTTATTATTCCCAATAAGATTTATAATGCGTACCTACCTACACATAGGGTTTTAATTGATCACGTTAAAACATCGTATTTCTTAAGAAAATTCTTTAGGACAAATGAAAAATATTCTTGCAGTAACAGTGCTGAGGTTGCGTTATTATTACCAGCTCATTTTTATGTCCCTACTGCTGAGGCACGAGCCTTCTTTATGGATGGATAGGAAGCAAAGACCATAAACTACCACACGGGCCCAGTGCGAATTGATAGTTATAAACGACTGCTAATGCAGCCGGGACCAACGGCTTTCCGTGCCTTCTAAAGCACGAAGGATCTCGAGATGATACGTTTTGGTCACCCATCCGATGAACGGCCTTTGTGAAAGTTGCTTAACATAAGATGCAGACCAGCCGCGTTAACCACTACCACGAGCTATCCTTGCTTGCGGAATTTTATTTGACAATTAACTTACCTTATAAAACTGTATCGGTAGCCCGTGGTTGGGGTGCGACCATGACACCATGACGCTGGTGTCGGACAGACGAGTCACGTTCGGCTTGGACGGCGGTATCATTGACACTGCACATGCAAATAATAACAATAATAATAACAATAATTTTGATTAGTAAACAATGTAAAATAGTAAAGAATAAAATAATCTTTGTTATAAAAATACAACTTTACGCAAATTTTTTTGCAAATAAAATTAATTATAATTTGGAAAAGTGTCGGAAATTTTCCAAGAGCGGGATTCGATCGAACCCGCACCCTCTGACACACCGGGTCAGGTGCCCTACCAACTATGCTATTGTGGCTCTGTTCACAATCTATGTTAGAAGAATGAAAACAATTTCAATATAAAATTTTTTTATATCACACCTAATACAAACCCAATTATTTAGCCCCGTAAAGTACTAAGCATGGCATAAGCGAGAAACATACCTTTATGTTTCCTTGGGTTTTTTCTATAATGCCTTTTCGGTGACTGCAAAGGGTTATGTAGCGTTTTAGGCATTTCCGCTGTGTAATCCTATAACAATGAAAAATAAATTGGTTACTTTGGTATTATGGATCTTCGATCCATTGATCGAAAGTATATTTAATTTTACGGAAATTTTATTGAAAACGAATTACTATTTAGAAAAGTGTAAAAAGAGTTTTCCACGAGCGGGATTTAAATCCGCGCTCACTGATACACCGGGTCAGGAGCACTTTAAATTATACTATCGTAGTTTTGTCCAACCCATGCTAATGTATCAAGACTATTTAAAGCGCTGACAACTGTGCAATGCGCTGTTTATATAAAAGTACACAATATACAACGCCCAGAAAAATATATATCTAAACGGTATCTACTTACATGATTATATTGTATTGTTTTATTTTTTAGTAAAAATCTAGATCTTAAAAATATTAATTAATAGCATAGCTTTATTCGAATATCCTGATTTGAATCCAATCTTGATTTGGATCACGCACAATTTGCATCCGTTTTGCTTGTATGCCGACCGCTAGAGAACGCCGTTTCATGGTTGTCAGCGCCTTTACTCTTACATTGTACACCACCATGATTCCTCCATTCTGTAATATAAAAAAGTATAACACAAATACACTCACCATATCATCAGAGATCTGCACAGGCACGACGGTAAGCAGCGCCGCGTCATACGCGCAGCCGAGCCAGTTACAAGCGAAGCACTGCACCACGCCCGCGTGCCGCTTCTCCGCGGGACGTACGAACAACTCCGAATCACCTGTGGTACACAATGTCGATTATCACATGTTTTTTTTATAGTTTGCACGGCGAATGACTCGACTCCACCTGATATGGAAATGGTGTCCAGACCCGAAGACAACTGGTATAGCGTGAAAACATGACATCAGTCACCCTCACCCTGCCGGCCCATAAGAAACGAGGCGTGAACAGACGTTCACGCCTCGTTTGAAGGACCCCATGTATCCTCCCCATGTATCCTCCCCATGTATCCTCCCCATGTATCCTCCCCATGTATCCTCCCCATGTATCCTCCCCATGTATCCTCCCCATGTATCCTCCCCATGTATCCTCCCCATGTATCCTCCCCATGTATCCTCCCCATGTATCCTCCCCATGTATCCTCCCCATGTATCCTCCCCATGTATCCTCCCCATGTATCCTCCCCATGTATCCTCCCCATGTATCCTCCCCATGTATCCTCCCCATGTATCCTCCCCATGTATCCTCCCCATGTATCCTCCCCATGTATCCTCCCCATGTATCCTCCCCATGTATCCTCCCCATGTATCCTCCCCATGTATCCTCCCCATATATCCTCCCATGTATCCTCCCCATGTATCCTCCCCATGTATCCTCCCCATGTATCCTCCCCATGTATCCTCCCCATGTATCCTCCCCATGTATCCTCCCCATGTATCCTCCCCATGTATCCTCCCCAAGGAAGGAGAGACACAGTGAGCTGGTAGACTATTCCATCCTTTAGAAGTCCAACAAAGAAGCGATTCACAAAATTACTTCTCTGTTTTTTTAGCTAAGCGGTGCGCCAGTAAATACCTCCCAATAAAATTACTTCCATTGAATAAAATTACTTTGAATAACTTTACAACGCTTGAGCGGGGGAAATAAATAGGTGGAACGTTTATAGGCTGAAAAGGTGAAGACAAATCCTTGACTCACCAACAGTCCTATTCATCTTGGCACTTTGCACCGACTCCGAGTTCAGCAGCCAGGTGATGGTCGGCGGCGGCTGGCCATGCGGTATTCCGCAGGTGACGTGAGCTTCACCGCCTTCTGTGGCGTTCGCGTTGATAGCCACCCCTTCCCAGTAAGGAGCTTGGAGGGCTATGACCTTCCACGAGCGACGAATGCCATTCGTCGAGCAAGAGTAGACGTCCTATGAACACAAACAGCCAGTAGGTAAGGTGGAATCTTGAATAGATACCATGAGCTGTTAAGTCCTTCCTAACATACAAAATTTAGAATTCTTACCAAGAGGCAATCTCGGTGGCTGGTGACAAATAGACACATTTTTATATTGATTCATTTCATTTCGTGTTGCTCCTCCTAATCCCTACCCTAAAGCCCACGGCGCTGCACTAGAGATATAACGCTTCTCTAGGCATGTTTTTTAAACAACCGCATTCCTTACCTCATCCTCAGGCGTGAACGGGTCAACGACGAGCGTGTGGTTGTGCTTGCCCCGTATCGGCACGCCCCGCTGCCTGCTCCAAGACACGCGCGGCGGTGGAGAACCCACGGCACCGCACCATAGACGCAACGCTTCTTTAGGCTTCACGGACACTGTTAGCACGCCTTCGTTGTCTATGGTGCCAACGTACTCCTCAGTTTCCAAAAACCTATACAAGCCAACCAAATATTAGTAAATCTTACCAGCTTCGTGGTTACTGGCATAATTGCATTTTAAGAATGATAATCCCAAGATTCGTTATGATCTGTCTGTTTTTATAAGTCAAATTTCCTTTAAAATCACATTAACAAAACTTTTGGAATAACAAACAGAGCAGGTACGGGTTACGGAACTGTGTTTACAAAACTTTAGGGAATTCGGCGGCAAATATTTTAGTTCAAGTTCACTGCGCGGCGAACTAAATTAATAACTGTATCATGTCGAGTAGTTTACATTTCCTCATATCGTACGCTTAGTGCAAAAACCGATTATCAGCACTTTTAGATGCCTGCACCTGTAGATGCGGCTTAACGAGACGAGAGAGGCGATTGGTATAAAAAAAGTTCAGTTGGGAAAAAGTGCTGATAATCGGTTTTTGCACTAAGGGTACGATATTAGTAGTAACATTAAGCTAAAGCTAAATAATTGTGTAATGTAAAACCGCAAAGTATCACCGTGCCGAGGCCAAATAAAGTACTATGGTCACTGACGCAAAGGCCGGTCATCAGATGTTTGATCAAAATTTTTATAGCTCGAGCTTCTCCGTGCTTTGGTCCTGGCTGCATTAGCAGTCGTGAACAAGCACTAATCCTCACTGGGCCCGCGTGGTGGTTAAAGGCTCGTTCTCCTAGTGGTGCTTCCATCTATAGGGAAGACTCGTGCCTCATCAGTGGATACATAAAACAAGCCAGTAATGATGATGATGATGATGATGCACCCTGATTATTTACACATAATGTTTACGTAAATATTGTTGCGAACAGATTACAATTTGAAAAAAGACAAAGTGTTGAAAAAATTCCTCGAGCGGGATTCGAACCCGCACCCCATGACATGCCGGGTCAGGTGCACTACCAATTAAGCTATCGTGGCTCAATCCAACCCGCCAAAATTAATCAACACTATCTACTCTAACTCTGTCACACTCTGTAACAGCCAAAGGAGCCCTATTCAATGTCGACAACTACGTCGTGGAATTTTTTCAACACTTTGTTTTTTTTCAAAATGATGAACCCTATTTGAACGTATCATGCTCAGTGGTGAATACTTGGAAAGGCTTATGTCCCGCAGTGTAAGATAGCAGCCAAATTTACAGAAGCAACACAGAATATGTAAGCATACAACTTTCTCCAAGTAACATGGGTCGAAATGTGCCAAAAATTTTCGGACTCTTCGTACAGATCAGGTAGACCACGTGTTCGCTTTAATATGAGAAGGTAATAAAAATATTGCCATTGACCCATGCAACTAGAAGAAAGTTGTTAACTTACCGATTCTGATTCACTCCTGAAAATTTGGCTACTGTTTAAAAATGGGAAATAATTTATTTGTATTACAAAATAAATAGTTGTAACGCAAAATGATTATTTGGTCAACAGAATTATACAATCGGTCAGCATAAAAAAATCCATACTATTGGTTAGGTTAAGTAAACTTTCTGTGTTTTTCAAGCGAAGCGCAGCGTAGCGAGGGCCCGTCACGAAAGGGGGGAACGGCATAAGATTGCTGTTCAAAATGATATAAGTTGCAGAGTGATTTAGAAATATTTGCTGATCATAAGTTGCAGCCCATCTAGCTGTTTTAGCTAACCGATTACATTTTTTTGCTAACAAAAATACGAATACTTTGCTAACCATTTCATTTTTTTTTATGCCTTATAAGACAGCTAGTCTTGACTTCGATCTCGCCTGATGGTGAGCGTAGATGAAGTCTACGATGGAGCGAGCTGCCCCAGAGATGCCTATTAACTCTTGCTTTGAATGAATTCAGGTTATAAGTTTTTGGGAACACAGACTAACTGTTACAAGACTGTTAAGATACTCCATTAATATCTCCTCCTGACTCCTATACTCACTTGACTTCTCCGTTGGCTTCGCGATCAACCTTAAGGAGCACCTTCTCAGGCAAGTCGACAGTCTTGTCGGAAGGCACGTTGGTGGCCGAGCACCCGTACGTGCCTGTGTCTTCAGTGGTGGAGTTGTGGATGACTAGGACCCCGTGAGGAGTCTCAATTTGCTTCCTACTACCCTGGAATTAAAGTTTCTTTTAGTTTTCGATGGTGATGGTCAGACGGTAATGGAGTTGGATGCTACCAACATTATTAATATAGTAAATATGTCTTTTATTTGTCACCCAATAATGCAATATTGTGCTCTCTCTCTCTCACCGCGTTCGTGGAACACATACACGTATATTCAGCAGTCAGTAAAGGGTCCATTATAATTTTTCATTGTTTTGCGATCTTACTTCAAGTGGTTTCAATATTTGGTGGCAACGTAGCTGCCATTGTCCTATTAAAGGTAGATAACGCGGTTTGTATTGAGGACCTCGATGGCACTATTGCTGAAATTAAACAACTTTTGTGAATGCCGGTCATTAGGTGACAAAAACTTATCATCTCGAGCTCCGCCGTGACTCAGACGGCACGTAGAGCTCGACCCGTCACTTTGTTTTTTAACCCATAGGGTAGGGTCATGCCCCAGCCGTGAGTGTATAAAATGAGCTGGTGATTTTGATAATAGCGTTCTAGTAGAGCTGCTAAGACTCAAAAATTGCGGGATGGTAAAATGAAGACACAATCCTGCAGATCCTGCTCCACCGGCTGTAATCGCGTCAGGACTCTGCATCTGCTTAACATCAGGTAGAGCAGAGTAATTGGCGTACCAATATAAAAGAAAAAAACTTATTACTTCAAAATTAACTAACCCTAGAGACTTCTCGGCGGAAAAGTGAAGAGTCATGTCTGCGATTTTGTTTTATTTTCTAAAATTTGTGTTATGTCGAATATTAATGTGAAATAATGGTGGATTATTAAGTGCGCATGAGTATTGGCAAATGAAACTAAACAGTGCAACAGCACTTTTCAAATTCTCTCAAAAAGTCCGCCCGAGGATTTCGTAAATCCCCACATCTTTACTGATATACTCGACGGTTTGGAGGGTATATCATTTTTCACTTCTCATTTCTATTACCATTCATCATCATACAAGAAGGAAATATTGTTTATTTATGTATTACTAGAAGAAAAATTACTTTCACACTGGCTAAATGTGCTAATCGCACGAAGCCATCAACTAAAGCGAAAAAAAAACCTTATATTCTTTCCACCAGTTGATGACTGCGGGTGGTTCTGACTGCGGCTCTCTGCAGTGAAGCACCAGGGTGTTGTGTAGGGGCGCGCTGATCACCCTCGTGTTGGGCAGGAGCCCTCCTAAGTCGAGCCGCGCCACCGACAGTCTGGCTGGCACCGACACTAAGCTGACAGCGCCGTACCATACTACACACTGCAACAAAGAAAATTTTAGTTTCAATATTGCTCATCAATTTTGATTACTTTTTTGTAGCATTACGACAAGATACGATAAGGCTTTATAATGACCGAATAAGGAGTAAACAGATAAAAAATAAAGAATAATATGATGTCTAAAGCTAATGAATTTGAACAAAAACAACTGTCCCACAACTGTTCAATGACCTCCATCATTGAAGTCAAGTCATCGCTAAAATTTCGGCTTAATCACAACGTCTGCCGAATACGGATTGGCAATCTTTTGCATCGAAAAATACCATACACGTACACTTCTCAAGGTCCTCCGCTATTAGAGCCTGTCGCCGGACACATTGACCACGCACTTGAAGGTACTGATTGTACAATTATTGAGGAGGTAAGTAAAGAGTTCAATAGACAAACCTGATACAGCGACACGGGTATCTGCTCCGTAACATCGACGACGAGCCTGGTGGACGTTTGTCGTTGGTGCCGATGGCGTCCCGTCACCGCGTCTTGTCGGCGGGTCGCTGGGGATCCGCGATCCTGTTCCCGGGCACACGTTGTCCACGCACTTGAAGGTAGTACAACCATTCTGGAGGTAAAGAAAGAGGTTGGTATACACCAACCTGATACAGCGACACGGGTGCCTGCTCCGTAACTGCGACGACAAGCCTGGTGGACGTCTTGCATGGGTGCCGTTGGCATCCCGCCACCGCGTGTCGTCGACGGGTCGCAGCGCCACGCGAGCGTGTCGCTGGGCACGTTGACCACGCACTTAAAGGTAGTATAACCATTCAGGAGGTAAGTAATGAGTTTGGTATACACCAACCTGATACAGTAACACGGGTGTCTGCTCCGTAACTTCGACGACGAGCCTGGTGGACGTCTTATCGTTTGTGCCGTTGGCACCCGCTACCGCTTGTCATCGATGGGCACGTTGACCACGCACTTGAAGGTCGTACAAGCATTCAGGAGGTTACTAAAGAGTTTGGTATACACCAACCTGATACAGCGACACAGGTGTCTGCTCCGTAACTTCGACGACTAGCCTGGTGGACGTCTTGTCATTGGTGCCGTTGGCGTCCCGCCATCGCGTATCGTCGACGGGTCGCCAGCGCCACGCGAGCCGGTCGCCGGGCACGTTGACCACGCACTCGAAGGCTACTTCGTCACCCACGGGCGCGGCTACCGACTGAGGGAACTTCTTGAAGCGCATGCCTATATCTGTAAGAGAAAATGTATTTTTAATAAATGAAACATTAAGTTTTGCCAGTCAGTTCATATTATACCAAAACTCTTAACCGGTAAATGGTGGTGCTGCTTGCTAAGATATTATTTTCACATAATAGGTATCTACATAATTCATTTTCTATATTTTCCATACTATTTATATAATTTATGTGACATAAAGACCTTCTTGTTTTCCTGTCACATTTATGTGTTTACTGCAGTTTATTGCATCTACGTCGCTCGAGTGTTGTTGTTTTTTTATATTAACGGGCACCTGATATTAAGTGATGATAAGGCCAATGATGGAAGCGTACTTCACACAGGATCCTCAACCTTTTGAGGCACTGGCTATCTTATCTGTAGCTGCCAGAACACAACAATGTTACAAAGATGTTATGGCGACATATTTAGATAAGATGGTGATGTTTTATATTGTATCGATTCTTTCTTTTTAAGATTCAAAGAGACAAGAATTCTAATGGAAGGAAGCCACTTCTTTTCTTTAAATACAATGTGTTGGTTGTTTATTTTTATCACTCTGAAGGTAAGCGTAGATGAGATCTACAGTGAATCTCGCTTACTCGAGAGATGCCTGTTTACTCTAGTTGTGAAAGCGTTTCAGCTGTAAGATTGGTAACACATAGTTTGGCAGAGAGTTGCAATCCTTGAATAAATATTATATAGCTGAAGCTGTAGCAGTAGTATAAGTAGTAGAAGAAAATAGTCTATTAACAGCCTCACTGCTGGGCAACGGCTTCAATAATTGTGGTGATCTTGACCTTGCCAAATACGAGTTGGTGATCGATCACATACCCGTGCTATGGTGCCCGAATGATTGATTATAAGTAAGAATATCCCATACAAGAGTGAATAAAGTCCTGACAATAGTTTTGTGTGATATGATATGCATACTTAAATAATTCAAAATTCATTGGTAAAATTTAAATCCATTTAATTTTTTTATTTATTGATTTAAACCTGTTTTTTTTTATTTGAGCCTTGTTGTTAGTGTAATTACATATTTTAGCCTTTTGTGTTAATCATTAATAAGTTTATGATGGAAAGAAAAGTTGGTAGATACGTGATGATAATAGATCCATTTATTGACTATTGGTTTCTGAAATATACATTTAAATAAAAAATTGGAAATAAAATAAAAGAAAAAATACTTTCTCACAGCAAAAAGAAAAGTTATCGCTTCTAAAATCAACAATTCAACACGCTTTTCCAAACCGTTTGCAAACGGGGCTGTCTAAGAGAATGCGAAAGATATCGCGTAATAAATGTTTTGTGGTATTCTGAAATATCTTTACGGGCCTTCGGAAATGTACCATGTGTATGTTTGTACTCCATACCTACATCGCCGCAAACAATTCCGCGTTGCTAAAATGATGAGCGGCGCACTCCTCGCTTCTAATGGATCTTGTAATACCTGCCTTCATATAAATTTTGGTAGGAACGAGAAAACAAAGTTATGTCTGGTGAACGCTTTCGCGATGTTTTCCCGTAACACGGAGAAATGTTGTTTGTTCGTACCGACCATATATAGAGTATGTAGCGTTCTCTTATTTACACTGTAAGTAGCTGCGGATATAAATTATTTTCTAAATTAGTTGTCGTCATTTCTCTTTGTTAAATCTTTACTGCTATTTCTCAATCTTAACGCTGTAGTACTATTAGGTAATTTGGCGTTTTGGCGATTTTCCCTTCCGACGATATATAAAGTTAAAATTTATTAACAATAAATTCAACAACATCACATATCTTGTTCTGATCTCAAGTAATTGTAGCTAAAGCACTTGTATTATAGAAATCAGAATCAACGACGGTACCACAATTTAAATATTAAAATTAATTAAATTATTGTTTCCTAACTTTAGAAAAAAACTTAATCGGGCTCCTAAGTCTGTACGTCTACTGCTTGCGATCCATAAACATAGAACAACGGCCTTTACTGGCAGCTTCCGCTACCATGCTACATAGTGCTGGAACAATATCCCACCACCAACACGACAGCTGGCGTCAAGATTCACCTTTAAGAAAATGTTTACATTACAGAAACTTTGAAAAGTACTTTGGTGTATTAGTGACTCACAATATAGCCTGTATTTTGTATTATTTTATTTTATTATTTATTATTATTCACTCTTTATTTATTTTTTTCATATAAATTTACATTATTAAATATTTTCTTAAAACAAAATAAATAAAACATTTAAAAATATAAAAAATAGGGGTCCGCTGGCATCAGGACCAGGGTCCAAGCTACCGGTAGTTAGGGTTAATCTTAGATCTCGGTTTTATAAAAATTATGTAAAAAGTAAAATATAACAAAAATACAAATATAACAAAATACAACTTTTATAAAAACCTAAACCTAGATCATATTGTAGATGCACAGAGCAACTTACATTTTCAATATTATTTGTTTGGTTTGTAACAAGACAATATCGCAAATCAACAATAGTGCAAAACCTAATTGATTTAGGATATTATGTATTGTATGTACTTATGTATTAGCAATTCGTGCTGTGAAGTTTCAATCTAATGGTGATGCTGGTATTACTGTCTCCACACTGTCCAAGTAGTTGTGTGTGGCTGAAAATCAGCGTTTTGCTTCCGGGCAAATTATCACTGAGCTACGATCTTTTTGCACTGCTGCACTGCAGCACACATACATGCCACATAATGTAGGCCTATTTATTTTGAAAAGACTCGCTGACGTTTCGGACACATTATATTCGGACACCGTGGCCGAATTGACACTTTTTAATTATTATTTTTTTCACTGACGATTCGGACATCAATAAAATAGCTGCTTTGTACAGTCAGATAAAAAACTTCTAATGATTTCTTTACATTAATTTTAAGAAAATATACAATAGTAAAAAACAACAAATGTTTAGCTTATCCATTGTGTATGTGTGTGTACTTTGTTTTGTGTGTGTGTCTGTGGTTTTTGTAATAAATGTTTTATCTATCTTATCACCACCACCCAGACCCAACACAATATTGAAAAGTTTGTTTTTATAGAAATAGAAAATAGAAATAGAAATTTTTTATTCATAACCACTTAAATTAGTAACAGCAACATAGACAAAAGACTTAGAACTAGACGTGGTGTTGAATCGGTCTCCACTCAGCATAATGTCGAGATACCTGGTTGGCACCCCGACGCTGATCTTCCGTGGAAACCAGAATAATAATAATAATAATAAATAAATAAATAAAAGATAAAAGATAGGTGACATCACTGTACGCCAGCGCCATCAATCACATCAAATCAGATACATTTTTCTGATCCCAAAATTAGTAGCTTCAGTATATAGAAAGTCGGAAATACGAACCATGAAAATATTATACTCACAGCAATTCATCAATATGAGTAATCAATACTACCTATGGGGTTGACTTTTGGATATGTAAAAGATATTCCTTAAATTTACGCTTGAAAACTTGACTTTTTGATATTGACTATATTGCTTATACTTATTACGAGCGGGAATCGAACCCGGGAACTCAGAGTTAGCGCCGCCTTAAGTCCAGCGTGCAAGCCACTAGGTTACGGAGGTCGTTAACTACATACTATACATATTAGATATAAGTACATATATTTTATAAGTCGGTTAAAAAAAGGAAAAAAAAGAAAGAAAAAAAAGACAAAAAAAAAGAGAAGAAAATATATGTCATTGTTAATTCTATATTCTATTTTCTATTGATATTGATTTTAAAAGGTGAGATGTCAAATGTTACACATCTTTTGCGACTACTGTAAGGCTCGTTCATTTTACTTTTAATCGCTGATCAATGGGTCAAATTACACCATATTAGTAGATAACGTTTTAATTCTACTTATATCAATACTAAGAATAATAATAATAACAAATTATAGTTAATTAAACTACCGCAAATGCACTCATATTTGATATAGCTATACTAGTAGGAAACATTGTCTCACAAAGAACGCATATACAGGTACCATTTACATCGATCTTCATTAGCAAAAAGCCTTAACGCATGAATAAGCCCGAATTAAAACAACTTCATTAGCATATCAAGAGCGGCGAAGGCATATGAGGCGGCCTAAATAAAAAAAAACAACCCCGATGTCCTTGATACCTTGTTACCCACACGTTCGGATGACACACCCGATTTATTCCGAGGCTTCACTTGTCTCTACAACAAGCGAATATCGACCTTATTCACTCCCAACAGTGTTCCTTATAAAACTGTGTAACGCAACACAATCACTCATTTTAGTACAGCCAGTCAATGACCGTGGAGGTATTAAAGATCTCATCTCAATCCTGACTCAGTTGGAATGTAACCAATTACTAACGAAAATAAACTGAACACTATACCTATATACAGGATGTTTGGTAATACCTATGTGTATATTCCCGAAACGTACCCATGTTAACATGTCTATATAATACTATGCCAAGGTCAGAAAATGGAAATTGTAAAAAAAAAAGTTCTACTTTCCATACTAACTCGATCAGCTGATGGGTCATTTTGTATGGAGAGTCGATTTTTTTTTACATATTACCAAACAACCTGTATTTTGTGTGCCACGAAACGGCAATGTAATGAGAAGTCAGAGCCGAGCTGCGCAGATGAATGATCCTGCGACAGATTATTCGGTTGATACGTAGCTTGATAGCTTTGGAGCGAATGCGTTTGCACTAGACATGGGCGTTTTCGGTTTTCTATAATAACGGTTACGCAACCGATATTCAGTTTTCATATCGATATCAAAAACCGTTTTCAGATATCGATATCAGTAAGATAGTTTGCTAGTTTTGCTTCTAATATGCATAACTAGTTTTAGAAAACTGAAAACGATAGACAACACAACTCCAAATTACGTCATATTTCTATGACTATAAAGTGCGAAGCCAAATGAAACAACATTGCATATCAAAGTAGTGGCGAATATTCGCTTCGTCTCATTTACACCGTTAACATTATGCTTAGTTAGAAAGGGAAGATGCGAATATCAAAACATTTGGAGTTGTGCAGTAGTTTCAGTTTTCCATGGATATGGTGATATTGGTTACAGTGACGGTATAGAGTTTTTTTCATATCGCGTTCTCTTGCAGTTTTGGTTTTCGATTCGGTGTTAGTTTTTCTTATATCGGTTATGAAGTTTCCCATATCGATATGATATGATATAGGACTCATATCCGTTTTTGGTTACGTTTTGATATATCGAACTCATGCCTAGTTTGCACTGGTGTTATCTCATGCAACAAATCCTACAATCCGAAATTCAGGAAGCCGACACAGTGAATAGTTTGAATGGAGATGTGCCAAAGTGATTTAAGCTGAGCAGCTTGAACATGCGCAATCAACATCAATCAATAGCTATAGTAAACACACTGACAAACACACTGATAAACAAACAGACAGAAGGATGCCAGTAAAACTCAAAGGGTTGGCCTACAAAAGTTTAATAAGGTCTGTCCTAATGTATGAAAGTGAAACGTGGGCCGTCACCCAAGGGCATGTCAAAGCCATTCAAGTTGCTGAAATGAAGATGTTTCGGTGGATGTGTGGCGTCACAAGGCTCGACAAGATTCGCAACGAGTACGTGCGAGGAAGCTTGGGCGTCCGCGATATAGCCGACAAGCTGCAAGAAAGTAGGCTGCGATGGTACGGACATGTGAAAAGGAGGCCATTTGACTACGTTGGAAACTTGGCTCTGCATCTTTCTGTCTCTGGTCCAAGATCGAGAGGCAGACCCAAGACAAGATGGAGGTATGTAGTGCAAAGAGACATGAGGGACTGCCAGGTACAGGATGTCGAGGATAGAGCGAAGTGGAGGAAAATGGTAAGGAAGGCTGACCCCACCACCATGTGGGATATATAGTCGGGAAGAGAGAGAGACAGAGCTATAATAAACACACTCAAAAAATAAGCTATATTAAATGTCGCAAACACAAGTACACACGGCGGCAGATGAATCTACCCAAATCTGTCAAATTTCTTTAATGAATATTGATCTTTATGACTATACAATAAAGTTCAAGATTGATTGTAGAAATTTTACAGTTTTGGGTAGGTTAATCTGCTGCCGACTGTACATATAGGAACAAGGATATGTGTCTAAAATTACATCTTTAGGTGCAAAATAAAGGCGATTTTAGCGCGTATCCTGCTCAAAATAACATTGTAAGCTTATTTGAAAAAAGACAAAGTGTTGAAAAAATTCACGAGCGGGATTCAGACCCGCACCCCATGACATACCGGGTTAGGTGCACTACCAGCTATGCTATCGTGGCTCAATCCAACTCGCCGATATTACTTTTACTTCGTAAGCCAAAGGAGCCCTTATTCAATCTCCATCCGATCTTAATATACAATATTTGTGTAAAATTATATGTAAATAATCATTGTAAGCTTAGATTTAACCTATGTACACTTCATTGTAGGTACTACTGTTTTTACGTTGATAGACAGACTTATTAAAAGATATGCATAGGTTTTAAGAATTTTAAAGTCACCTTTAAAATATTTATTCAAGTGTTTAATATGTGTGTCTCCGCTCAAAAAAAAATGTAAAAAAAAATTTACGAGACTGATACAACCCGCTATAATGTACACACGCATGCACATCACACTACCAAAAACTGTCAAATTTCCTCAATAGACTTTAAACTTTATACGCATTGCATAAGGTTGAACATTAAAAATAAAAAAAAATAAAAAAATATATTTTCTTTCTTTCTTTCTCATTTGAAGACATTTGACAGTTTTGGAGAGATTGATGTGCAGGCTGTACAGATATAAGAACTAAGGCACCTGGTCTGCAGCGCACAAGTGCGGGTTTGAATCCTACTCGTAGAAAAAAAATCTTAAATTTGCTTATTTTATTTGTTATTCATCTATCTATGTGCCTGTGTTGCCTGACAACCAATGAATAAATATGTAAAACAAAAAAAATAACGTCCAATTATTTCCCGGAGGCATTGTACCGAGCATATCAAAAGTTGAGAAGCCATAAAACCATTTCCGAGTATTCCGTCTAAGTAGATATTATAACTTGTGTTGTTAAATTTTAATGACCGTCGTATTCTCTAAAGTCGAACCTGATACAAGTCTCTTCAATCGTAAAAGTTGGTTATTAACATAAACTGCCAGTAGACATCATTAAATGCAATTATATGAGTATATTTTTTTATTTCGCAACACGGAATCGTCTGGGTTTAATATCACCTGATGGTGTGACTGCACCAGTACCGGATTAACCGTAACCGTTAATAGCAGTACCGGTTAATAGCTCTTTCTCCCTATCCATCCATAGGGAAAGTTCGTGCCCCAACAGTGGGGATATAAAATAACCTGGTGATGATGATGATGATGATGTTGTGGTTGTTAAGAACTTAGATAGTAGAGCTTTCTACGGCTATGATGCCACCCGGAGGGAAACTACACTCAGCGGCACGGAATCTTGGCCAGGCTCTTATCATACGCTGGCAATGATTTTTAGTGTTTGTAACAAATGTTTCTTTTGGAGGTAGGTAAAAAAGATTGTTCATCTTTATTTCAAGAGGGTAATTCATTATGTTTTAGTGTTACGGGGTTAGTTTCTAAGTTTTAGTCGAATTGGGACTTTTGAGCAAATCAGTTCAAGTTTTGAATTCGGTATTGTGAAAAATGTAGCTTTGTGTTAGTTAACTTTTGTGATATTGTGGGTTTAATTAAGTTTCATCCGTGATTTAAAGTTAAAAAGAGTTAAAAAGGTGTTAACACCAGCCCAAGTTGCAGAAGCCGTAGCTTTGATCAATCCAGGAATGACACAACGAGAGGTGGCTATTACAATTAATGTTCCGCGCTCATCTATGCAATATGCCTTGAAACGATACCAGGAGACAGGCAGCTACTCCCGCAGGCCAGGTAGTGGAGGTGTAAGATGCACTTCAGCTCGGGATGATCCGTTCATTATTTTAGAAATTTTAAGAAACCGCTTCCTCACTGCCGTTGAAATCCGCCAGTGGCTCCAAATCACAAGAGGTGTGAATGTAAGCGAGCGTACGATCAGAAGACGCATGGTCTTCCATAATTTAAAGGCACGCAGGCCAGCACGCGGTCCAGAACTGCTCAGACAGCACCGAGTAGCTCGACTTAGGTTCGCACGTGAACACGCCAACTGGACTCCCCAACAATGGGCTAGAGTTCTATTTACTGACAAGTGCAGAATTGCTTTGCGTGCACCAGATGAACGAGTCAAGAATGTGTGTGGAGAAGAAGAAGAGAGCGATTTCTGCTCATCACAACAAAAGAAACCGTCAGTTTTCATGGAGACTCCATAATGGTGTGGGGAGGAATAAGTTCCGATGGTCGTACAGAATTGGTTGTCGTTGAAAATCAATTAACAGCGGCTCGGTACATCGAAGAGATCCTTCAGGAACATGTTTTGCCCTATATGGGATTCATTGGATATGACGAATTCCTTTTGATGCACGATAATGCCCGCCCACACGTAACTCGTTGCGTGAACGAATACCTTCAAGACGTTGGTATACAAAAATTGCAGTGGCCTGCTCGAAGTTCCTATCGAGCACATCTGAGAAATGCTGAAAAGAAGAATTAAAACTTCTCCCAATTCATCGCAAACTCTCAACGAGCTCCGAAATGCGTTGGCTGCTTGGGTCACCCTTTCGCAAGTCGATGTACGAAACATTATTCAAAGCATGCCAGTTCGCAAGCAGGCGGTTATCAGGGCACGAGGAGGGAACACCCGATATTAAAATGGATAACTGAATGGACCAATACATTTTATTAATTTTAAAATTTGCTGATTTTTAAAACAGAACGTTAATTTACGTAAAAGTGAGTGATTTAGAATAAACAATATTTTCTTATTATTTTCTCACCAAAAGCTTTATTAAATACAATAAGAAAACCCTGAAAACAATAAAAAAAACACACTGAACCATATTAATTTTTTGTGACAAAAAAATCATGAATGTGAATTAGGTACATGAAAAAATTAAGGTGGTCAAGTTTCCGTGCCGGTGGAGTATATATACGACACTTGAAATATTTCGAGTAGCTTAAGTAATTTTACAAAAACATACTTATCTTCAAAATTGTTCTGTAAAAGCAATCCCTGTATTTCTATGAAACCGATGGCATCAAAAGAACCAATTCCTAAAAGGAATTATAGGAACGAAAAGAAAGTAACATAGTACCTAGTTATCTCTATAATTACGAAATAAAATATGCAAATTCTTTATTATATAGTTAACAAGGTAGGTATGCCAAGGGAAGGAAAAGTAATCTACGTAGCTCGCTCAAGCTTGAGATTTTTTCTACAACAAAATATAATAAGGACCCCGTCAAGTAGACGTCAAATTATCGTGCCAAAACTCGCGATCCTATCGCGAATTATTTGATTCAATCCGGTATTAATCATCGGCTTCCACCGAGCGCGCTTTACTCCGTTTCAATAACAAAATGTACACCAAACATTTACACCAATACTTTAAACGAAATCCGAAATGTAACAACTATTGCGTTATAAAAGCTCATCACGTCACGACAGACTAACAAATACACGCATAGTTCGTAGAACTTCGGCGTCTGTAAATACATAACTCAATAGTTCGTGTGCCGACATTCTGTTCCAAACTCCAAAGCATTGGACAGAGGCGTTGAAAGAGATTGTCAGTTCAAGAAACGGCGCACGTACAAACGCCTGCACATCGACTTATCCAAAAATGTCAAATACCCTCATTAAATCTTCAACCATATGCCATATACATAAAATTCAAAGTCTATTGAGGAAATTTGACAAATTGTGATAGCCTGATGTCCATACGTGTGTACATGCGAGGCGCAAGTTATTTTTTGTTTACCAACACTATGCTCGGCCTATGTGTGGGTGACTACCTGGCGCATCCGGGAGCTACCCGTCACGGTTGTAACGATTCCAAAATAAAAGAAAATAAAACTCCTATTTGACGCTTAACACCTTATTCATAACCACCTTTTTACGTCTCCACCTTGAAATTGAACATTATTCTCAAGAACATAGAACACATACTGTAAACGCCACATTTTTTTCCCTTTCCAAACGGACGGTCCATTCAGAGGACAGGTCCCATCAATTTGTCTAAGAATTAAAAAGCAGATAATTGCGTGGGTGATTAAATTTAATGATTGAACAAATCTGGTTTCACATGCGCGTTCGAGGGATTGAGCCTAATTTATATTGTGTCAAGATATAGAATGCTGAAGTGCTCTGGATTTTAATAACATTCTTTACTGACGACATCGATTGTCCGTTTTGAAATCTTTAAGTTTTAGAGCGATTACTGTACAATTCTCGCGTAATGGTTTCTAAGGTATGTTATCTTGTAAAACTACTGGGCATAGAGATTAAATAACTTAGGTCCCAAAGCAACCATAGATGTTGTCACGAGGGTCAAAGGCTGCGGTGAGCCTTTACCATCAGACGGACCGTTCCTTGTTTACTAAGTATTTTTTTAATCTTCTACTACAAATGCAAATTTTATATATATATTTTTTTTATATACTTCTGTTACTCTTAATTCATGATTAAAAAGTCAAACCGGGACTCAAATGTACGGACACGGAATCACATAATTGTAGACATAAAGCTTCTTTTTTTTAATAAATCTCCTTTCATTCCCGCATACAAAAGCTAGTTCGGGTGACTGCTATTAATAGCGCTGACATTTAATTTATAGATTATAAGAAAATTACGAGATCACAGGAAGAATCCCGAGCTTATCCCGCGTCGGATCGCCGTCAAGCGTATTTAACGGCTCCATGGGTCCGGTGCACTCCTCTGACATTCTCAGACAACGCGAAACGAACTAAAGCCGTTTGACAGAGAAATACTTGTCCAAGTACGGTATGTATAAGCTTTGATTGTTTTCCAATTGATATAGGTATTTAAGATAAACAAAATTACAAGATTAAATTTTACAATCAGTCCCAGAAAGATCGAGTAGGAATCGAACCCACGACTCTTGTATTATCGATCCAATGCTCTGACCGCTGAGCTACCGAGCTCATCGCTTTTCAGCGGAGTTCGATTCCTACTAGTATTCGAGGATTTTTTCTAATAAATTTTATCCTGAGCATTTGTCCAAGTACGCTATGTGTTTACAAGCTTTGATTCTTATTAAAAACCATACAGTCACTTACATAAGAAATTAACAATGAAATGTGTGTTTATTAACTGGGATTGGGAATCGTCTTTCACGTAGGTTTGAGTCAAACTGTGTAAGTATTTAGATGGATAGGATGACCCAACGAAGTGTTCATACGAAAACACTAAGCAATCACTGGACATACTACGAGAATTGTGTGTGCTATTAAAAATAAATTAATGTTATATACATAAATGTTTTCCAATTGTTATTTTGAAGTTTCCTCGCAAAACACAACATTAAGCGATGTATTTCTTCTAAGACCTCATTAGAATACTTACTTTAATGTTGAACAATTTTCTAAAGTCTTTGTGAAAGCTAGAAACCAGATCGAAATGAAATCGGCATAAATAGCTTAGGTACGCTTTGCTCGAGCTTTTATAAAAAAATACAGTAACTACTAGTTAATAAGCTAAGTGAAACCAAGACAGAAAGAAAAGTAGTTGCTCTCCCAAGGTTGAATAATAAAACTATTTGTTTGTAAGAAAACATTAGTAACAGTTGTACGAAGGTATATTTTTTTAGCTTTAAGCTAAAGCTTTGAAAACCATATGACCATATTAATACGGCAAGATGTCACAAGAAATTTAAAAAGATATATTTTTACATTACACGACATGTGTAACTAATAATTTCACTAATAATAACGATAACATTATAGAAATGAGAACAGTACAACGCGTATTAATACCTATTATGAATAAACAATATAGTACGAACTACATAATTAACTATTTCAATGTACAAAGTTCACACTTCCAGTAAGGGAAGTAATAACCGAAATTAGGGTTTACGTGAAACTTAGTGCTGCATGAACAAAACTCGGTAATGTTACACATGACGTAATATTAGGAAACAGTAGACGAATGAATAAATATTTGTTAATAATATAATATAATTAAATTACCAGACTCCCTGTAGATCTTATAAGGTAAGGGGACACGCTTACGTAAGGTAACATGCTGGAGGTTTAACCGTCACCCAGGATACCTATGGCGCTGGTCACCGCATGGCGTTCAAAATCTGATCCAGTCTATACATGCCCTGTTAGAGACAATAAAACCATCAAGGGCCTTTACCCTGAGTTTTTTAGCAGTGTTGTGCGGTTGTGAAAACGAGACGTAGCGGCGTTTATAAGCGCATCTCACAACTGCAATTATATTACAGTATTACTGCTTCATAAGTTTCATGGTCCCGTCATGACATACGGAGCCGAAACGTGGACGCTTAAGCTAGGGCTGGTTCACAAATTTAAAATCGCTAAGCGAGCTATGACTGTGCTCGGAGTTTCTCTGAAGAATCGGATTCGGAACGAGGTGATCCGTTTGAGAAAGAAAGTAACCGACATAGCCCACCGGATCAGTAAACTGAAGTGGCAGTGGGCCGGCCATATTAATCACAGACCTGATAACTGTTGGGGTACCTTCCATTTAGGAAACACTAGTGAGCCCATCAGTTGGTCTTTTATAGGCTGGTGTTGATGAGGAGCTCGATGGCGCAGTGGTTAACGCGCTCGGTCTATTATTAGTGACCAAAAATGTATGATCTCGAGCTCCTCCGTGCTTAAGAAAGCACGTAGAGCCGTTGATCCCGGCTGCATTAGCAGTCGTTAAACAACCACCAAACCGCACTGGGCCCGCGTGGTGGTTGATGGCCCGTTTTCCCTATCCATCCATGGAGAAGGCTACTTCCCTAGCAGTGGGGAGATAAAATGAGCTGATGATGATGATGATGAAGGCTGGTTTTACCTGCTAATGCTGGTGCAACTACTGCTAGAAGCAGCTGGAGACACACAGTTGATGCCATTGTAGAGCACCTGAAACAATAAAGAAACAAAATTGAAAAAAGGAAATTAATATGGTAAGAGAGGAAAAGTATTGATTTGTTTTTATGATCTGAGGTGGTGATAGACGATTTTACCGTCATTTTATTTAGACGAGTTTACATGTTTTAGTTGCATCGTGTAGGAGTCATAATGCATTAAAAACTCTTCATACAAAAAGTCGCTCAATCTGTCATTGTTAAAGATATTGGTTGACGCTACACCCTACGGCTTGTATTAAATCGATATCTCTAGCTACCGCCATCTTATTATCTTCCCATCAAGTGAGATAAAAACCAAGCGCTTCTCCGCAATAAAAAAAAAATAAAAGAAACAAACTTCAAAAGTGTATTCAAACTATATATCATACATCAAACGTTTTCGATTGATCGTTTAAGTTATTACAATCCAGAGCATTCTTGCCTTTCTTCTGTGGCATTATTGTAACTTATCATTCTGAATTAAGTTTAGATTGAGGAGCTCTATGGAGCAGTGGTCTGCGATTGCTAATGTTAAGCAACATTCGCAAATGCCTGTCATCAGATTGGTGACCAAAAATGTAATGTCTGTATCATTTCGAGCTCCTCCTTGCTTCGGCAGGTACATAAAGCCGTTGGTCCCGGCTGCATTAGCAATCTTTAACAACCACCAACTAATGTGTACTGGGTCCGCGTGGTGGTTTATGGCTTCTTCTCCCTATCCTTGTATAGGAAAGGCTCGTGCCCCAACAGTGATGATGAAGATGATAACGATGATGATGATGATGATGATGAAATTTAGATTTTAACCAAAAGTTATATTATTAATGGTAACGTCTGTAGACACATTGCAATATCTACAGATTTCGACGTCAAAATACCTTCTCCCGAATCAAAACAACGCGGAGAGAATGCTTTCGTGCTCGTCAACGTTTAGTAAACAAAGTCAAATACGGAGAACGAATTGTTTGCCACAATGATACATTGTATCGCATTCAATGCCGTTTCGTTTACGAATTCACAAAAAGCTGTTATTAGCTTACCCTGTGTTAGCCTAATGAAATATTTTCAAGTTGGAGCACGCGTATACGTGCTACCGATTTCAAAACATTCTATTTTAAAACGGGTTTTAGCTTTTATGGTTTATTATATGTACGAATCTAATTTATTGTAACGTTTTGCGGTTACTCAATCTAAAAATAACGTTATTAAAAATAAATACCTACTACAATCACAAGTATTTTAAAAAAAACGTTAGGAATACAAAATATTGGTTTTCTAAGAGAAAAGTATATATTTACAGAGAGAAAAAAGATAAGGAGGTGCAAAAATAAAAGGGCGGCCTTTACCCCGCTGCGGAAAAATAGTGGCCAGTATTATAATAATAAAAGAATATTAATATAGTAAGGGAGGTTAATCAAATGAAAACATAAACCTACAGTCTACACATATAACCTCTTTCTTAATACTAGTGGTCGCCCAGTGGTCGGAATTCGACCGTAATTTTATTAAGGCTGCACGGATTGTATGTATCCTAAGCAATGAAAAATTAAAAAAGATAGAATTTGAGTTTGGATTGGCATTGACAGATTTCGGCCGCTCCTCTTCGATTTTTGAATTTTTTTAAAAGAGTATATATGCGTGTGTGTCAAATACATGGTAGTGTGTGTAATGTTTGTTTTATTGATTTAATGTATTTTTTACGAATAATTAAAAAAAATAACATTCTGCAATCCTTCTTTATATAAACTATAAGTGTGCGAAATTTCATACTCCTCCGTCTGCGCAAATTTCATAAAAAGGGGTACAAAGTTTTTGCTTCACGTATTAATATATAGATACCTATGAATCTTACGGTAGTTACGATTAAAATATTGAACGTTTCTCGGTTGCCAATCATTAATTATCGTTAGTTCCACTTCTATTGACAAATTCTTTAACAAATCCTACTAATAAATTCCTTCTCACATTAAATAAAAAATGGGGGCAATCAATCGAAAAATATCACTCCCAACTAATTTTACGTTTGGAAAATTGGCACGGTGCCATGTCAATATAACTTTTTAAACTAGCTGTTGCCCGCAGTCGCGCCCAAGTCGTTCGGCTGTGAAATCAAAGCTGTCCAAAGTAACTGACCTTATTTACTCAACTACCTACCTCAGCCAAAAAGACGTCCACTGCTGGACAAAGGCCTCCCTCAAGGATTAATCATTTTGAGGGGAATTTGCCATAATCGCCACGCTTGGCAGGCGGGTTGGCGATCGCAGTAAGGTGAGAATAATCACAGAGAGACGCTGCTACCCATCCTCTGGAATGGTCCCATAGTCGCCTTCTACGACACCCACGGGAAGAGATGGGGTGGTGCAATTCTTTACCCCCGGCACCACACGGGGGGCACACTTATTTACTCAACTAAGAAGTAATTATTGTTTAGTTTACTTTCTTTCTTAAAAAGTCGCATCATGTTTACGTTGGCTAGCCACTAGTCTAGCTCATCCTAGTGTGGAAACCGCTGGCGACGTTATTCTTTTGGCATGTATACTCTTGTTATCTTGTAAACCCATTACGTTATTTACATGTCAAAAATATGTAAGTTTTAATGTTTAATAAAGATTATTTCTATTTTTATTTCTGTTTATTTATTTATTTACAAGTTCATGTACACACTTAAAAGGTAACAAAATAAGTTCTATAGGTGAATGTAGTAAGTACTAGGGCGCTGCGTAATATTTCAGTTCTGAAATATCTTCCAGCAGGTCCTCGAAAGGAAACGATATAAATCTATACTAATATTATAAAGAGGAAATCTTTGTATTTCTGTATGTATGTATGTTAAAATTATGTATATTAAAAACTACTGGACCGATTTAAAAAATTCTTTCACCATTAAAATGTTACATTAGCGCTGAGTAACATAGGCTAAATTAAAAAAAAAACTAAAAACGACAATTTAATTTTCTAATACAAAATGATGTTTGTTTTGTTGTCATGGAAACCATTGATATATATTTAACTCAATGATGGAAACTGTCAAAGTGGTACGAAGTCCGCCGGGTCAGCTAGTAAGTTATAATTTAATTTGTACCTCCTGCAATAACTAAAGAAAACTTAATTATAGAATTTAAAGATTCAAATACCAACGGCGTTGTTTTAATTACAACGCAAAAGCTATTTCCACCTTATTTCAGTTTTAATAAAGAATGGAAGACTTATATATCCTTGTTGCGATTGACAAAAATATTTACCAACAACACTCGAACACAAAAATAATCTATAAAGCGAACAATTTTAATATTAATAAGGAAGCCAACGCACCAGCGTAAGCGACAAGCGCCAACTCCGCTTGCGCGCACCGCGGCACGAATTACGTGCTAAGAATCCAAACGGGGTTTCCCAGTTAAAATTTACGACTGCCTATTTGAATATAAATATAAGCTAAACCGTTGTTTAACCGGTCCCCAGTGAACATCGATTAGCGTTTTCACGGCCCGTCAGATATTTATATCGATTAAGAGAGCGATAGCGATTTCTCGATTACTCATCTATGATGATGGAAGTTGATTTACGACTTGATAAGTTACTATTAACGTAACATCAGATAGAGATTAGATGCCGTGAACTAATAGGGTAACAGCTTCGAGCACTCGTTAACATCTGCTAATGTTGCTAAGCACTTCGAATGATAATTAAGAATAGTTGAACGTTTTATTCTGAACGTTATTTATTACCTTTCTTTGATATACTTTTTGAATTTGGAATTGGTCGGAAATTTCAGAGTACAGAGGTAGTACGTATTTTTGTACTCTCTATGGTTATTGGTATGACTTGATTTAAATCCACCTGGCTAGCTACCACCATATTATCTAAGTCTGTCGCCAGAACAAAAGTATTAGTGTGAAATCCTCTTTTTAGAGGAACTAGAGTTGTTTCAATTTGACATTGATTTTGATTTTGGAGGAGATACTACGTTAAACCAATTTTTACCTACTTAAAGCTAGTCTCCCCATGTGGCTATCTCTATAGGCTGACGATGTATTTAAATCCCCATCAATCCTTTTGATTTTAGAATTGAGTTAATTGGTGTATTGGACTCCTCTTCGTCGTCGTGGTGACACCCTAATTGCTCGTTACATGAACTCCAGAAGTCGCAAGCTTTGCGCTGCAATTCCTTTATTACAGACAGTGTAGGTTCGACTAGGTAGGTTTAATGTATTGGAAAAGATGACAGTACAATAAAACTTGTATCATAGGTAGAGACGTGGTATGATAGAAATTCTTAAGATGGCCAATCAATCCAAAGGAGTCATTGAACGTGTAAGAAAAATTGAATACGTATAAAAAATATTTAAGTTTGTGTTCGTGTCTTTCCTAAATTATGTTTTTAATTGACCATGTGATAAATAGATTAATGAAAATGGAATACGAACTGAGAGAATGTGTTTATGTTAGGGCCTTTTTACAAAACTAACACAGCGAGAGTTTTAATCATAGAGATAAAATCTAAATATATTTTAACTATCGTTCAAACACAATCATATCATAGTGTAACATAGTCATATTTTGATTTTATTCAACTTTTATAAATTACCCATGTATGTTTACTATAATTTTACTTTAAGTAGAATCCTTTGAAGATTTATATAGATTCCTACTAGTTTACGAAAAATAAAACATTGCAATGCCTACACTTTATTATAAGGCATCGCAGTCTGACATCAAAGAGTAAGGCGATCAAAGAAATTCATATCCATAGGATCACGAACTCCACATATTTCACAATCCGTGTTGTCGAGCTACATCTGCCAAACAATAATTATTTCTCAAAAAATATAGTCCAATTACTTTTCTGAAGAAATAATGGATTTTTTATGTCTTACTGTTGTCTTACGCGTAAGCATGCTTTCATCTCACCTACTGTTAAGTGATGATAAAGCCGAAAGTGGAAACGCACTTCACCCGGGATCCTCAACTACTGAGGCACTGGCTATCTTATCTTTAGCTATCGGAACACAACAAATACTACGTACAACATTAATGTTATGGCGACATATTTGGATGGTAGCTGCTAGGCGTACCAACAAGCCCTACGAGTGTCTATACGACGAGCCAGACCGAGTACACAAACATGTACCACCCGCTGGGAATTGAACCTGGGGCCTCCGGGTCCTCTACGACTCAGAGGCGGTCAGAAAAGGCGGATATCTCAAGGTAACCTATTTTCATAGCTTTCATTTACTTAACTGAATGTATTACGTCAGGTCATTTCACACGATAGTAAACGTTTAATCTCCATAATGCGTTAAAACAAAAGCGTCCAATAGTACAGAAAAGTATTTGACAATAAAGTAAAGTAGGTCAGGAAGACGCAGAAGTCATTCATAGCCGCGTTTGTTTATTTATCAGCGCACACAAACCAACAGATAGAGCCAGGCATACCGTTCGAACACAACGGATGCCAGCCATTGTATCAATACTTGCTGCTAATCTGACGTAACACCATTACTTATTCAGGGCACACGCGTTCACGCTTAGATGACGGAATAAGTGACATATCCTCGCAGAATTGATACGTTTTAGGCGCGTACAATTTGCTGGATATCCCTAATGTTTTCAGAAGCCCTGATTGACAGTTGATAGCTACCAAATTGACAGGTATGCTGTTTACTATTCGCGTCGTTATGAATTCAGTTGTTATAAGGAATGGTGGCATTCCTGTCGACGGTTAATGGAATACTGAGTGGATTTTAATAAGTACTATGTCCGCGTTTTCCTAGTGCTAATATTTGAAAGCTGTGTTTGAAAGCGACAAATTTGACAAGTCTGTGACAGTTGATGTCGACTATTGATAACGGTCGGGCACAATTTAATTGGAGTGAGTAGTAGGGAATCCATACAAGAATTTATTATAGGTTAGAGACATATATAGACGTGTGCCTGGATGGAATCCATTTCCCGATCACTTGGGTTAATATAGGATACATACTTTACATTAATTAAATCAGGTTTTACTCATAATATCTTCCTATCTTATTACAAAACCGTTCGTTGTTACTAATAAAATATCATAAACAACGTGTAACAGAAAGGTCTGGTCAAAATGAAAAGATCCAAAGTATATCCGATCTAGATCTTGTATGCAGATTTACTAAGCCATGATTATTAACTTTAATGTGTTATGCAATTTTAAATTATTTATATCTATTGTGACGTCACATCAAAATAAACAAGTCTCAGCCCTAGTGGTTTAGTAACCTCTGTGTACTAACATTTATGATCACTGCTGCATACTTATGCGCGCCTGACGCGCATCACTTCACAAATATAAATATTTCATTAACCATTACATGACAAATTAAAATTATTAATTGTCTTAATAACAACACATACAAGTTCTAGATGGGATACACGTTGCATCTTTTCATTTTGACCACACCTTTTTGTTACACGTTGTATAAGTAGTTAATAGATTGAAAAACAACCTATGTTCTTGGCGGGAAAGTGAAGAGTCATGTCTGCGGTTTTGTTTTATTTTCTAAAATTTGTGTTATGTCGAATATTAATGTGAAGTAATGGTGGATTATTAACCGTTAAGTGTTCGTGAGTGTGCATGATTGTTGGCAAATGAAACAAAACAGTGCAACGTCACTTTTCAAATTCTCTCAAGAAGTCCGCCCGAGGACTTAGTAAAGCTCCACATCTTTACTAAGATACTCGAGGGGTTGGGGGGTATATCATTTCTCACTTCTCATTTCTATTATCATTCATCATCATCATACAAGATGGAAATATTGTTTATTTATTTATAACTTGTAAGAAAAATTACTTTGACACTGGCTAAATGTGCTAACCGCACAAAGCCATCAACTAAAGGAAAAAAAAAAAAAACAACCTATTTTTGAAACATTTGACAATTGATGTCAAAAATTAGTCTGAAATCTGGCACCAATAGATGGAACATGTTCTAGTTTAAAATCTGGAAGATTTACAATGCTGGCAGAGATTTCTGTAGGTCAATGTTCGATGTTTCTATAAATGGATGACCCTTTCTGATATTTCAAATTTATCTCTTATAGATTTTTTTTATTTTCACCTTCAAGTTACACAGCAAATAAGTACACACACAGAACTTCTTAAATATTTATAAGCATATTTTCCTAGTGTATTCAACATGAAAACGAAATGTATTTTTAACGCAGTCTTTTTCTTTTTAACTATTACTGAAGTATAATTTATCATCATGCTGCTTTCTACACAAAACTTCAAATTGTCGCACCCAAAAATATTTTTCAAACACCTTTTTAGGTCTGTAGGTTTTATCGCAATAAAAAAATCATCATTTTGGCTGGCTGAATTCAATAACTGTTTGACAAGATATATATCTAACCTAGTCACTTCTACCAAGGGATTTTATTCAAACCCTAAGGGAACGGTAGAAAACCTCTGGCCACTTTTAAGAAAATGGCTTCTGATTGTCTTCACTAAGGAGTCTCTGTAATTGGAATTGTCAGTTTCAATAAGGATAGCTTCTCAAGACAGGCTGTTTGAAATAATTATCGCGCTGAGTTTGACGCATCTATTTAGAGAATGCTAATTTTGAAATCGAAGTCATAAAATTAATTGACGAATGGACAGTTGGAGATACGAAAACAAAAAGCGGTCGAGTTGGCATTCACGAAATTGAGAGTGAGTGGAGCTGAAGACAAGGGTTCTGCACTAACAATGCGAAGGACAAAGCGAAATGGAAACGGCCCACTCCATGAATTGATTTATTGCCGAGATATATATCCTGCAGGATCGTAAATACTCTCTCTTAATTAATAATAACTTTCCCAAGTTTAAAATGGTTTAGTATTGCGTGATAAATTCCAACCAGTCTCTTCTTTCTCTTTTCAAATATTAACAACGGCTTAAGAATTTGCAGACCGTGATACTTTTAAAACTTTTAACAATACTAAAAACAACTTAACAAGAGAAATATTTCACCACTTCACACAAAACCGTGTCCTAATTCGCTTTATTTACGCCCGAGTAAATAAGTGATGAGTGCTATTTATATTCACCATGCGATCAGATCGAGAGAGATCAAAACACATAGAAGATGTTAGTTGAAAAATAACCTTTAAGTATATTAGGTACTATTATGTCAGTAACTAACTTTAATCGTTCAACGCAACTCAATCACGCGCATTGTCGACCCTGAAGCTTTACTTCTTAAGCCTCAATGCCCAAAATTTTTGCTGATGTACTCGTAGTAGGTACCTTTCAAAATGGAACGGAACAATGGCAAAAGGCAATGCTGCTTAGTGACAGAAATAAGTATAGAGTCGAATTCTGCGCAGGATTCTACCAGCAGGCGAATCCAGTCGTAACCATGAGCGCAGTTGAAGTTCATAACGTCACGTCACGATACCCAATGCAGAGCAGAAGGACTTTCACTCCTCCCAATGACAACCGACTTAGAGGTACTACCATAAAAAGCGAATTTACACAGTTCTACAATTACTCGGCGTCGAAACAAAAAGAGACTTAAACCCAGATGAGCATTTTCGTACCGAATCTTTTGAGACAATTGTGTGGGCCCGCATACCACACGCCGAGCCCCATAATAAAAATATTTTTGTTTTTCATTCCTTTGATTACAACTTTATTATGTTTTTTACGCGAGTACTTATGGAACGTAATTCTGAGCCCGCCTTTTGTTGTGCTCAGCTATTGTGACGATCTATTAATTAAACGGTTCGTCTTTAGAAATATTTTTTTATGACGCTGACGCCCGCCCGCCGGACGAAATTGTACAATTTAGTTATTGTTACTGTTGCTATTGTTGATGACAGTACTTACTTCTTTCTTTCAAAATTGTGATACTAAAATGAAATAAAAACATGTATTAACTGCAACTGTTAGTTTGTTTTTGTTTCAATTTATCTTTGCTTTACTCATGGGTCAAATTATAATATTCAAGGCAATTAATAAAAAGCTAATAATAACTGTGAAGTTATAAAAAACTTTAACACAAGATTTTATAATGTCCCTCAAAAAGCCCTAATCAACTTGATATCTCGTAGAAGAAAATGGAGAGAAATCAGGGAAATTTAAATGTGGAATGTTTTTTGTTTCTTTATATGCAATAGTAGGTACTCATTAAAACCAGCCAGGTTTTCAAAGACTCTTTGTCGCAAAACTTTTTGCTCATTCCACGTACGAACGAATGGCAGAAACAACACACAAGATATGCCTTTTGACGTCGCATTCAATGGTAAAAATATCTGAATTTCCCAAATTTTCAGGGCATCGTTTCAGAACTTCATTGGCAATTAGTAATTGTTGCTTTTTGCACGTTTAATAGGCAATGATGTATCCACCCCGCTGTGCAATTACCTCAGCGAGAGCCCCATTAACGAATCTATTAAGTGTAGTATCGTTTACACTCACGATACACGTATTACCATATAAATGACTGCTCTTGCCAGAGGCCTCGTTGTTTGGGGATTAAGCAAAATAGTGTAACATTGTAAGCCATATTATACCGCACCTACTCGTAGTTGGAAATATTTGTTTACCGTTGGAACAATTAATTTGAGGTTACTTAATCCAGTAGGTGTACAAGTGTACAGTTAAAAAGTTAAAAGCACAATTAGCTCGTCGAATTCATATGGGAATATGCAAAGCTTTGTGTCCATTTAGTTGTAATTTCTTATGCGTAGGTAGGCAGTACTGCAGTACTGTAGAATTTAAACTGTTGTCTCGGGCTTATCTTCTGAATGCGAGTTTTATTCACATTTCAATTTGTCTGGCAATATTGCAAATCTTAGTAAGTTTGTCACCAGAAGGAACTGCTTTAATACTCGCTCGTGCTCACACTGGCACACTCCAGAACTTTTAAGACTAGTGTCTTAGGAGAGTTGGCTTATGGTCATGAACACATACTACTCCACTCCCCTCCTTTTGGAAAGAAATTGCTCTTGACCGCACATGGCCTTCACAGCAGCGTAACCGGACTTTTGTGGACGCTGATAAATGTGAAGGGTTCCTCAAGCTATCTGATCAAAACATCCTCATAGGGTTCCTAGAGAGTACTGGCATTCTCCGAGGCGTTCGGATAGGAACGACACAATCTCTCACCTCCCGGCACGCACTTATGTCCTGTCGAGTGAAGAAAAGCGGACGGGTGAGTCCTACATAACTTGGATATAAGTAATGCATTGACCTGGGTCAAAAAAAAGAAAGGTTTAACACAGTCCCTTTATTTATCGAGTCAAATCGCAGACGGAAGCTACCATTAATAAATGCAGGAATCGACGAGCGGCCGCCGTTGGTAACCTGAACTGCGCTGGTGTGGTCCGAGGGATCGGTGTCGCCGGCTCGCCTTTCAAAATAAACACTGATTATTGATTTGTCACGGTATTCGTCATCGATATTGTATCAAATCAAAATGTAGTCGAGGTTGAGTTATGCAGGCTGTAGCTACGTAGCTACGAATGAACTACGAAACGACGACTGATGGACTGGATGTCTCGTGGTAAATGTTGAGTACGTTAACTGTGCTGTTTGAAAATGCAGTGGTTTGCACTTTTAGATTGTAATCGGGCAAATTAAGTAACTTTCGCAATGACGGATGGGTGATCAAAATAAAATTTGGACATGACTTCTGCGGGACATTCATTCATAGGTTGATAAATATTTACTCTATTTTTGCCATAATATCGACACATGGCTTACTGCGAGTTTTATTCCCTTTATCACATTAACAAAAACAGTGACAATATGTCATTGTAAGGCATTGAAGCAGCATTGGTGATATACGACGAGAGTTAAAAAAAAACATGTAATTTCTCGATCGTATGGCAAATGAACCTCGCACAAGGCATCCAGCTGTCGTTCAGCTTCATTTCGTTCTCTATGTAACATTCCTTTACCGTTGTAGCCTGCTCTGCCTGCGCAACTCAATTGAATTACCCAAGTTGTAGTGATTGAATCGGCGAATTGGTAAATTCGATTAAACCAACTGTTTGGTGGTCGCGCAGTTGAGAGACCTGTAAAAGCTCCCGTTCGTTCTAATTTGGTTCGACATTAAGTGCGACAAACTTCACCGTAGACCGAAGCTTGTGGGCACTAGATGCAGCTTGAAGTAATATTGATCTGGGGTAAATGTTAATGACTTCCCAGTATAGTGATTGTCAATACTAAGAAAAAGATTCTACTTATTCTAATTTCAAATATATAGTTCTTTAACTCAACAGATGATGACGTTGCAAAATTCTTAGTAGAATTTAAAAATAATGTAATGGCAACACTCGAAAGAAAATACAATTCTCATGGTGGATTTTGACGGAACAGATGATGATCTCTATTTATGAGGTTAGTGTTTCTGCAAACACAGCTTTAGATAAAGTAATAAGTTGGCATTAAAAAGTTTCAACCTGACTTTTTAATTGAATGTCAATGCTGGTTAGAGTTCCAACCAGTCCCAACCCTAAAATAATACAGCGATTAAATTGAATAATATACGTTAATGATAAATGGTTGTAGGATTGGCAATTTATTGCAACCTCAGTCTCTATAAAGCCATCATGATTTAATTCATCTCTATGCTTTATGGCGCTGAAAACAACTAAATGCACATAAAATAGAACTATAAACCATACCAAACCAAGGAAAATATATGAAGACAATTCACAAAATCACATATGAGGAGTCAGGGTAATAACTTACCAAACTTGCTCAATAGTAGTGTGTATTCGACAGTTCTGGCTCACTTGTATGGAAAGTCATATTCGCGGGTTCTGGCTCAATGAATCAAAAAGTCGTTTCAAGGGTCGACCAAACCTAAAAAAAAAAAAAAAAAAAAAAAAAAAAAAAAAAAAAAAAAAAGGAAAACCCCCCCATTTGAATCGATTGCGCTGGGTCCCAGAGCGATATCTCTTGCCGTTTCCGAGTTACGTTACTCACGGATGGTCCTTCTTCGTTATCTAATTACCTCTATTGTTAACAATAAGACGACCCTTGCTCCTTATCTAATTGCCTCTATTGTTAACTATCACTGTGTTTTGGCGATTACACCGTCGGACCGTCCACAATTCTTTCTCATTATCTAATCACCTCCATTGTTCGTTAACAATTGACATTGAGGAGCTCGATGGCGCAGCGGCTAGCGCGTTCGGCTTGCGATCTTGCCCGCTAAGCAACTTTCGCAATGCCGGGTCGCCTGATGGGTGACCAATTAAAAAACATCTCGAGCTCCTCCGTGCTTCGGAAGGCACGTTAAGCCGTTGGTCCCGGTTGATGTCGTAAGATGGCAGTCGTTAAAACCCACCAACCCGCATTGGGCCAGCGTGGCGGGTTATGGCCCAATATCCCCACGTGCTATTGTTCACGTGGGAGGCCTGTGCCCAGCAGTGGGACGTTTATAGGCTGTTGATGATGAATTGACATTACTTTCCGATATCTTAATGTATTTGGTCGTTTAGGCAAGTTGTTGCAAGAAACATTTCTAAGGATCTCAACTAATATAAAACGCATGCGCATTATTGTGTTCTTACGAAGTCGTGCTTCAACCATTCACAAAACGGAGAACCGTTGCTAACATAGAAATAATTTAAAGATATAGCACCTCTGTTTGTAGTTGACTGCTGCAGACAAACAGATAATCTGAAAACAGTTCCTATTTACCAGATAAGACTACAGCATACTGTCTTATTCTCAACGATTGCATTGTTGAATACAAACCACTAAGAAAGAAATAATAATGGATTATATGTTTTAATGTTTGCTAAAATGCTGCTAGTGTTGGAAATACAGCTATTATTATTATATAATTTGATAAGTTTATTACAGAACAAAACTTAAAACAAAAAAAAAGAAACATAACTTAACTGAACTTAAAAAAACCAAAGGAATAAAAATAGCAAATTAAAAACTAAATGCCTATAAATAAAAGATGTCTTCCAACTGTGGGCTCATGGGAACGGTCCCAACAATGCTGGCAACATTGCCCCTCTGGATTGCCAAGCTAATACGCTGGCAGAGGTAGCTGCCAGCCTTCTTGTCACCGGAGGCCTCAATAAGGCGAGCACTTAGCTCTTTAACAAGTTGCCTTGCCTCCGGCCCCCATGGACCCATTGTTTCCACCGCAAACGGAACAAATAAATAATTACGACCCAGGTTCGCGTATTTGTGCCGTTTGCGATTTTCAGCGCTTACCGCAGCAGCCCCCACATGAAGAGAAGTGGCGCGAACATGCGAGGGAGCCACGGTGTCAGCACAGGTTGCATCCCACACCAACGGCCTGCCAAGCTTCCAGGGCCCAATGGTCATTCCGTCAGGTCTCTTGCCATCGCTACGAGAGATACCAGCTGGCTCTAAGACAGCCGG
Source organism: Eudonia mercurella (assembly GCA_963082485.1). Lineage (NCBI taxonomy): Eukaryota > Metazoa > Arthropoda > Insecta > Lepidoptera > Crambidae > Eudonia > Eudonia mercurella. The sequence continues at coordinate 14,250,952 of OY720036.1, read as the reverse complement.
TAAACCAACGGTGGCAAAAGCACTGCGGATGATGCTGTTTAATGAAGAGTGGCGTAACATACGACCAGCACTACGAACGCATGAGAGGCCATGGTGGCCTAGGTCGCTAACAGCTTCCCCACATACACAGCGGTGAGGGTGGACTAACCTGGCGCCTAAACGGAGGCAGACCGCTATAGTGAGGGACGGCCCGTCCAACAAGGTACCGACATTGGCTGATGGTAATGCCTGGAGCCAGTGGCCTGACTCTCTCTCAGAGACGGCAATGAGACGAGCGAGCTCGGCCGTGTCAGCCGATGTGGATTTAAGCCCCTCCAGAACTTGCTTGCATAACGGCTCGTCCCATTGCTTCTGTAATTGTGGAATTAAAGGTAGATTTGAATTTTGAGAGGCGGATAACCAAGCGTTACTAGCATCTGCCTTGCACGACAACTCTACGGAACCCAAAGATGGGTTGATAATCTTCCTGTAGAGATTGTTCGTGCTATGAGCAGATGACAAAAACGCTGGCAGGGCCACGCTGGACAAATTTCTAATGCCGAGGCCTCCGAAACGTACAGGAAGTGAAGCCTGTAGCCAAATGCGGTCGTTCATTTGACAATTTAGAATTTGAACAAGAGTATTTTTAATTAAATTATCTAGATTGGACAATAGAGCAGGAAAAAGCCAGAGTTGGGAGCATCGAAGAACATAAGTAAATTTTGGAACGAAAAGACAAAAACGTATTATAAATAAGGCCATGTGTGGATTAATTTGGAATAAACGGTCTGAAGTTAAATTGAATTTTGCAATCGCTCCGTTTATGAAAGCCGGGATGGCAGCATCGAGAAGCGGTGCACCTAATAAAAATAACGAGTCATCTTGGAGAATTTTGATGTTGGGGGCCAGGCGACTGAAGTCAGTAACTATATCTGCTCTACGGTTCGGGGCCACAGAATTTGAAATGTATAATTCACACTTTGAAAAATTTAGTTCCAATCCTATAGTGCCAAATTGGTTTATTAAACTTTGTAGGTCCTCGAGAACTAAATCCGATTTGTCCCCTAAAGTGCCGTCATCGAGGTACCAGACATTAAATTTAGAATTTAGATTCGAAATTATTTGGTGTATAGCTAAAGAGAAAATTGCAGGTCCCAGAGGATCACCCTGCTGGCAACCAACGGCGGAATGTAAAAGATTGTTACGGTGAATCAAATTTGTTGGTTCACCGTAACATTGCCATAAAAATTTATATAACATGGGAAGTTCCTCTTTTACTTTTGCCAGCAGAGCACCCCTGTCCACAGAGTTAAAGGCATTCTTTACATCCACCTTCAACAGCACTTCGCCACCATCATTCAGCAAGAAGGTGCGAGCTGAGTGAACCGCAGCCTCACAGCCACCCTTCGAGCCAAACCCAAGCTGAACTGGCTGAAATTTGGAAGAAAGGTCAGAAAGGATGTGCTTGACACAAATTTTGGAAACAATGCGCCGGATGGTACACCCTACAGCGATAGGCCTTATCCCGCCGTCTTTCTTTTTTAAAGCACATAGGTTAGCGCCATAGAGTATACCGGTGATGTTCTGTGGAACATTTCCGGCAAGCATGATATTACAAAGATGGGTAATTTTGGTGAGAAGAACTCTGCCAGCGTCTCCAGAGGTACCAGAAACCAAATCTTTGAAATGTTGCGGCGATAGACCATCAAGGCCACCAGCAGAGCCATTTTTAAAAGAGAGAATGGATTTGTATACTTCGTCTTCGTTGGTCAAAAGCGAAGCATCCGTAGACTCGGGTGGATCGGGAAGACGAAGTGTTGCTGCAGGAGGAGGGTGTTTAGAGACTAGAGAGGCCACTGTCTCTTGACAGTCAGGAGCAATGATATCATTAGAAAAAATTAACTGGGTGGCACCTTTTAAATCACCTTCGTTGATTTTTTCTTCAACCTTGCTAACATTAAATGATGCGAGTTGTGATTTTTTGTAATTAATGGGTGAACTATGGAAATTTGGTAAGGGGGTGGTGCAATTGTTTTTAATTTTTTGGGACAAAGTTAAGTTATTATTTTCTTCTTTGCGTATGTGCAGGACGCGATAAGCAAAAGTTAACAATTGTTCCCAACTATGCGATGTGTTTTCGTTGATGATATTGCTAATGGTGGTTGCGAGTGATTGCGCTACGGAGGTACGAGCTCCTCTCGGAATGCGTTTAATAATTGGTGTGTTGTTCTTTAATTTGCCTAATATTTGCCAAAATTGTAAGTCTTGTCTAGTATGAGGGTCGAATGAACTGGGAGAAATGGGTATGTGTGGGATAGGATCTGAGGCCTGTGAGGTTTGGGTAGGTCTATGCACTTTACCTATATGTATGTTTAAACCTCTCTTGCCTCTGAAAAATTTTGGATAAGGACAGAGCTCGCACCTCACGAATTGCCCATTGCCGGTATCTTGGGCTGAATTTGAGGAATTTTGGGACATCTCACTAATAAATGCATTAAAATTATAATGGCGTTATTAATCTAAGAATACAACAAAAAAATACTAGAAATAAAAATATAAAACAACAATGACAACTGCTGCTGCAGATGGCTTTCGGCGCAGGCGTGAAATGTCAACAGCACTGAAGACTCTTCGCTTATTAGCACTCTCAATGCAGGAACAACGCTTATTGGTGTTAGAAATGCGTTACCATGACTACGAGTTGTTTATATTTGAAGAAAGGAGTCTTGACAGATCACAGAAATATAAACACAAAATAAAACTGCTTCACAGGTTGCGCACTCGGATGCCAACAATAGCACAGGCGTGGCCACGAGGCAGGAATATAAAATGCACTACAGCGTGTTTAGATATGCGCCATAACTTTTATAAAATAATATTTCGAAAAGAGTAAATAAATGACAGACCGCGGCTGTCAACCTTTTTTTTAACCACTAAGTAACATCGTAAAGAAGATATCATGAACGTAGATACACTTATAGTGGATGTTCAAGGATTTAAAGATATAAATAACAATTTTATTGTAAAAGAAGTAGCCATTGCGAGCCAGGAACATACACAAACTTTTTTGGTAAAGCCACCATACTCATTTCATCATCTCACAGAAGTAGAAAAGAAACGAGTCAGATGGTTAGAAAGAAACCGAGGAATTAGCTGGTGTGAGGGCTACATAGACACAAGGAGTTTCATCGTGTTATCATACCTCATCTGAAGAATAAAAAAGTTATTGCAAAGGGTTTTGAAAAAATTAAGTGGATCAAAGATTTATGTGCAAACTGTGTGGTAATCGATATTGGTGAAAAGGGATGTCCTAATTTTTCAATGTTACAAAGTAAATTTTGTAAAAATAAAACGGACTTTAGTTGTGTAAATCATAAAATAAACTGTGCATTAAATAATGCTGTGTGTATTAGAAAATGGTATTATGATAATAACATGTCTAAGTTTAATTTATTTTGATTTTTATATTATTATCAATAAACTGATTCTTTGTGTTATTTACAAAGGGTTTTGAAAAAATTAAGTGGATCAAAGATTTATGTGCAAACTGTGTGGTAATCGATATTGGTGAAAAGGGATGTCCTAATTTTTCAATGTTACAAAGTAAATTTTGTAAAAATAAAACGGACTTTAGTTGTGTAAATCATAAAATAAACTGTGCATTAAATAATGCTGTGTGTATTAGAAAATGGTATTATGATAATAACATGTCTAAGTTTAATTTATTTTGATTTTTATATTATTATCAATAAACTGATTCTTTGTGTTATTTACATGGTTATTTTATTTTTCATACTTATGCTTCCCTGTTTTACACATGTAATTTGCAATTTAGCAAAATAAAAAAAAATATTATTGATATTAATAAAGAATGATTAACTTAGCAATAACGTGACCTGATTTGTATTAAATAGGTTTCATATTACCTTATAATCAGAAGAGTTGTATTACACAACCTACTCTGAAACTGACTTGTTCAAACTTGTTTGCGTTAGAATTTTCTTACTTATTTACCGTCAATGTTTTATTATACAAAGGTATATACTAAATTAAATAAAAATACAAGTTTGTTTGTTACTTTTATATTTTATTAGGTATATTAAAACAGCTGGGTAGGTACATAAATTTACATTACATTTCATAATATAAGTTACGTTTCCTATTCAAACAATGAATCTGAGCAAAAAGCAACTACTTAAGTATATTGAAAAACGGGTTACAATACTTTATAACAGGTTCATATTATTTTTTAATTCAAACAATGAATCTTAGTAATGATAATAAATAATAATACATTTTTAGCCCCAAATATAATAAGATTTAAAAACACAGTGAAAACAATCGTTGTTAAAAAAAAAAAAATATATAATCCCAGTGACCCCAAGACATAGTAGATATTTTATTTTTTAATATTACGCGTTTGTCGTCATTACCTGACAAAGCTATTTTGTTCTGTTCTTGGGTAAATACTTCATGCTTTAAAGATTTAAAAAATAATGTTTTTTTCTTTCTTAAAAAAAGTATTTTTTGTCTAATACATTATAGTAATCTTCGAAATGTACATTTTTTAAAAAACCTGTTTCTGTAATTCCTCTTAATTCCTCTTGTACTGTTTTATACAGTATAATTTTGATCTTAAACCAACAAACTCAGAAATCAAAAATTTCCACCTAGTTCATCTTTGAAGAGACCCGGTACTTTTTTGTTAAGACTTGGTATACCGAAAAACAATTATTTAATGGATAATTACTAGTATCGAAATATCTAAGAAAATTCAACTTTAAATCTGTATAAAAAATCTTTGCTTTCTATTGAATAAAAAAAAAACTGTCAGTATCCGTATAACAAAGCTTTAATTTTTTCCCCATAAAAAAGGTTTCATAATAGAGTAGTGAAAATCAAACATGTGACTTTTGGATATTTCTAATACGGAAAAGCCAATGTATATATATATGGGTTTGTCTCAACTTCACACTAACCCTTTTCTCAGTATCTTCTAATGTCTTACCAAATATACTATTGTTTAAAAGTTTGAAGAAATCCTGTTCAAATATAGATTTGACCTTTTTTCCGTAACTCAGTGTTCATATCAATATACTGTTTTAAGTATGGACTCTGATTGAATTAAATTACTCTGTGTATTTTTTTTTTTTTTTTTAATAATAAACCATGTTTAAGACATGTTTTCAGGAAGAAAAAATGAATGACATAAAAAAACTTATCGTATAAATTTGGTATCAATTTCGAAGTTTTTAGATCCTGGAGGAGCAAATTTTTTGAGCACAGAATGGAAAATCGTTATGATAATTATGCAAATGATTAGGGTATTCTAAGTCTACTTCGAGTATATAACCAATATCCCCCGTCAATAGGCATATTTTTTGAAAATCTATATATATATATATTTGAAATTTCTAATTCACTTAATAACTTAAAATTTGAATGAGGTAAATAAGCGCACATAGCAAAACCATAAAGATTATTACAATCAATATAAACAAGGAAGTTATCACTTTTTTGCGGGGGTCATAAGTTTGTAAATACTTGTTATTGGCTTTCGAATATCTTGTAGAACATAAACATATACCACCGCGAATGCCTTTTTTGTATCATTCTTAATATTTCCAAGTCATTTATTAATTCTAATTTAACATCTGTTTTTAATAGCATAGCTTCAAAAACTCAGGCTAGGTGCTGTTAAGTAAAAAAGAAGGATCCAGTTTATAATTCGTCTTAAAAGTTTTTCTGCGGTAAATATCAATGTTAAAGGATATAAATATGTTTTAGTCGTAATCTTGCATTACTCATTACAAATCAAATTATTAGTTTAGTCATCTTTGAAACCATATTTTTTATTTTGAAAGGCCCAAAATGCTAAAACCTAAATAAATTGGTTTGTTATAAACAACTTTAGTTTTTTTTTTTCAATTGAATTGCTACTGAATAATTTATAATTTAATACCATATATATACACAAAACAAATTTAAAACAAAAATGTAAAAAATATAATGGAATAAAGAAACTTAAAACTAATTTACACAAGTAAAAAAAAAATAATCAAAAAAATCAAGTAAAAATACAAAAAACAAATAAAAAATACAACATTTAAAAAACCCTTATGCTAATTTTTTCACAAAATTTAAAAAAAATATATAATAATAATTAAAAATATAGGTAAGTAAATTTTTTTTTTTTTTTTTTTTTATATCTATGTTAGTAACTTACTTTATCCTGTAATGACCCCAAGCTAGTGTGTGTTAGTGGAATTGGGTATAATGTAACGCTTGGTGTCTTTGTAAGATAAACTTATAACCAGCTAAATTATGAAAAAATATGGGAACGAACTTAGGCAAACAATATTTAATATTACAATAAGAATGTACTGCACCACGATATCGCCCAGTAAGATGGCAGTGATCTTTTACTTTGTCGTCAAATAATATTTTGTTACAAAGATAACAATTTTTAGCTTGAACAAAATTGGTTCTATCTTCATCTGTTAAGAACATAGGGATCGATGAATGTAAAATATTATAAATTACAGTAATATCAGATAGAAGGTTATCAAAAAAAATTTCACACAGTCAGCTCCTCGATAAGATACATATTTATTAAGGTAGCTGTCGTAGTAGCATACAACATAGTAAGCAAATGCAGCTGGCACATGCTTTTGCTTAATCGTTGTGCAACTTGTTCCAGAATTTGATTCAACTGGCTCTAACAATAATCAAAGTCTGCGTATAAGACGAAGGGCATGTCTTGCATGCGTTCATAATGTTCAAATTGTATTAGAGTTCCCTGATTAGGTAACGTTGTTGCTACACCACTGCAAACGTGAGCTTCGAGCTTAAGATTGTCGTCAAAAAATATCATACAATCCTCACATAAAAATATTTTGGAATGATGTTAACTGCTTGCGAAGTAATTTAGATAAATCTTTAATTTGACAGTAATGTGTGCGTTTTCCATTTTCAAGAAAAAGCATGTTGACGTGATGTCCTTTTCGAAATTCACATTTGTACAGAGGTCCAACAACCTTAGTGTTATTTTTAAGACCATAAACATTAATACTTATATCGGGATTATTCTTTTCAAAAATTATATCCGCGAACCCTACTGGAAAGGTCATATTTTTGACATTAAGTACACTTTCAAAGTGCGGATATGCTGTCGTTCGGTGTGCGTTATTTTTTGCAGGAAAAAGTGATGCCATAACACACCACAAAAAGCAGTAATCGTCTGAATTTTTAATGTTGATACATGCACGTTTGTTTTTTATGGTGCTAGGTAAATCTAAGTAACCCGAGGCTCTCAACGGGTTATATTTGTTTATATTTACTTCTAGATACAAGCTTCGTAAATAAGCCCAACCACTATCTCTTTCCTCAAATTCTTCAACTTTTTTACAAATTTTACGGCTAATGTTTGTGTACATTTCATCAAAATTATAACTTTGATGTAAGATAGTGTTTTCGATAGCAAAAGATTTAATTGAAAGCGAATCATCCTTATGCAGAAAAAATTCAGAAAACAATTCAAAATTTACTTTAATGTTTGCATAAGCCTCGATTCGGGCTAAGAGTAAAAGTTTTACGCGGGAGCGTAATTGTGTTAAAAACTCAGCAGGAGTAAACATACGTTTACGTTCTTCATCGTCACCGATGACGTCTTCGCATCGAATCCGGTACGACGCTATGCGACCGCGAAGAGCGCTATGAACTTTTTCGATACCTTCGCTCTCAACGACAGAACTATTATTCTTGTGTAAAATACTTTTTAAATGAGCAGAGAAAGAATTATTTTTAACGGATAAGTTGCAAGTTGAACAAAATATAGTTTTAACCATTATGATTTTTTTCACTGTTACACTGTTATACAGAAATTAAACTATGAATTCGATTAAAATACACAAGTGTTTTCTTATGAGGCAAGAGTAAAATTTGACAAATGCTATAGTACAACTATGCGATACACCTTGGAGCGTGGTGGCGAATAAAAACCGTATATGTTGGATATTAAAGTTTAATAATGTGGTCTCAATGATGAATCGAAACTATATTACACAAGGGCATTATAAACAATACACAATAAATGGGCAAAGCTGTATTGAT
>OY720036.1:14205898-14242661 GCA_963082485.1 Eudonia mercurella | reverse complement strand
GTGAGTTTCCTCCGCTATTCGATTGATAGTAGTCAAATCAATTGAGCCTAGATTATCTTTAAATTTAAATTCAAGTTAAATTTTTTATTAGCTTTTCGTGTATAAGTATAAGATCTTAAAACTAAACATAAGCAAATCAACTCAAGTCGATCGAATATTAAAAAACTCTCGTATAAGTTTGTCACGAGGAGGCGCAGTTTCGATGCCATACAAATTTAATTCGTTTTAGCAAGCAAAATAAACTCTCAAGAAGCCTTCGTAAACTCATGGTAGGACCACAAGATCGCAACTCAGATGTTGCTTTTACTTTGCTTTTTATCAAGCGTTAAACAGACACACGAAATATTGCAAATATTGCCCTACCTACAGCTAAAATGATTTCGAAAAAAACTTTTTTTAAATTAATTTGCTAATAAGTTACCTTCTCTTTGACAGTGGTTACGAAATTTTATAATTTCTATTTAAATCTTAGACCATATAACCAATGGTCTAAGATTTAAATAGATGTTAAGGCTGTTACAATAGCGATAAGGTTATATGTAAGTAGGTAGATAGGTTTCAAATGTATGTATATTAATACATGTTTAGTGTTAATTCCTTGATTAAAATTACTTATAACGTTGTAAGTATTAGTGTATCTGTCGAGACGTTGTAAAGTCGATAAATAAATATGAACTAACAATTAAAATTAAATAAACTGACCTTTCGAATAAAGTTTCCGAGAGAACTATGTTCTCGAAATTGGGAAAATTGATTTTAATATCCACACATTTAGTTAATAGGTGGTAAGACGTCTACCGCTCTTGTTCATACGTGAATATTAATAACATTTAATTTTCAAATTACTAATCACAAGAAAAAACCAGCGATTAAAATAACCTGATAGATAACCTACAAGCATTTGGCATTTAACAATTTCGAACTCACCTCACCTCGTTAGTCATTAAAAGGCGCTGCTTCAACACCATATAAATTCTCGTTTCCGTTAACGTGATCGAATAGCAAATAAAACTCGCACAAATCACCCAGTAGCCGTTGCTATATGCCATTCAAATTCTCGCTTTCGTTAACATGAACGATGAGTATGAATAAAACTCGCAGGGCACTCTTGTACAAACGAGGTGAGTTTCTATTTTGCCATACAATTCTCGTTTTCGTTACCGAGATCATATAGGGCCCCCCTTCTCAAAATGCCACTACACATTCACATAATACATTAAAGATACACACTCCCATTACGTGCTTAGGAAGGCACGTAAAGCCGTTGGCCTCGACTGCATCAGCAGTCGTCAACAACCACCAATCCGCACTGGACTCGTGTGGTTGTTTATGGCCCGTTCTCCCTATGCATTTCCTATAAATACAGGGGCACAACCCTATCCCTAGATAGGGAAGGCTCGTGCCCCAGCTGTGGGGACATAAAATGAGCTGATGATGACACACTCCCATAAGCCCAGATACCGTACTCGTAGATCAAAATTAAATACAAAGACCCGGTTCACACGCGCTCTATACCAGATACAGCCAGATACACAAGCCTGCACACCACCACCACATCAACCAGTTTGTGGTAACAAACTGTCAAATTTCTTCAGTAGACTATGAACTTCATGCCCTAAGTATATGGTTGAAAATACATTGAAGAAAGACAGTTTTGGATAGGTTGATGTGCTGGCGTCTGTACCTGGGCGTTTCTCCCCACCCCTGCGACCCGGTCACCCCGAGCCGTATTCCTTTAGCATAACTATAAGTATTTTTCTTTTTAAATTTGTATAATAACAATTGTATAGTTTAGAGGCACCCTCGGGTAGTTCCGCTCCTGACCCGATCCGGACCCCTCGGAGAAACTTGTAGGGAATGAGACTAGCTTGCACGATTCCATTACTTCTAGCAACCTCCTGACGGTGTTTCGATCAATACGGCTCGCGCCAAAAAACATCCGATGACGCAGAAAAGGCCACCTGAGGCCATCCAACTCACTCCCAAAAAACAATTGATCGAATAGTGAATAAAAAACGCACTAGCACTCAGGATCTAAGTGCAAAATCCAACTCGCACTTGCCCGTAGCGCTGATGCTCTACACCCGAGTAGCGTATTTTAAAATCTACGTACCTACGTCTCACAAATCACATAAGCGTCTTGTTATTATTGTAAAGCAAAAGTAAATAACCTATTACTGTCTCAATGCTGGAAAGACCTCTATCATTGTAATCAAGTCATCACTACAATTGATAGGCAATGGCTTAATCACCACGCTTGCCAAATGCTGGTTGGTGATCTGATCACAAACTCGGGCTATGCATCGAAAAATTCGAAACACACTTTGCTCGACTTGGGAGTGGAACCAGAGACCTAAATATTGATATTGACACGCCAAATTCAAATTCAAAATCGTTTATTCAGTTTAGACTACAAGTAGCTCTTAGGAATGTCACTATGCCATCGGTTGGTAAGTCTACACAGGGCGGGAGACCTTGTACAGAGAAGAACCAGCAAGAAACTCAGGGCTTTTCTTTCTAGGGAGAAAGAAACGCCCTGAGTTTCTTGCTGGTTAATTATAGCGTTAATATATTGGAAAATAACCTATCATTGCAAGACACTTTCCATTACAATTAAATAACAAGTAATCGAATGGTGAATAAAATATGCACTCAGCACTCAGAATCTAAGTGCAAAATCCAACTCGCACTTGCCCATAACGCTGACGTTCTACGCCCGTATAGCATATTTTAAAATCTGCGTACGTCTCACAAATCACGTATGCATCTTCGTTATCATTGTATTTTAATTTATTTGCCGCGAACATGCGCGTGCGACGTGTGAACGACGCTACAGTTGTATAGCGTCATACGAAGATCGGGACAAGACTGACAAACAGGCCGAATACGGCGTGAGAGAAAAATACAAATCCTGATTGATTGATGACGGATGTCAGGAGCGCGGACGTTATCGAAACGTTTCGGTGTCGCTGCAGGCGGCTTATTATACTTATTACAGAACGTGAACGTTTAATAAACCCTTATGTCTACCTGCTACATGGAATGAAATACCATAAACTTTACAGGGAGTCTGGACCCTCTGGAACCCTGTACAGTGTACAGGATTTAAAAGTTATCGTTTATGTTACATAAACGCGTGAAGATCCTTTAATTTTGCAATTTCTATCTAATGTGACAGCAGTACAAAATGCGGTCTTAATGTCGTATCGCATGGCATTCTCTACGTGCCAACCCCAAGACTACTATTATACCCTATCTAGGCAGATATTGGTAGGTAGTATTAGTAGTATATGCAACAAAGCGAAGAGATGATTGGAAACTCTCTTGATGTAAGGTAATAAGTAGGTATAAGGTAAGCATTCCTCGGCAGATTTCAATTGTGGCTTTAATTTCAACGTTTCATTAATCCCTATCACAAGAACATCGTAGTGGCTAGTGGCACAAGGCAGTGTTGGATACTTTAAGCCCAGTGTTTCGTTGCCAAGAATTATAAGTAGGTACTTATAGAATTTCATTGAAATTGTATTAGATGACAGCTACGAAGAAGGTGTTCTGTATCCGATTGTCGCTAAAGTCACTAGTCAGTTGGTGAATGGTGACCCTTATTTTAAATGATTCTACGAAAAGATAGGCGATTACTGGTAGCTGAAGAACTGGTGACACACTGCCACCACCCTAATTGGATTTATGCGCGGAAAAAAGTTTCTGGATCCTGAAGAAACTATGAAACTTATAGAGGTGTCTCCATATCTTACAGTACTCCGGGTCAGTTGGGAACGTAATCGAGATAGGATAAATGAATAGGCTCTTCAAACATTGCTTTGTTAAATAGGTATGCGATTACGCTAAACCAAAGGGATCAAGGAATTAATTAAATTATGTTTGTTAACTGTCCCTTTATGTTAAAGTTTAGACTTCATTTTCTCTCCGTAGCGTAGGTTGAATATCTATGTTATCTATATCTACTATTGTTACTTTTAAAACGCGCCGTATACCTATAGGTAAACGGTTAATAATTAGTGTGACACCACTTCTTCAATAAATATTAATGAACTCAAAAATATCCAGAAAAACGTTAGTATTTACATAAGATACTTATTGTAACTAACTTAAGTGTGGTAATTAGCTACAAACATTATACGTAAAGCTTTTAAATTCAGGTGTAACAGGTATAACAGGGAATACTGCAAAGGTCATAGAATAATGATTAGCAACTGCTAAGACACCAGCTCACATAATAATTAGGTAGGCTTGTGTGTTTTTGACAAAAGACTAAAGGACACCGGGCTATATTTTGTTATTGTTTCGACCTAAGTAAGCAGGCACATGGCTTCCAAACCCCGGACACACCCACACACACACACAAATAAATGTCATTTTAATACCTTTATTTTTGTGTCATACATAACAAAAAGCCGGCAAAACAAACAAACAACAATGTCTGGTACTTTTACTCGAACTAAAAATTCGGGTGAGCTCTCGACAGTATTTAAAAATAAAATGAGAGCAACATTTTCGATAAAGCGAACCCGCAAGGTGCGCCTGGGCCGAGGTGCACTGCATTCTTCCAAGAGGGTCGGGAGGGAATGGGTTGCATTCTTAGTTATTCTTACCTTCCAAATTCAAATCCCGAGACATACAATAACCCACACTTAGCACATAATTAGAACACCACGTTACTGAACGAACATACAATCACAGAAGAATAAGTTATTTTGTTTACATCATTGACGGAAACAGATGACTCCTACGGAGACACAACCGAGAGGCCGGCCTATAACAAGCAAACTGGATCCATTCGGTTAGTCCGTCTGTGACGCGGAATGCTATGCCCCATCTCTCTCCTGCCTATTGAAACAATCGGTGTGTCCTTATCGCTCGTTCGGAGAAAGGCGCCAATGTACGGCGCGGGCGCCGACTCCTTCCTTCGGGACTTGAAAAAAACAAAAGCTCTTTGGAAACAAGTTACTGTAATGGGGCTTTAGGTGCCTGTCAAGATATTGTATGATTTAACATTTATTTGAGATGAACGCACGACGGACTCGGGACGGAGCGAAGAATTTTAAACAGGTTGTAACAGCAGTTTTTGCTGCGGACAATTATGCGGCTTCTAGAAACTTGGTTTGTATCTTTTTTCGCACCACTTAATTGCAGCCGTTTCCTTTTGTTAATATTTACCAAACAAGTATTGGTAATAAAATTCTACAACGAACTAGTAAAACAGCATCCAGTAAACAGATCAAATACATCAACTTTAGCCCTTCTACTGCAGGGTATCTAATAGTATTTCTCTCCTCTGAGAAAAGCATGTGGGCAGTGCACATTATTGAGTCGTACAACCCACTATTTAGTATTTATGTGGCTGTATAGGTAATAAAGCTCCGATACCGTTTTAAGAAAGCGACTGTAACCAACGGCAACGTTAACGTGTAAACCGAAGTAGGTTCCTACGAAAGCCCTCAAAATCCTTTATGGGTCAAAATCATCTATGAGTTTTTTGCAATCATGCTCTACCCAGTAATTAGTAGGAAGCTAAACTATCACAACCGTCGGAGCGTGCATCCCTATAGTTGAAAAACTAATAGAAATTAATGATGTAAAATTATCCGGCTCGAAGGATCAATAAGCTTCTTACCGCAACTTATGGTGATTAAGCGCAAAACTACGAATATCTTTTAAATGAAATTGCTTTTTTATGTCGCTTTTCGAATAAGGGTCTTACTACAAATTAAATCGGATTACAGCCAAATAGAAGACGATGATTTTGACAATGATTTCTTGACACTAAAATTGAGATGGGAATGCTAAGATGGTTTGGGCATATGGAAAGGATGGATGAAAGGCGATTAACGAAACAAATTTACAAGGAGAGGGTGGATAGAGCTGTTGGAAAGGGTAGGCCTAGACGGACGTACTTAGGACAAGTCCAAGACGTACTAAGAAAAGGTCAGGTCAGGAGTACCCATAACCGACGAGCATGTATGAAAGGAGTAATGAGAGTGGAGGAGGCGCAAGAGGTGTGTCAGGACCGTAACAAGTGGAAGGATGTGGTCTCTGCCTACCCCGTTGGGAAAAAGGCGTGATGGTATGTATGTATGTATGTATGTATATTTTATTATTTGAATGATAAGGTTTCGTTATTATTATGCTCATTACAAAGTTAACTGCAGAATTATAGGTGTTAGTTAGGTACTAATACGATATTATATTAGGCCGATAGAAATGAATATTAGTTCCATAAGTGATTGATAATGGATCCCGCGAAAGAATCCACGGAGTACAAAAAAGTACCTATGTTGAAAATACGAAAATTGCAAGCTTGCGGTGCGGAGGTGGAAGTGCGAGGTACTTGATGGCGGCTGGTCCAGGCACATTCCTCAATAAATGGCTCTCTTGAACTGAACATTCTACCAGAACAAATATATTGCAATCGCGGTAGTAACAATGTGTTGCCAGTTTGGCTCAGTAAAGATATTGTGTTGTGTTGTGTATTCGGGAGACGCGTGCCTGTTTCAATGTTGTATCCTTTACAAACAAGATAAAAAAAATTTTAGAGATCCCTGACGTTCAGTATCAGTACATACAGCGGATCGAAAATCTAATGAAGGAGCGTTTCTGCACTTTTAAAACTAGCTGTTGCCCGCGACGCGACTTCGTTCGCGAGGATTACACTCTCCCAAAGGAACCTGTTACCTGGATAAAAAGTATCCTTCGTCTTAGTCTGGGACATGGTCTGTCTGTCTATGTTCAAAACTCCGGTTCAAAACTTCATCCATATTCTTTCAGCCGTTTTCAATTAATTCTCTTACCAAAGCTTTTTATAGGTAGTAAGGCGCATAGCACAAGCTAACAAAACAGAGGTCATACGATAAACAAGTTTTAAGCAGATTAGAAACTATTATGTTTCCAAATAACGTACTTTTGTTAACCTATTCTACCAGTGCCTGCCACTCCGTTCGCATGAATTTTAGACGAAGCTTTATCTAAGTTTAACATTGTCCAAGTTAGGGTTTATTTTGTTAGATATATCATCATCATCATCTTCGCCAAAAGACGTCCACTACTGGGCAAAAGCCTTCCCCAAGGATCTCCACAACGACCGGTTTTGTACTGCTCGCATCGAGCGGCTTCCCTTTCTTATATAAATGCATGTAATCTAGTAATGTAAGCCAGGGATTTTGTAATTTCTACAAAGTTCGCAATAAAAGCTCATCTAAACTTTTCTTTTCACAGAAATGATCCAACAATCTGTTTTTTTTTAACATATTACAAATATATTTTTGACAGCAAATTAAATTTGGTACATATTAATCTCATGACTGCCAATTTACCGCCAGCTTCCATGTTCGCGGGTATAATAGCACCACAATCATATTATCTCAGCGCTTTTCCTTAAAAGACCATGTTTTCGGCTTTTCCTAGTAATTCAGTATATTTCATTCGGCAACACAACACGTCAACCGGTGGTTAGCGTAAAAACTCCTCTCATTTGCTCATTCTACAGCTTCGAAGCTAAACCGCATTCCTCTCAGCCGGCTGAAGAGTTCGAGAGCAATGGGCATATTACGAAAAACTAACCGTGCTAGAGAACTTCGAAAATTGTCGCTCTCTACTTTGGATGCAGGAAGCATTAAGTAAGTTTAAAATATCAGGAGTATCAACAATGATCGGTGCTGACAAAAAAACTCAAACAACATATAATTTAAAAAATAAAATAATTTGAAAAAATACAATTATTTTTCCATTCAAAAAATACAATCATTATATAGTACTTAGGTATTATTTCCAAATGACCCACCTTCGACTAGGCTTATTTTGTGGACTAGGTAAGAGTTACGAGCGACCTAGTCAATATATCTACGGAGAATGCGCTAATATATTTCACAGACAAGTTCGATGTTTCGTATTTCGTATCCGCTAATAAGTTTTGACCAGAATACATTTTGAGTCGTCTCCAATTCGTCCAGTTTTTACAGCGGCGCCGACTAGCGACGTTACTTTTTAATTGCCAATGTTAATCGCTAGAAGATTAACATCATTTCTCGAGTAATGCTCTGTTTTATTCCTCTGTAAAACCTTAAAAAAGACGCTGTAAAGAGGTTGATGCAATCTTTACGGTAAAAATAAGCTGACTGGCGCGGCTGCTATAAACCTATTTTCATATCTTTAATGTAGAAACATAACAATACGGATCAAGAACAACACTTCCAAGTCATAGGTACCAACATGTCAACGCATTTTAGTTTTACCAATGTTCTTGGTTTTTAAGTAAACTTAGTGTTTCTCCTTATACTATTTATGTTTTATATATAAACGCCACCACTCGATCTCAACAACATTTTATAGGTAAGTACTGCAAAATATACCATCAAACATATAGGGCCAACAATAAAATTAATTGTACATACAATTCTTTTGGATCTATATTATATAATAATGCGTTTTTCGCCAATCCTTCTTCGAAACAGTATATTAGTAATAAAGCAAATTAATCTGGTTACGAAATTACATTAATCCAAATGATTCAACATTATTCAGGCTCTTAGAACTAGTTATAGGATAGGGGTGCGGAACCAAAACGGGTGCACATCCGTAACGAAATTGACGTCCCTACGTGTAGGACAAATCGGAAATTAAGACAATAACGGAGAAAGGCTCCATTCGTCGTTCATAGCGTGGTAAGTATACCGTTCCGCAACAAGGCTGTAGTTCGAACAGCAATGTAGCAAACCAACGCGCGAATGTTCAGTTTTCTGGTTGATTCTCGATGTAGCGTGGGGGCACCTCCAGCCACATTATGCGCATAACCCAGCATAATTCCCTATAAATCTTGATTGACTTAGACGCTTATTCACGGGCGTTTAGAGCGGATCGAATTTGCTTCTATTAAACTTTGCTATCGGGATTGTAACTATACGTTATAGTCTAAAGCTAATTCCACGTTGTTATGGAAATCGAGAGATATCGAACTGAATGTACTTACATAATAAAAACGTACAGATATAAGTTTATGCATATTGTAAGCTTTGTTGCAACATTCCGAATTGTAAACGAACTGATAATTAATGTTCTTGATAGTATAAACTTGTTTCTCTTAAAAAAATCCCATGAAAAACTTCATATTGGTAGGTAACACACGTATTAACGGAATCCTGATGCCAAACCAGGAATATGCTGACCTGGAGTTTGTCTGATGTAAGGACACCACTTCTTTTTCCACCACCTTTTTTATCCTAGGAAAATTCACGCCTGAACCATCCCGCGAGGCTCCAACTCCACTTGGTACCTATATGGGGTTAGCCTGATGATATGGCCAACTAATAACCTAGGGCCTTAGACCTAGGACACCCGTCTACCGCTTGGTCGGGATCCAAGAACTCTGAGGAGTTGATCACGAACCGCCACGGTGGTCCCTTTGGACACGTGCTCTTACTAAGGCGCCTCATCCCCCGTGTGCGGAGGACACCAGTCTACCGCTTGGTCGGGATCCAAGAACTCTGAGGAGTAGATCACGAACCGCCACGGTGGTCCCTTTGGACACGTGCTCTTACTAAGGCGCCTCATCCCCCGCGTGCGGAGGACACCCATCTACCGCTTGGTCGGGATCCAAGAACTCTGAGGAGTTGATCACGATCCACCACGATGGTGCCTTTGGACACGTGCTCTTACTAAGGCGCCTCATCCCCCGTGTGCGGAGGACACCCGTCTACCGCTTGGTCGGGATCCAGGAACTCTGAGGAGTCGATTACGATCCGCCACGGTGGTCCCTTTGGACACGTGCTCTTACTAAGGCGCCTCATCTCCCGGGTGCGGGGGGACGCCTCTACACCTTGAGGAGTTTTATCATCATCATCAGCTGCTGGGACACGAGCCTTCCCTATGGATGGATTGGGAGAACGGGCCATAAACCACAACGCGAGCCTAGTGCGGATTGGTGGTTGTTAACTACTGCTAATGCAGCCGGGACCAACGGTTTTACGTTTCTTCCGAAGCACGGAGGAGCTCGGGATGACAAATTTTTCATTACCCATCCGATGACCAGCCTTTGCGAAATATGCTTAACCTGCTCAGCACTGGCTGACGGGCGCGTTAACCACTGCACCATAGAGTTCCTTTTGAGGAATTTATGCGGGGAGTATGAGGAGGATGGTGTTTCCCCACCCCCGCAGTGCGGCTAGGATGTCTGGAGAACCCCGTGCAGTCGCCCTCCTGAACATCACTACCTCGGAGTCGGAACCGATCCGATCCGAACCCCTCGGACAATCTAGTAGGGAACGGAGACACGCACTAGTGCGTGATACCGTTCCCTCTAGAAAACCTATGACGGTGCTTCGTTTCACACGGCTTGAGAACCCTTTAAGTTTCTCGCCACCTAAAAACATCTGGTGACGCTGAAAATGCCTCCTGAGCCAATCAGCAGAAAAAAACCAGTTCTATTTAAAATAATGTAGCTAAAAAGCATTTAAGATCGACTTTGGCTCATCATACCTAACTGATGTCATAGTTACCAACCCTAAGTTAGAATGATAACTAAAAAGTTTGTGGATGATTTGAAAATAATAATTATTCTGAAAATTATTTAAAAAAAGTAGCGATATAGATAGGTAACCCCACATTTTTCATTTTAAGATATTTTGGCAGAGGTTCCGTATTTCCATAAAAGGTATCAGAACCCTAAAACTACTGTCTGTGTTGTAATAAGTATGGTTGTGTGGGTGAATATAATAAAACGTCAATATTTTATTCATTGTATAATTTATTTTCTTTTGCAACTGGGTATTGAACGAAACTCCCATACGGAGTTCTCGAGTCCCTCGCTACAGATCACGCATATTATTCCTATTGCGTTATACATGACTGTAGGCTTATGCATGACTAATAGTTTAAGAAATAAACAATTCCACTTAACATAATATGCAAACATCAGTCATCTTCACTATTGTTTCTGAAATTTACATGAACACTACACATTGAAATAAAACACTTTAAATACGGTCTAATGTCTTCATGCAAAGAGATTGAAACGTCATTGTCTGACTAAAATTTTATAAGAATAAATTAACTTAAACATAAACGATAAATCATAAAATCACGTACCTAAAATAAGCGCGAAAAGAACCGTGTTAAAAGTTTTTCAATCACTGTTAAGTAAATATTCATGCATAATCTGAGAATGCAATATTAAATTCATACATCACGATAAGTACGACAGCGGTAAAATAATCACATTATTCTTCACAGGTGTTAGTATGACGAAACATCACCAATGTATGTGCCACCTGATTATTGGGTGGTCGTTCAGTGAATGTCTGTAGCGAAGAACGGTTTAATACTCTCACGAACTTATAGCCATTTACATATCACAAGTTAACTACAATAAATATTATATTATTCTCGCGTCCTTCGGGTCAGGGGCCACTGCCAAACCATAGAAAACGTAGAGAGAAGCCGCTCTCATAAAAAATAAGAGTAAAAAGTATAACAATAGTATTACATTTGCTGATGGAATCAAGAAGTAAAAGGCGGCCACAGTATGATTTGAGATTGAAGTATTATTATGAAGTGTTCGCTTTTCGCACTTTCCGTAATATTATTTTGTGCATTTTAAATAATCATCATAGAATGCCTAGCTACTTCATTATTAGAATATTACTAAATTCATTAGATACTTATAAATAAATTCAACTAGAATTTTATTTGCAATACACACAAAGAACTTTGAATATAGTATAGTGTATAAGGTTAAAATCTTTCT
Organism: Eudonia mercurella; assembly: GCA_963082485.1. Classification (NCBI taxonomy): domain Eukaryota; kingdom Metazoa; phylum Arthropoda; class Insecta; order Lepidoptera; family Crambidae; genus Eudonia; species Eudonia mercurella. The sequence goes on along the minus strand of OY720036.1, from coordinate 14,230,906 downwards.
AGTTTACAACAGCCCTAACGCAAACCTAAGTCACATCTATTCAACGCCCTGTAAATCTCGTTTAGGTATACATTATATATGCACAGAGAACCACTCGCCGAACATACAGTTTCACATCTGCAACAGTACGAAATGCGAACAAATCACGCCGACTTTCAGAATAAAAAATTAAATTAAACTAACATAAGTTACGCCCACGCATTAACATTATAATTCGGAATGTTCGTCTGTGCCGTCTCCCAACTGAAGCGGCGGCTCTGTGCTCGCTCCACCGGAATCCTTATCAGACTCATTTTCAACTATTGTCTCTGCTTCGGCATCAGGAATCGCTTCTACAGTCTCCGCTTTCACAGAATCAGGCTCGATAACAGTCTCTTCAGTTTTATTATCAGATTCTTTCTTAACCGGCTTCTTAGGACGCCATATCTTCATCTTATTCAATAGGTATTTTACCTCTCTGTCCAAAAGAGACATTTTTTCTCTTATACTATCAATAGTCAGTTTTATATCTTCATTCTTCTTCAAAGCATTTTGTTCAGCAATAGATTGGTTAAGCCAAGTTTCAGTGTCGACTATCTTCTTTTCCAGAACTTCAATTTCTACATCAGTAAATATATCTCTTTCAGAGTTTGATTCTTTTGTAAAGTTTTTGGCCATTTTTAAGAATTCTTGGGAACTATTAAGCATGTTACGAATGGCGCTTATAGCGTCCGGCCTTTCTCTATGTTCCCAATTTTTGTACCATATAGGATTAGTTTTCTCTTTCAGTGCGGCTAGTTTCTTTTCGAACAATTCAGTTTCAGCATCGTAGCCATCATCGTACAACCACTCGGATGTTTCACTGCATATTTTCTTTATTTCTTCAATTTCCTCTGGCGTAGCACATTCAGCGTATTCGTCCATACCGACCTTCATTTGAGCATCTACAACGAAAGCCTCCAAATTGTTCAAAGCCGTCTCTCTCTCCACACGTTTCCTATCTATCGAATTCAAAGCATTGATCTTAGTTTTAGATGCCTTATATTGTTCTGGAGATAAAGGTGGTAGGTTCAAAATTTCCTCGTCTGTCTTTATTGGTTCTTTAAGCACTACAATTTTTGGTTTAGGCTTTTCTGTCTCAGTTGCATTTTGTTTCTCTGTTATTGTTTCATTGGCTTTGGCTGTATCATTCTTACCATCTTCTTGAGGTTTATCTTCTAGTTTTTCTTCTGACTTTTCAGTTTCGGTGTCCGAACCAAACAGTTTACTGATGGTGCTGCCTATTTTAGACAACGTACTATCTTTGTCGTCGTCTTCAGTGACGGCCTTCTCAGCGACAAACTCAACGTTCACTAGGTTGAGAATACCAGAATCGTCCATGTTGAAGTGTGCTTTAATTCCTTTGTGCTCTACATTCTCACCGGTATGTTTGGCCAATGCTGCGCTAACTCCATTCAGAACAACGTGTGTAAGGTTCGGGGATCCTACGTAAACTAGCTCGTTCGACGGAATGTGGTCTAACTCCGCATAGTTGACATTGAAGGTGAAATCAGTAGTGTGTTTATTGAAAGTGATTACCTTCTTTTGTGGGTACGGATTCATGGGGCCGAAGAGGGTTCTTTTGATCTGTAACAAAATAATGTAGTTAACTTATAATATACCGAAAATAATTATGTTGTATAAATAACATTGTCTCATATATTTCTATTGATCGTTGAAAAAGTACTAAGATGATGATAATAACATGCTATAATATAAAATGTAGTGTTTGAGTAAATTTTAGAAAGAATGTGTTTTAAAGTAATTTATGATGTTGTATCAAATCAGTTTCCAGATAACAAAGTAGGTAAATAATAACATACCTCTTCCTGAAATCAAATTAAAACCAATCATATAAATAGTGTCAGGTAATATCAATAGCAATTAATTGGCAAATTTTAAAAATAAGATGAAGATGAATGATAATATCAACTTCAGCTTTTATATGACGATGTAAAGAATATCTACTGTTAAAGTTTATTTAACAATTTTATTTTTTAATTACTTTTTAAAACAAATCAGTTCCTAGACTAAAACTTACCAGTTTGTCGTTTCCGTCGACGTGTCTGGTGAAAGTGACTTGGATGGGCAGAAGCACTGCGTCGCGCACATTCAACACGGCCACCTTGTAGCCTGTAGCTAGCGACGCCGCCCTGGGAACATACGAATTTTTTGTAAAGTTAAAATTTACAATACATGACCGTCGCCACAATTTTTTTGTGGATATGGATGTCGTGCAAGTGTACTCTACTATTCTTGTTAATTTTTAGTCCTAATAACAAAATAAAAACGAGCGAGCCTTACAGTAGTCGCATATGATGTGTAACATTTGACATCTCACCCTAGTAATAAACAATTTTAACGTTATATTCTGAAAAAAATGGGTCAGGTATTACATCATTTTATAACTATAAAATAAATGCAGTAAATACTCACTAGAAGACATTTGACATATCAAAATGACCTTTGATAGTCAAATGACACATCTAATAATAATAATATGTCATGTTTATAATATCGATTTTAAATTTACAAAATGGCGCGCGCTTGCGCGCTTACCTGACTTCCTGTTACACTGTTACACATACTTCCGTCCCATTTCACGAAATCACGCCCACATATTGCTTATATAGAAAGCGAGCGGAAAGATGTTACACATCAAAAAATATATAAATCATACTTTATTGCATTTGCCTTGGCTCACTATACACAGCCAGTAAGTCAGCCCACTGCTATTGGATGTTGTCAGAGTTGTTAGCAACAACAAAATGGTCCGATAACATTATTGTACTATACAGGCAGTGTGAGATTACTTACGGCCTCAGTATGTTTCAGAAGACATCGAAAATATATAAGTGCCTAAGTAATTTAGACGACGTCCGTATTCGAGTGGCTCGCACGCCGGTTTCTGTTGGTCTTAGGTCCCGGGTTCGATTCCCGGTTGGTTCAATGTAGAAAAACGAACTTTTTCTATATTTTTTCGGGTCTAGGTGGTTGTGGTTGTATCCGATTTCCATAACACAAGTGCTTAAAAGCTATTGTCTTTGGAGTCAAAGCAATATACAGTGGTGGACTTATAATTAGAAACACTTTCTATTAATTATGAAACTTTGAAGTCCACATACAATATTCGTGAAAAATTTATAGATTCAATATTTAATAATCATGCAACAATATAGCCACTCAATTAGAATACTCATAAATACATTAAAAAAACAAAACTATCTAAACTTCAATCATAAAAAGAGTTTAAAGCATACATAGCTTATTTTCTGTTACTGGCTGCTTAGACGCCTAATTAGAAACACTTTAGAAAAGCATGCACGGCACATTCCATTTATGAAATTGAAAAAATAAAACTTCTTTCTTAGTTATTTCTCTCGTTTTGGCGGCAATTGAACATCAAATTGGAATTTCGTTTACGATTTTTTGTTAAAAATGGGCAAAAATAAAAGTTGTGACGCGTCAACTAGGCAAATAATTGTTAATTTGCACATCGACCAAAAATGGACGTACAGGAGAATAGCTGATCATTTAAAATGTTCCGTAAATAAAGTTTTTCATGATATTGACCATTATAAAAGACACGGAACGATTGAAAATGTTTTTAGAAAGGCTCGACCGAGGAAAACTTCGACCAGACAAGATATGCTAATCGTACGTATTGCTAAACAAGACCCATTTAAAGGCTCTAACCAGATTAAATATGAAATTTTTTCGCCTGATGACCCTAGAAACGTCTCGTAAAGACTGGTACGCCGTAGATTAGTGGAAGCAAAATTATTTGGAAGGGTTTCTCGAAAGGTACCGCTTCTTACCAAGCAACATCGAGAGAAGCGATTATTATTCGCTACAAAGTATGTCAATTGGAAGGTGCGAGATTGGAAAAAAAGTCTTATTCTCAAATGAAACTAAAATAAACATGGTAAATTCAAACGGCAAGCGATACGTTAGACGTCCAATAAACCATGCTTTGAATTATAAATGGGGATGTTTTTCCGGATGTGGAGTTGGACCCGTTCGAAAGATTGAAGGTACAATGGATCAACTGCAGTACAAAAACATCTTAGAAGAGACAATGATTCCCTACTCTGACGACAATTGACTGACCTGGATCTTTCAGCATGATAATGACCCTAAACACACCGCCAACAGTGTAAAATATTTTCTTAGGGAACAGCGTATTTCCGTCTTAGACTGGCCTGCAAATAGCCCAGATTTAAATCACATAGAAAATCTGTGGCATGTCGTAAAAAATAAAATCTCAAACAAACTTAACTCCAGTCACAACGAACTCTACGAAGCTTTTGTCGAAGCATGGAATTCAATCCCACTAAAAAAATGTATGAAATTGCTTGAATCAATGCCACGTCGTTGTAGAGCTGTGATTGATAATAAAGCGTTGCGTATCGCAACAAAATATTAATTATGAGTTTTAGTGCCCTATGCACAGTATCTATTACCTAAATTATATAATGCTCAAAAATTAAACCTATAAATTATTTTTTGTATTGTTTCTAAGTAGTTGTCCATTATTGCTGGTACTTTAAAACTCATGTAGTTGTTTTGTATGAAAAATATTGAATCGGTACTTGTTTAGTTGATATTTTGTTGTTTTTTCTAATATATGATAAGTTATTGAACATATTTTATGCTATTAGTTGTTTCATTTCCAAATAAAAAGTATTAGGGGCAAATATCTTGTATAATTTAAGTTCCGTTGGTAGTGTTTCTAATTATATGTCCACCACTGTATGTGATGTTGTCTAATATTTATTTATTATTTTAAGTGCTGATTAGAGTTGGTCGATTCCACTCTCTTACTTTCATAACTGTAATTTTTTTTTTTTATGTGTTACTATGTTCACTATTCACCTGTAAACAGCCCCCATAGTAGCAGCCTCGTCCGCATTGATCGACCTCGCAGGCTCGTGCCCCACAGCAGTAGTAAGCGCGTTCCTGACCGCCGGCGCTCGCGCAGCCCCGCCCGCTAGTATGAGGCGAGCGCCTACGCCGGCCCCTCCCGCCGCACTTATAGCGCGTTGTACCACCCCCGAGACGCGGGGCCACAAATCGCTGCATAGCTCTTCGAATTCCGTGCGAGTCACCTAAAAATTTGGTCAATTAAACATTGACTCGCATAAATTTCAGTGCTAGCATTAACCTGTCGTCTGCTGCGAATAAACACAATAGAATTTTACTTGTTTAGTTAGGGCACTGATCAGTGCTCACACCAGACGAGAGGTAAAAATTCTTTATTTCATTCCATATTTTCATTGCAAAAGTGTTTATTAGATAAAAATTGCATAGAAATTTTTTTGTAGCTTTATTGTCTCTGTAAATATCCTTACATTGTATGTTTATGATTGTAACCTGTTCTATAAGCCTATTATAAATAAATAAATCCAGAATCCTCAGTCAACCGATAAGAAACAGGGAATCTTTATCAATGTTGTTATAAAAAATAAAAATAATAAAATAAAATAAAAAAAAATTATTTTAGACTAATCACCCATATTATGTATGTAGTAACAATGAAACTTAAAAACTATGTTTATTAAACAAAACCAAGAATATAAATGTTTTATTAATTCATATACCTGAGACGCCCTTCCGAAGCACTAGGCACATGTGCATGCCCATACACCCAATGCCTCTGAATGGCACACTCAGGTTTATGACCAATCACATTCCGAATGCTGTAGGCGCTCCCACGAACCCTGCGCATCAGTGACGCGATTCTTCTGCGAATTATTTTTTGGAAGTCGTCCATGCGAGCATCGGCGAACATACCTGAGACGCTGCAGTAGCGTGGGAGCCCCAACAACATCCAAAATGCATTATTATACTGCACACGGAGAGCGTTGTATGCCCGCTGCGTATATCTAACTCACAGGGTTATAAGGATAGTCTTCAAAAATATTGTATTAGCTAAAGAAAACAAAAAAACGAAAAAGTAGAAGAAACGCCTATGTTCAGTTGCATGCACATAAAGAACAATTTGACCTTAGGGCCTCCCGTATCCAGTATGTCATTGTAATAGAGGCAGGGTTTACCAATTCTCCCATTACACTTAACGTTTGGCCAACTATTGGACTTACTAAATAAAACTATAAACATACCAGGTGCTTGAAATCCTTGTCATCAAGTAGGCTTTCTATTTGAGCATTATGTTCTGTGTTAGCTGACAACACTACTTTTAATCTCTCCGCTTCCCGCAGGAGCTTCTCCATAGAGCGGGGAGAAGCTCTTACATCTCCACCACCATTAGATTCCCATGCCTTGATGAGGTGCTCACGAAGACGGAGTGTCATCTCATGACCTCCAAGAGTTCTATAGTATGAAAACAATATAAATCAGTTACTTATTTACCCACTTAGCTCGACAGGGTGTTATAAAACCCCTGAAAGTATTATATAGATGTACCCTAATATGATACATTAAGGGGGTGCAGGGCGGACGCAAAATTGCGAGTTTCAAGTTTCTTTATGATAGCGAGCGAGCGGCGCGTAGCAGTGGTGTGACAACGGCGCACGACTACGAATACGCACGCACACTAATATTTGCACAGAGTAGGCTGGTGATTTAATTAGAGCAATGTTTACTTTCGTAAAAATAGGCGTTTGGGTAAAAAATAACAAAAGTCTTAATATTTTCATATTCATATTTTTTTATTGAAAAATAAGACAACAGTGGCCTGCGGGATATCAATACAAACATTTTGATGTCGGATCGTTGTGTCATTTGTGCTATATTTACAAAGTTTCTGAAGAAATAAGTTTTTAGATATCATTAAACCGACGAGCGTGTATGAAGAGACTAATGAATGTGGATGAAGCGAAAGAAGTCTGTAAGGATCGCAGCAAGTGGAAAGAGGTGGTCTCTGCCTACCCCTCCGGGAAAAAGGCGTGATGTATGTATGTATGTATGTATTATTTTACGTATTGTTTATGCAGTTTCTGGGTATTTGTTTCAAATTCCAAGACAACCATGGCCTTGTGAAAGGATCAAGCTAACCTACACTAGTCCTTTTAATGTTTATGACCTATTCAATGCCTAGCACCAGTGACTTAAAAACACGTAAATTTTCAAATTCCGTGCGGCACCTCCTTAAGACTCTCATTTACAGCAACACACAAACGCCTGGTCGATCTAAATGGTTTAATTATGTGTGCAAATGCTTCTCAATTGAAAAGCAGGCAAGTAAGATGCAGCCTTTTTTTATTTGGCAGTGAAATTAAAAACCTCTATGAATAATAGAATAGAAACAATTTAGTTAGAGCTGATGCCAGTCCAATGTTTTATGTAAATATGAGCAAACCACAAAAAAACTAAATCAAATGGTTAAGTTTTTATTTTAATTTCATTATAAAGATATTTACATATTATAATTTTGAGCATCTCTCTGAGAAATATAAAGCAATATGGTTAACTAACCTGTCATATCCAACTCCTAAGACCTGCAACTGTGGGACGGTTTCAACATAACCTCTTTCCTTTATCTTGACAGTTTTGTACTCTACAAGAGCAGCCTTAGTTGATGCAGCACCCATGTCAAAGAACAGAGCATGCCATGCGGTTTCATTAATTTCCTGAAATCCAAATTGTTAAGTTACAGTAACTTTATAAATCTATAAACAATTATTGGTAATGAACGCAACAAACTAGTTTTACATGACAATAAAATCATTTTCGTTGTATAGCAATGTGTAGTAGATAGGATAGCAACTTATTATCTCTCACCTTTCGCCTATATATGCCATAATTAATGGCGATACCAGTGTAATCATTGATTAATTGTAAAACGTTGAGTCCAGCGAGTGAAGCGGCCTCCTTCATTGCTCGCCGTTCTGCTTGGTTGAAAAATCCAGGCACTGTGATCACACACTCACTAACTGGTTGGCCTGAAATAAATGGTCATGTTCAATTGTTTAACTGAACTGAACTGAACTTTAAGTAGTTTGCATAATAAATCAAAGTTTTATTTTAACTACAACTTTATTTAAAAAGTTTGGAAATTAAGCAAAATCGTTGCACCTAGAAATAAAGCTAGACGCAGACGTGGATGGCACTGGAGATGACCATCTCCACAGCTATGAGAAATCAAAAAGTACTAAGAAACAATGGACAGGGATAAACCAGAGGCAATGTATACACTTTTCTGAAGTATAAAGTACTAAATAGTAAAATGTACTAAAAACTAGGGCCAAGCACAAACCAGACAAAAGACAATGTGTTAGGACACTTAAAATTTAAAGAGTTGGGGGAGGCCTTCATTAAAGGGCAAGCACTATCTTAATAAAAGTTGTAATAAAAAAAAATAACAAAGTATACTTAGATCAGCTCCCTTACCATGATTGGCCTCGGAAAACTCTTTGGCCTTAGCCAGTAGTTGTGCTACTAACTCTTCAGGTGTGAACCTGGTTTTCTCATCATGGATGAACTCTGGTGTTCCACGTTCTGAAGCCACTATTTCATAGTAGGGGTATCTTTCCCTGCAATACATTTTTTTAAATTTAGCTTTATTTACAGAAGTGTAAATTTTAATAGCAAACAAAATAAAAATTCCAATTTCCACACTCCTACCAACAAAAATATTGCTAGACCTAAAAAAATTCATAACAATTTCAAGTTGTAAGTGTAAGTTATAATATGTTGGAATTAAAATATAGCAGTCCCAATTTTTATTCTTATCAGTAATCAAATAATTATTATTTTTGATTAGTTTGAATGCAATTTTGAGTTGCCTTGAAACTTAATATGAGATGATAAAAGTAGGTAACAAAGATTCTACTAACCTGTATGCTTGTACCATAGGATGATCATATGGTTTTCCAAGCAAATCTAACAAATATTTATAAGAATTTTTCGGGAATCTGACGCCGACGGTGACTGCGTCTTCTCCGAATGTCCGCACGCCGTCTCTGATCGCAACAACAGCTGGCGTCTTCCTCTTTGACTCTTTATTCAACACAATTTCCATCGGAATACCTGGTGACACGATGCCGATTTTCATCCATTCTGAACCCAGATCGATAGAAATTACTGCAGCAGCATCGGTACGCTGAATTAATAATAGAGGCAACAGAACAGCACACAATACCCCGTACATTTTCTGTAACGAATAGAAAACCGGGATTACACATAAACTTTATATTAGAATACACATCAGCGATACGAAGAAAAGGTTGACACATCGACCACTGATCTATGAAAATGTATGCACTTACGATATTTATGGCCATCTTATTTCAAGGAATTAAACATCTAGGCTTATAGCAATGAATTCAACAACTCTGAATGTGCGGAAAATTGTAAATCTTTTAATATTTTCTCGTCAAAGTGAGCCAGCTACTTTAGTCCACGTCAAGTTTAACGTGTTTTCTTCTTTTTGGTCAATGACGTTGTTGCCAGTTTAAAGAAAAAAAAGTCAATAAATTCCTTTGCATGCATTATTTTATTCTAGTTGAACTGTAAATATTTTTACCATGTTGTGTTGGAATTAACAAAATAAATATAAACGGACTCACGTTACTCATAACAATTTTTAAATTCTTATCTACAACATAAATACACACATGACACAGACGCCTTTGCAAATAAAAAAAGTCCAACGCTCTAAGTTTTTAAAGCCTCTGTCTATGAAGATGATCTACATTTTTATAGTGTATCCAGCCCTAAGATGGATCTTAGGGCTGGATACACTATATGAAGCTGTAGATGTAATCCAGCCCACCACAGTCAGCCACCACAGTACATTAACTTAGATATTATTCTGAGAGCCAGCATCTACAGCTTCATGGAGCCAGCCATTACCATCATCATCCATCACATACAAAACAATCTGAAATTATTAATTTAATTTACATGTCAACAGTATCAATTTCATATTCATCACGTAGTAAGTAAGGGGGTGGATTCGCGTTTTGGATTTTTTCTGATTTATTTTGAAGCCTTTTTGTAAATTAATCTGAAATGCGTGCAAAGTTTCAAAAACCGAAAGAAGTACTATTAAGTAAGATCTGCTAAACAAAGGCACTCTTTTTTAATCAAGAATTTAGATAATATTTGATCTCAAAAAATAATAAGAGAAATGGTAATGACGTTAGGCTAATGGCAATGATTTTTTGAGGATGGTAATGATTAGGAATGCTTGGTAATGACGAGCTTTTACGGCAAAAATAATAATTAAGTACCTGATACCTATTTTAGAAGACATACCTATGTATTTTTTTCATATATAAGTAGTTGCTAACTTGTAAATAAAACACTTACTTATAAATTTGTAAAGTTTAATAACACAAAAATTAAAATTCAACAAATCTCGTTACAAACACAATCTCGGTCTTTAATTTAACTATGCTATCATGGCTCAATCCAACTAGCCGAAATTAATCTACTCTTATGGCATGTATTAAGTTGTTAAGTAGGTAACTAAATTTTAACTTAACTTTAAGTGATTAATTGCATGTAAACACAGAATTTAGTAGCAAGTTGCAAGTTAAAATTTAGCTCACAACTAAACAAGATATTTAGAATTTTGTCTATTTTTTGGTTAAGTTGATGGGCGGGGTTTGTCACTTGACACGTTTGGACTGGCACAATATTAGTTAAATGCATAAGTGTAGTGAGCGACGCGCTCGGGTTCAATTTTATTGTTCGTATTAAATTATTGATTATTGTATTAAACATATTTACTCGATTTAGAAACTCTACAAAAATGAGATAGACTGCGAAAACTATTGCCAGTATTGAGAAAATATATTGTAATAGGTAATTTTAATTTTGCATCTAATGCACATCGCATTACAGTATCTTTTTTCTGTATTTCGTTTTCCACTTTAGATAACAAGTAAATAAAAGAGTCTTCTGCCATCCGTGACGCATTAAAATATACTTGTTATTAAATCTTCATTCCCTAGCTCCTCGAACAAAGTGGCACTTGATCCTTGGCCCTACTGATCTCTTCTATTTATTCAATTTCTCACCCAGTTTTGTTGGGTATGGTTATTTCCCTAATTATTTCATCTTTGACTTCATAACAAATTTAGCACAGAATTTACGACTTTATTACGTGGTTGATCGTCCATCTTGAGTGAACTAAGCAAACTAATTACTTAAATACGTATGGACATATACTTAAATATAAGTCACTTAAAATTAAGTTTAAATTTAGTTACCTACTTAACAACTTAAAACGTGTAAATCAGCCATTACTCTGTAAGCCCTATTCAATGTCGACAACTACGTCATCAACATCCGATCTAAATATTTTTACAAATATTGAAAGATCAGTTAAGAATTAGGCAAGCTATATTTATGATTACATATACATACTATAATTTTACGCAAATAATGTGGTAGTGCACCTGACCCGGCATGTCATGGGGTGCGAATTCCCTTCGTGGAAATTTTTTCAGCACTGTCTTTTTTCACATATCTAATAGTTTCAATAGTAAGTAGGTGGAGCTCGATAGCGCAGTGGTTAACGCGCCCGATCTGCGAGTGCTGAGGTTAAGCAACATTCGCAAAGGCCGGTCATCGGATGGGTGACCAAAAATTATTATCTCGAGCTCCTCCGTGCTTCGTAAGGCACGTTAAGCCGTTGGCTTTGGCTGTTAAGCCGTTGGCTGCATTAGCAGTAGTTAACAACCACCAATCCGCACTGGGCCCGCGTGGTGGTTTATGGCCCGTTCTCCCTATCCATCCATAGGGAAGGCTCGTGCCCCAGCAGTGGGGACGTAAACGAGCTGATGATGAATAGTTTCAGTATGTAGTACTATGTAATATTAAAGTTTCATTTTTGAAAACGGCAACTCCCTGAAATAAAATATTATTTTGTATGATGTATTTTTAAAGTTAAAATATGTTTAGATTATGTATGCATAAACCCACGACCATTATCCCCCAAAAGGTGGTTAGAGATCATCATATCCTATCCAAGCCATGGTTTGGATCAATGTCCACTTTTAGCAAATAGAGCGACCTTGTTGTTAATTATGCAAAGGAAGTGTCAGGATGCTGGCCAATCGCCTTTATTGATGCACTGGCGCATAATCTCGATTCACCACTTACGAAATGCTGACAAGAAAAGCTGGCTATTACAATACTATAATCCAGACAAGCACGGATAATTTAATATTTTTAGTAAATTAAAATAAAGATAACGCACAAAAAAACCCATTCAACTTCCAGCTGGTATTTCGGTTATTTTAAAGCATGAAAACAAACAACGTTTTAAGTAAAATAGAACAAATTGCTACTAATAAGAAATTCTGAAACTTTGAATTCATCATTCCCATTAACATAACGTCATTACCATCAACACAAATCAAACGGTAATGATGATGATGGTAATGACAAACGTAGTATTTTTTTTGAACAAATCGTGAATTGTTAGCGCTACTATTTTGTGACCGCATTTTTGTGAATTCGTCCTGGGAGTCACAATAAATTCTAATGCTAACAATTATACTTAATTTATAGTTACCTAGAAAACGTATTTACCGGTAATGATGGAAATACGTGACAACCATTTTCTGGACATATGATTTGTAACAAAAAAAGTATTTAAAGAGCACTCACCGTGACGTGCGCTGTGGTACATTTCGTGCAAGCGACTGAGGAGAGTGGTGTGCACGGGGACAGTAAAATACATCACGTAGATCTTTCAAGAAAGTAAATTTGACGTTAGCGCGATGGTAATGACGAATTTCTGTTACAAACTTTTGAAATTTCGTTTTGACTATTATGCTGTTCTGAATTATAAACGCTATTTATTATGTTGTTTACGATAAAATACAGATTACTAAACGTTTGAAAAAATCGGGTTTGGCGATCTTAATTATTGAAATATATATTTTGAAAGTTTTGTGCACATATATTTTCTTTAGATGGTAATGATGTTTTACTCAGTTTTAATTAAATTAGAAAATGAGTTTTTAGAACACAAGGTTCGTAACTGTGTCACCTGACGTTAAATTATGTTTAAAACCTCGCTTAAACAAAAAAAGTAACTGAAAAATGAGATAGAATTTCTAATCAACTCGAAATAGTTTTTTTCCATGTTTCGCGAAATGACCCAAGGTAATAAAAGATAAAATAGTGGGCCGAAGCGAGCTGATGACTTAAAGCGTTGGTTTAATGCTCTAAGGCTGATGATGATGATGATGATGATGATGATGATAATGATAATAAAAGAAATAAAAATGAAAAAAAAAAATTAAAAAAAAAAAATCAAATCTACCTTTAATTCCACAATTACAGAAGCAATGGGACGAGCCGTTTTGCAAGCAAGTTCTGGAGGGGCTTAAATCCACATCGGCTGACACGGCCGAGCTCGCTCGTCTCATTGCCGTCTCTGAGAGAGAGTCAGGCCACTGGCTCCAGGCATTACCATCAGCCAATGTCGGTACCTTGTTGGACGGGCCGTCCCTCACTATAGCGGTCTGCCTCCGTTTAGGCGCCAGGTTAGTCCACCCTCACCGCTGTGTATGTGGGGAAGCTGTTAGCGACCTAGGCCACCATGGCCTCTCATGCGTTCGTAGTGCTGGTCGTATGTTACGCCACTCTTCATTAAACAGCATCATCCGCAGTGCTTTTGCCACCGTTGGTTTACCGGCTGTCTTAGAGCCAGCTGGTATCTCTCGTAGCGATGGCAAGAGACCTGACGGAATGACCATTGGGCCCTGGAAGCTTGGCAGGCCGTTGGTGTGGGATGCAACCTGTGCTGACACCGTGGCTCCCTCGCATGTTCGCGCCACTTCTCTTCATTTGGGGGCTGCTGCGGTAAGCGCTGAAAATCGCAAACGGCACAAATACGCGAACCTGGGTCGTAATTATTTATTTGTTCCGTTTGCGGTGGAAACAATGGGTCCATGGGGGCCGGAGGCAAGGCAACTTGTTAAAGAGCTAAGTGCTCGCCTTATTGAGGCCTCCGGTGACAAGAAGGCTGGCAGCTACCTCTGCCAGCGTATTAGCTTGGCAATCCAGAGGGGCAATGTTGCCAGCATTCTTGGGACCGTTCCCATGAGCCCACAGTTGGAAGACATCTTTTATTTATAGGCATTTAGTTTTTAATTTGCTATTTTTATTTCTTTGGTTTTTTTAAGTTCAGTTAAGTTATGTTTCTTTTTTTTTGTTTTAAGTTTTGTTCTGTAATAATAGTAATAAATTTGCATTTTATGTTTTATTATGTATATTAAAAATTTGAAGATATTTATGACATAAAATGAAATGATTGACCATCTCTTAACGTCATAAGTTGTTTGACAGTGTGCTTTTTTTACCTTCTTAAAAATGGCACATGTACTCAATACATTGCGCTAAAAACTCAAAGCATTCACGACGAGCTTGCACGAAAAACAGCATTGTATACTAACAATGGTAAGAATCTAGAGTAGACAATTGTAGAGCGGCATCCAGATAACAAATCATATGTTTATTTATGTAGGTTAGTCTTTAGTTTATGGTTTGATTGGGTGTTGAGAAGAGATGTTTGTTGCGTGTTGATTTGATTGCAAGTACTGAGGTCGCGGAATGCCGTTTGTTGATATAACATTTTAGAAGTGCCTAACTAAAGTATCCTGAAAAAGGTAAGTTTGCTTCTAAAGCTTCACCTATACTGGCGTTTTCGTGTTTACAACAAAAAGGTAAAAAGAGTCCAATACGTGCAAGTGTTAATAAACTAGAAATTTATTACGCATTTTGGATTTTGCTCCCTCAATTTAAAGTTATGAATTATCTTATTGCGTCTACATGTAAACCTCGCTTGCAGCGTGAAGTAGATATCGTTTACATGCGAATCTAAAAATGTGACAAGACGCGCATGGGGGCATGCGAGACGCATTCGGTGGCGCTCCTTCTAATTTGGGAACGGGTGTTAGTCAACGTTTGTGGCGTCCTCCGCGTCGAAGCGGCGACCGTCCCTCCGTCCCTGCAGTTATGTAATGGCCCTTCGTTAGTACGAGCACGTGCATATGGGATTGCACGCAGGCGCTTCCACGTCGGAAGCACGACGTACGACGCAATCGCGCACGCGGTCCGTCGGTCGCGCTGGCCGGAACCACAGTTTCCTAGCAACACGTTGTTGACGCCACTGCTGACCCAATGAATACAAAAACATAATCATGGTAAATAGTTATTACATCACCCCATGTTAAGTTTGCATCGCACTTTTTCTGCTTACGTTGTTATGGAGTCAAAACCATAACATAAGAATCCTATTAGGAAGGCATTTCCTCAATTACCTTCAGAATAAATTGATAAGTGCAGTAGTGTCCTATTAATAGACTCATAGTTGTGTTTAAAATGTGTTCAATGTGAAATTGCTGTTAACTATAATAACCTTGATCAATCAGCATTATCTCATAACCAAAAGGTGACTTATGTTCATTTTTTTCTTAAGTATTCTTCAATTCATATTATAATGTTAGTATCTACTTAGATTCTATAAATATAATCTAGACTTTGCATGACCTACATTTCTGTTCAGCTTCCTGAACAATTTCTAAATTTAATTATCACCCAGAGACAATGACATTTGAGCCTAATTAGCATTTGTAGCTTCAATTTAATATTTCTGTTAAAGGTAGCTGTATGAGTTATGTATTCTTTAATATTAAATCATCTTTCTATTTATCAAACATAAATTCATCCATGCTGGCCTATATCATATCTTAGATATGAAGGCCATGTAATCTTTATTTATGATAAGTTTTGTAGCTATCCTACAAGTCTATTTAGTATTTTAAATTAGGTAATCAATATTCAAAATAAAAATAATACAATTACCTATCAAAAGTTTAGATAATTATCTGGACACATGAAAATCTACAAAATGTTCTAACATTCTAACATACTATCTTTTTCCCGTGACTTCAATATCAAGGACTGCACAATCTCACAGGATCCTGTTACTAGGATAAAAGTATACTGTATCCTAGTCTCCAGGTCATGTTCTGGCTATATGCAAATTTTCTTTCCAATCCGTTTAGCTGTTCTCATGTGACACTTTACCAATAAACAGCATTTAAATTTTTATGTATGTTGATTTCTCCTATAAAGTTTTCTTTTTGTTTTATTTTGTATATCCTAGCAAACTTGTTTGTTGATCATGTGCATTTGTTTTCCTTTTGTTTTGAAACAAATAAGCACAGTTATTTAAATTAAAACAACGTCTAGGTACCTATATAATGTTTGTTAGTTTGCAGTGTTCATTATTTTCCTCAAGCAGTAAGGTATTAGATCAGGTGTCGTGTCTAATTAACATTACAATACAACTCAGTTTTTGATTTTACTCTTTAATTTGTTATTATAGATTTCTAATGCACTTTACATTCCATTAGAATTCCTTATTATTATTATTATTATTGTTCATACTATAGTTTGAATAACAATAAATTGAAAGTCTGATTATCATAACTGCCCATTAATGCCATGGCTCCATATTTCAAAATATTACCTTTATAAAAGCAATCAATGTCAATGTCTCATTAAATTAATTTTAAAATGTATTGTATTAAATTTCAAATTCTTTTATTGTAAGAAATGAATATTCAAAATAGGTACCTATCTCAACCATTTCGTTTAATCCAATTTGTCGCATTACGACATTCATGCTAAAGTAGACTGTTTCTATGTTGACTATTTCTTCAAAAATATCACGCGTCTATTTTATTTTGCGATACACGCGACGCTGCGCTGACGCCGAGATAACGTTGCGCTGGCGATGGCGTCTCTATCTTTTACATATTAGGGTTGCGTTGCTGAATTATTACCGAGAGTCCCCTAAGATCCAAGAAGATAGTCTTTCTCTCTTCCACTTCTAGTCTCGTGGTACTGTAACTCTCTCATGTGAAAATCTAAGGGATGTAGCTTCAGACTTACTAACCAGTAAAATACGCAAACATAACTGCGTTGTCAAAATCGTAGTCTCAGCTCACTCTACTCAGCAAGCCAACCAGTTAGCCAGTGAGTACACTTGCTTGGTTGCTGTGAGAGTTGCTGATTGTCAACATAATTTAGTTCTGGCGTGGTGACCCCAAACAAGACGATGAAGTGTAGGCAGACCACCAGCCAGATAGTCTGATGATATTAAAATGTCACCAGACCCGCCCTGGATCAGAATGGACACAGACCGCATAATGTGGAAGAAAATTGGAGTCATACGTCCATCAGTGCTACTATGCTGAAAGGAAGGAAGAAAGGAACATACCTAATTGTTCTGTACAGTATGAGCGGCGGCAGGCAGTAGACGGCGACACAGAATAAATAATATTTCCGTACAACTAACTGCTCATAGCACCATTATCGCTATGACAGTCTACTACCTTGTGTCCACTTCCGATTACTGGGCACTGGCACCCATTCATAAGCACCTTGACCCATAAATCATTGTAAATTCGGAACCAGAAATGTAATAGTGCTTTAAGAAAATGTTATTTTAAAACTAAAGTACCTACGTAGGTACGTAGTATAATTTAAAAATCAATTGAGTACAATAATAGAAAAATTACAGACTTGGCTTCTCGACGGCGAAATCTATTAATTAATTGTTCCAAGCTGTCACTTTATAACTTTTATAAACCAATTCTGAGTGTTTTATATTTTTTTAGTGCCATTTTACGATATTATATAGGTAGGTACTATAATAGCGACTAGGTCTTTTTTCAAAGTGCTATCTTCTAGAATAAGATATACCAACCAACCTACTCTGCTTAAAAAGTAAGTATCTCATGGTTAATCCAGGGCCGTAGGGGCCGTAGTTTACACACGCAGGAAACTATTATTATGCTGTCGATCCGTTACATTGTCGCCCAGCAACAACCAAATGCTAATTGGTATAATAAACTGAGGTTATGATTTTGACAACACATTTTAGTTTCCATTTCCTACCTTTGTGTAGCTTCAACAAAACCATCGTTTCGTCGTTATTGAAGAAGACACAAGCCTGAAGATAAACGCCAAGATACTTGTTTTTCTTGGAGTAGGCATGTTTGTTCTAATATTGATATAAACAATCTTAAACTAATGTAGTAGCGGTCTTAGTTCATTTAGCGATTCTATGTCAAGGTCGCACATTAGGTGACTGTACCAGTCGGTGCGACACGATAAGTTATGTCTGAGTTCGGGGATTTTTTTTCTTTAATATCCCAATAAGAATTTACTCCGCTCTTTCGCAGTAGGAAAGTTACGTAAACGATTTGTATTTTTTTGAACGTTATTTCTATTAGCACAAGGTCGAATACGTAGATGTGCATTAAATTGTTTTAAAAACTTTTACGTTAAGTACTTATTTAATCGATGTAAGTACTTAACAATATTGTAATACCTATTGCCTTTACTAATTTCTCAAAAAATACTAACTCAATAAGATATCTTTAACTGAACGTTTAATGTTGTTTAAAACTAATTAACTTGACAGTTCGAGTCTTTCCAGTTTAAAGGTTACCTGCTTCTAGGTATTTTTTGTAATAACGAGCCGGCGTACACGCTTACGTCTGCTGTGCCGTTTGGAAAGCTGTCACCTGAGTTCATGAGTTGTGCCATGATTCATGACACACGCTTTTAACACAGTTATGTTACAAACGACCTAAGATATACAAACAAGAACAGCAATGCAGGACACTGATGTTTCGCGGCAGAAATGAGTAGAATGTTGTGCATTTAAACGGATTCTATGCGGGAACGCTCTTTTTTATTCAGGCTATTTTGTCCCACGCTGCACAAATACCCTTTACCCTCAAGTTTTTACTTTACAACTACGTGACGGTTCTCACCAATTCCACCATCCATCACTAAATGCATCGAGAACATCTCGCCAACGATCCGATCCGGGCCCCTCGGAGAATCTAGTTGGGCACGGGACACGCACTAGTACGTGATGCCGTTTCCTCTAGAAAACCTCCGAAGGTGCTTCGTTTCACACGGCTTGAGGAACCCTTTAAGTTTCTCGCCGCCCCCAAAAAAGTCCGATGAATCTGAAAAAGTCGTCTAAGGCAATCGGCAAACTCTCTCAAAAAAAATGACACCTCTCGCTCCGCTCTTAGGGTCAAGCTTCAATCTTCGGCCTATAATCACCATTACTATGTATGTGGTGAGATGAAAGTCAAGCATTTACCCCTTATGATATGCAATCTGGTTCTGATCATGATTAGTTTAAAAAAATATTGAATAGTTCCGTTGCAATTTTGTTAAGCGTAGGTACCACGTAGGTATCACTAGTTATCACTGATATAAAAATGTTTGTTCATAAGCAAAAATTGTATGTTAAGCTTACAAGATTTACGGCTTATATTTCTCTACGTAAACAAGCAAATGAAAATCTTAACTCTTTTACAATAAGAGTCAAGATAACCATTTATTCAAAGACTTAAACCTACGTTTAATATTGTAGCGATGAACCGTGACAACCAACCTTTTTGTTTCCCGATAATCTGTCTCACACTTCCGACAATGGTGGCGCGCGGTTAAAAATAAACTATACGGCTTCGTTGCAAAATTAGCTGTGCACTAGTTCCGTGCTGTTGACACACTGATCATTAAGATTATCTATATGTACACTCTGATTAATTAGACTAATATAAGCACATAGAATATCCTTTTTTCCCTTTGAGGGTTGAGTGAGTGACTCTCTGACTACAATGTCACTACATGTACATATATAACCAAGCCCACGACACACATTGAAAAACCCCTGGAAATTTTTGCTCCACCACAAGTGTATCTCAAGCGCTCAGGCGTGCTGCCAGCTGTCACCCACTGCCAGCCTGCTTGAGGCGACGCGACGCTGACACGCTCAGTGGGGTGGGAGGTATAAAAAATGTCGCCGCGAGCGATTGACGGAGGCCTGCCAACTGCCAATAATCTTAATTTAATCATACTCATCATCTCTGCCGAAAGACTTCCACTACTGGACAAAGATCTTCTCCAAGGATCTGTCAACACAATGTTTATGCAATGATCTTAATACAATAACCTTATTCTACTAGATGGCGCCAATGCGCGGTGAACGCGGTGGTTCTCCGGCACGAGGTGCGCGTGCTTCCCTGCCTCTGCCTCGTCGCCTCATCCGACAGATAGCCCGCCACGTGGCATCGAGCGGCCGCTCACTGCGACGCCTCGAGGTCTCCGGCCGCATCATAGACAACTTCGATGACATCGAAGACGCATCAGACGAGTCGGACCTGGAAGTGCCACAGCCCGCGTAAGTAACAACTGAAGCGACGATAGCCAGACCAGCCGGACGGGGATATCCGAGGAATCATTGTGTTGTCTGAAGGTGTTGATATGACTATTGTATGTATACTAGGAGGATATCGAGGAGCTCGATGGCGCAGTGGTTAACGCGCCCGGTCTGCGGGTGCTGAGGTTAAGCAACTTTCGCAAAGGCCCGTCATCGGATAGGTGACCAAAAATTTATCATGTCGAGCTCCTCCGTGCTTCGGAAGGCACGTAAAGCCGTTGGTCCCGGCTGCATTAGCAGTCGTTAACAACCACCGCACCGCACTGGGCCCGCGTGGTGGTTTATGACCCGTTCTCCCTAACCATCCATAGGGAAGGCTCGTGCCCCAGCAGCGGGGACATAAAATGAGCTGATGATGATGATGATGATGATGTATACTAGCTTTGCCCCGCGGTTTCACCTGCGTTAATTAGTCATAGCGTGATGTAATATAGCCTATAGCCTTCCTCAATAGATGGACTAGTCAACACAAAAATAATTTTTTAATTCGAACCAGTTCCTGAGGTTAGCGCGTTCAAACAAACAAACAAACTCTTCAGCTTTATAATATTAGTATAAATATATGTTAACTGTATAGTCAGCCTTATCATCTCTTAACACCAGGTAGGATAAAGGCCAAGTGCTTACTTACACCGTTCATACCTAATTATCCCAAGTTCTGGCGCTACGTACCGCCATCAATCATGCCATGCACTTTTTTTACCGAAGATAAATTCTGCACGATAAAAAGTTGTTATCATTTCGCTAGGTTAGTGGGTAAGACAACGGGTGATAAGACCTACTGTTACGAAGCTTGATAAGCGTTTGATTACATAGCCGCTTGAATTGTTTGGCGCCGGATACTTTAATAACAATAAGTGGGAAAACGTAAGTCGCTAAAGTTTGGCTATTGACTTAAAACTTTAAGGCAATTCAGAGTCCAAGCGTGGATTCACCGTTGTGGGCACAGTGGGCATGCCCACAACCTTAACTGAGATCGAAGATATTTTTTTGTGCTATTTGTATTTTAAAATGTGGACGAGTTTCAATGTATATGTATGTATTATGTATCCGTTTTGTACCTATGTTTTATTGTTATGTGTTGTGCAGGTCTTTATCTTTATCTGCGGTTATATTCAATTAATAAACCGTGCGCGTGTGTCATTCTGAACGTAGAGCAGCCCACAACAAACGCACACATTCACAGCTAAAACCTTACCAAAAAAAAAATAATTAAAAAAACAAAAACATTTTGATTACGACTCATACTTGGCCAATTTTTGGATCGCCGTACCCAAAGCCATTTTTGTGTGCTGGATCCGCGCTTGATTCAGACACGTAGTCATTAAAACGTGTACTGATAATAAAAACTTAAAATAGGTATCTGAACAAGCTAAAGATTGTTTCAACTGATGATTAAATGGCTGACACTGATATTTCAACCGCTTCTGTTATCTGTGGTTTGACAACCACCGGTATCAGATCCAAATATCCCTCACTTAGATGCCCAGACCATTCGGTTAAGTTGGTGGTAGGGCTCTTTTTAAGACCGCGTCCGCGCGCTTTACTTACTCATCTTAGCTAAGTCTTTCGCCATAACAACCATGTCAGTAGAAATGAAATGTTTGTGTTCCGACAAGTATAGATAAGATAAACAGTTCCTCAGAAGTTGAGGATTTCGGGTGAAGTGCACTTCCACCTTTAATATAGTGGAATAAAAGGCGTGCTTTTGAAGGCGTCTAATATGTGCTGTGAATTAGATCCCCTTCACACTAGTTTCTCTAGCGTAGGCGTTTGATAAAACTACGTGCAGCGCAGACGCCGCACGATAAAGCAACGGATACGTCAAGTAAACGCTTGTACATTACACCTAACAACGCAGCGCAGGTTGCCTAGTGTGAGTTTTGTTTACTATCCGTATTCATTCGATTACGTTTACGAAAACGAAAATTAGTATGACATTGAAGCAGCGCCTCCTGGCGACATACGAGAAGACTTAAAATTTTGCCATACAAATTCTCGTTTTTTTGTTATCGAATAGCGAATGAAACTCGCACTAGGCACCCAGGTCATCGTGATGTGAAACATGACGATACGTTTACAGTGCGACACCAACAGCGTTTATGAGACGTATGCGTTGCGTTGGC
Source organism: Eudonia mercurella (assembly GCA_963082485.1). Lineage (NCBI taxonomy): Eukaryota > Metazoa > Arthropoda > Insecta > Lepidoptera > Crambidae > Eudonia > Eudonia mercurella. The sequence continues at coordinate 14,208,517 of OY720036.1, read as the reverse complement.
GCGGCGTCCGCCAGCGCTGCACATACGTTTATCGAACGCCTGCGCTGGAGAAATGATAGTGTGAAGGGGCTTTAAACCTTAAAGTGGGGTCCGTAGCATGTGTATCAGGGGTCCGCAGTAGCTCAGTTAACTCTTAACACATTAAATTGTGCAGTAAACTCAGTATTTCTCGGCTAAGCCGCGCACGCGCAGTGACGATGACGCATCATCGTCGTCGTCACGCACGTCACAAGCAGCATCCTTCACATTAACTTAATAGTAAGTAAAACTACCAATAAAAGGGTTTTCTTTTCCTAAAATAATGTTTGACAAGGGTCCGCGGAGCTGTTTAAATTGTGAAAGTGGTCTGTGACTGCAAAAAGTTTAAGAAACCCTGCCTTTAAGTGTAGGTCTACTCTTAGCTCCAGATGTTAAAGTTAATAGAACATGACTTTTATGTTGCTCTATTTTTGTTAACAGAGTAGCCTGTGGTGGCAACGCAGGCAACTTGCCTCCAGCGGAACACGATGATGACCTCACCAGCCTCAGTTGGCTGCAAGACAGGAATCTATTAAGTGGTAACTAACTAACTGGTATTAACTATTTGCATTATTTACATAACACCTGGTACAGCACGCTTACTCTGTCTATTTAACAGACTTAAAAAAAAGGAGATGGTTCTCAATTCGTCTGTTTTTCCGATATACTATATGCACTGATTATATCCGGTATCTCCGATATTTATAAACTGATTCGGATAATAAAATTCAGATATTTTTTTTCTTTTATTTTATAATTTTTTTATGTCTGGTATGTCTCTTATCCTAAGTTACTTCTTACTGACACACTTGTAGAAATCGATGATTAATGGCATAGTACAATTTTTTTTTCATGTCACAATAGTTCTTAATGCTCTGAATTAGGGACCTTTTTTACAATTAAAAATCATATGCGCTAAGATGTCTTTAATGTTAGTTGACGTCTGCCGAATGCTGAATGTAGACTCACAAATCAATTCTAATCGATTGGAATTCGATTAGAAAGTGATTATGTCAGAGATACAGTAGTATCTCCGACAGATTTCTGATTATTAAAAGCCTGTGTAATTAGGAAATGTGATTATTTAAAAAAAAACATACAAATAACTGATGTTATCTTTTCAGGAATAAACTTAACCAAAGGTGATGTGGAGGACCCAAAAATGATAGGCAGCCAAGTTGTGATAAAAGTAAGTGAATCCTTTAATTATGTACGCGATTTCGTTCGCATGCATTTTGCAACATTCGCGACTTTCATTTTTTAGCGGATATATACACCCCTCTAAGGAACCTTTATTTCAAGTGTTTAGGCTTTTATTGTTCTTGAGGTTTCCCGATAAATCAGACACTACGTGACTAGTATTTCGCTCTACGACTTAACTTATAGGTATTGTATATCATGCTTATTTAGCATGAGTATTAGAGTATATACTATCTGTTCAACTTATTACGTTTATTGTTTTTATTATAGTATGTATATAGTATTGAAAAATTTATGATTTTAGAGGAGTTCGATGGCGCAGTGGTTAACGCGTCTGGTCTGCGACTGCTGAAGTCTGAGGCATCTTTCGCAAAGGCCGGTCACCGGATGGATGACCAAAAATTTATCATCTCGAACTCCTCCGTGCTTCGGAAGGCACGTAAAGCCGATGATCCCGGCTACATTAGCAGTCGTTAAGAACCAATAATCCGCACTGAGTTCGCGTGGTGGTTTATGGCCCGATCTCCTACCCATAGGGAAAGCTCGTGCCCCAGCAGTGGGGACATAAAATGAGCTGATAATGATGATGAATGATTTTTAATGTGCCATATAATGTCAATTATTTTTGGCGTGAATTACTATACGATTATGTACTATAATGTTTGCTCTAAACTTTTGTACAGCTTGCTATCCATCTGTTTACTCAACTGCTTAACGTTTTACTCAATTTCATTTGGATGTTGTTTCTCTGATAAATATAAACTATAGACTAATTCTTTTTAAACCTTGCCTATATTATATTATATTAATATAAACATTTTATTTTACAATTTTCTCTTGTTAGTTAACTTGTAAATTAAATAATATTTATGAAAGTGCTGTTCTTTTTTCGCGAACTGACACTGACAAAAAAAAAGAGAAGCTTAATAAATAAACTGGTTGACTGGGTGGATTGCGGCGTCATCATCCTATAGATCCGAAAGCCTCGGATAACTAGTAGGGGACGAGGACACGCTAGTTTGATAATCCCCTCTAGAAATCCTGTAAGAATTTTGATCACTAGAGCTTGAGTAGATTAGGTTAAGGCAAAGGGTAAGGCACACTAGCGCCACCAATTGATAATTTGACAATTACTAACTGACCGGATCTTTTTTTAAACATTGCGTACCGTCCGACAACAGGAAAGCATCCATAGTATTTATTTAATAGCTGTGCACTACTTTTTGTTGCGTGGTTTATTAACAAAACTGGCTATCGCATTTATTCACAAACAATGGCCACTGTTGGTGTTAGCGAATGAATACAAAAACAAACCTAAAAGTAGTGCACAATTATTAAATAATGGATGTTTGCCTAGTGTCGGAAGGTCCGCATTGTTTGAAAAAAATCCAGTTTAGCAGT